>OX578145.1:85187896-85212896 GCA_951213105.1 Amaurobius ferox | reverse complement strand
AGAATGACAGACGGTTTAAAAAAAAACGAGCAACAGATATATATACTTTCAAAATTTGCTAAACTAAAGATATGGTTTTCAGCAAGCGATGTCATGGGTTGATTTATTTCAAATATAAATGTGCACACAAAAGCAAAAATAAGAATAGAAAGAACATTTAAAAAGAAAATAAAATGTTGAAAAAGAATTAATGATAATCAAGAAAGAAAATTAACTGTTGAAAGAAAATGTTAAAAAAATAAAAGTTGAAATTCATTAATATATATATATATATATATATATATATATATATATATATATATATATATATATATATATATATATATATATATATATATATATATATATATATATATATATATATATATATATATATATATATATATATATATATTAAATTACGTTCATTAAAGTAGACATCAAAAAGTCTTCTCCAAACACAAAACCCGACCAACAAATATAAAATTTAATTTCTTTACTGCCCCCTCGTTCTGAGCGGCTGTTATCAAATGTCTCACCTTTTTTTCCTGTTGGAGCAAGGCGCCAAACGATCATCATCATCGTTCACCTTATTATCGTCTGTTCCCTCTCTAGTTAACTCAATCGGTCAAAAAGGCAACAGGGGTGGAAAAGGAGGAAAAAAAATGTTCGAAAAGTTTCACCTCGGAGCTCCTCGTACTCAGTGATGTCCGGGGAAGAAGAGGGGGCTCCCACAAACTGAATTGCACACCTCCCAAGCCTCCTTCCACTTACGGAGTCGCTTGTAATTAGTTGAATAATCAGATAACTGACAATCGTGAATGACAGCTGCTCATTAGTTTTGGATTAATGGTACGGTTGGTTGGTGTATTTCACACAAACACTCGTCTTTTCAATAGTTCGCACTGCGAAAATTAATCGGTATTTTAGATTAATGAGGAATTATTTTGAAATATTGTTTTAGAAAAATTATGTTTCATAAATTGACTCATCTTATGTATCCCTTGATTGATCTATTCTGTGAAGTTTTTTGATCTGCTTAATGGAAAAACTAGAGAAATTAATTGGAGTGCGGCTCCAACTCGACTTTTTCATGCCAAAATTTATTTTTTTATTCAAATTTTACAAGAAAATTTTTGAAAACTCGGTATCATGGATCCAAATGATTATAATTATAGCGTGTTACCCCTCACTTCAAAGAGCTTGAAACATTCTTGCGATTACTACCATAGATGACAATGTAACTCCGAGGGATGGGTAACTTGCTCCCGAAGGGGAGTTAATGACGTCATGAACAAATAAAATTGTATCGCGGCTATTTTTCACAACAATGATTGAAACTACGAAGTCTCGTGATTATTGAGTCGTAAATAAACGCTTTTATGCATGATCAGATCTAATTTTGTCCTATGTTGCCATGTTAAAAAAGTATAAAATTTCAAATAAGTTTCGAAGTTTTCTCTCGAATTAAAAAAAATCTGTTTAGTTTTAGATGTTTCGATAACAAAGCCGGATATAAAGTTTCGTGAAAATTCATTAGTATGTGTGGCTTCTATCGTCCACACAAGAAATCGACCACAGATATACAGACAGACGGACATCTCTCCAAAATGGTCAAAACGTGTTCAGAAGGTCTGAGCATCCGAATCTCGAATTTAAAAAATTTCGTGAAAACAATACTTCCTCAATTCTACATGAGAACGTTTAAATGGGATCTCACAAGCGCACTGAATTTGAGATTATCTTCTTCAAATAGAATGCATAGAGAATATGAGTTGCGGAGGCGAGCAGGATGACCATTTTTAGACTTTTCTAAACACCAGAAACGAATAAATTGCGTATACTGACGGCAATAAAATTGTATCATCAGAACCTCTCACACGGTGACACCTGCAAAACTTGTCAAAGTACGCAATAATATTTTTTTTTGAATTCAAATGTGCATTGTCTTAGACGAAAAGCATTATAAAAGAGGTTCTACACTAGTTCTCTATTCATGTGTTTTTTTTTATTGTTTCATCAGTCATTCGCCAGAAACCTTATTGTGTCAAATAAATTCCTTCTGCGACAGTTTTAGTGTCGATTCATATTCATTAAATCCTACAACTGTGATTGGCCTTTTACGGTCTATTTCGTTTTGTTGTCGAGTTCGTTATCCTTACTATTTTAAATTATCCGCTAGGGGCGGCAAAATCGTTTTATTCGATCACTGTACTTTATATAGACCTAATGTGTACATTCATGGACCTTTTTCTACAAAGTTATTGTGAAACCCTGTATAAAAGGAAAGTGATAGGGGTAAAAATTCTCTAAATCTCGGATTTTCACGACTTTACACGTTTTGAGCAGATTCCCGATTACGAATCAACCATTTTTTTTTTGTGTGTGTGTGTGTGTGTGTCTATCAATGTTGCAGACAAGATATCTATAAAACAAATAAATTTAGCATAAATATTTTAATCTGTAAACGTTAGAGGCGTCTTTGAATCGCAAGACGACAAGACCATGTAAAAAGTTTTCAATTTTTCGAACATCCTTTTTCGAAAATGTATTAAACGTTCAAAGAAATAATCATATTTTAACATGTGAAAGAACTCAAATTGACTCATTTCCAATTACTACGTTGCTGACTTCCATAAAACTGTCGCCAAAGGTTATTATTGTATCTAACATTTTAATGAAAACTTTTAATCAGTAAATATTAATGCTAAATTATTATGAAATTGTTGATGTGGTGTGCTGTTTATAATTTGCAAGTGTTTTAATTTGCAAGTGCGTCATTTGGGGAGGGGGGGGGGTCTGGAGATGTCAGAGGCCGTCCTCCCCCAATGATTTCCAAGTTATGTTTATCCTATATTTTCATTTTCGAATCAAATTTCCATTATTGGAACAAAAGCCCATCAACTCCTTCTCCTAAGTAATGCATTTGCCCCTCAAAAAATCTTCAAATGGCGCCACTGGTCATAAATTTAATGTCTGACCAGTATATGTAGGAAAAGATTTTGTTGAAACGATTTCAAAGTAAAACATTTTAACTATGTTTTAGCAGATTTAATCGAGAATATTAAGGCATGCATTAAGAGAAATTTTTGATATTTTAAAATGAACTAGGTAAGGTGTGCATCAGCTTTTGAAATATTATCAAACAGTTTGTAAAATAACATTTATTTTCTTCAGTAATTTAAAAAATGTCAATGGAAGAAGACAAAACTCAAATGCGTTTTCAAAAACAAATTTTATATGTGCAGCTCAAACTGCTGCTAAAGATCTTGGGACTCTATAACCATGTTTTTAATTTTTTTAGAAGTAAAGATCATTTTCACTTCTAATTCCATTTTTGAATTGGACTTTATTGAAAATTTCTCAGTTAAACTCCCTTATTAATGATAATTGTACTTTTTACTTTCCTTATATACATAATGTATAAGGAAAGTATTTTGACGGGGTCGAAAATTCGAATTGGAGTTTTCGACGGGAGAGCACGTTTCAAGCATCCCTGATCACGAATTGAACGTTTTTGAGGTGATGTCTGTGTGTGTGTGTGTGTGTGTGTGTGTGTCAGTGAGTCTGTGGAGACGATATCTCACGAACGAATGGAGCGATTCGAATGAAATTTGGTAAATCACATTCCATGAATACTGGAAGCTTATTGTTTTTAAACGTAATCGAATGTTCAGAACCCCCTAAATTTTCGATTGAAAATTTTGAAGAAATCATGAAATCAAAATTTTTAATAAAGTTACGCAAATAGACATTTCTTATGTAATTTTTCCTTAGAAAACGATTGACATAAACTTTAGAAAGCTAGCATGAACCGTTCTCGAGATATTGCCCATTTTTCAAATAAATTTATCAAAAAATCCCATAAATTAAAAAAAAATATTAACTGTTGAGAAACATGTTCACTTTTCATATGTAATATCATGCGATAAATTGAGTGACATCGTTCTCGTGGATCTAGCTCGTTCCATTCACGAGAAAAGATACTTTGAGTAATACTTTTGTATTTGAAAGCCAATAGTCATTTATCTGCTATAAGAATAACTTATTTCTTCGTCCATAACGTTTGGCGAGATTTTGGCTACGAATTTGGCGTAATGTCGCCAACCTGGCGATTTTTTTAAATGTTGCCAAATTAACAAAAATCTCGCCAAATGGATAAAAATGACGCTAAATCAATGAAAATGACGACTAATTGTTGAAAATTCAATATCTTGGAAAGTATATAAGTATCCACTATAAGAAAAACCTATTTTTTTTCACTATAAGAGTAGTAAATTCATTGCATTATGTAAGAAAAGTCATGTGTTACCCACATCAGATATTTTTTTCTGTTTGGAAATCTCTAGTTTAATATTTCAATTTCATTTGCTCTCTTCTTCTTTCTTTTTCAGTAATTTTCCATCCGTTTTCTGATTTTTTTAAGCTCTTTTTGGTTTCTGAAACCAGTCAGTTTCATTATTTTCTGTTCTACTTTTTTTTTTGTATTTTTTTAGAAACTGTAACTTTTACAGATGTATTAGACGACTCGTGTATCTTTCGAAACTGATTAATTGCTTTTTATGTTTATTTAATAGGGCATTTATGTTCGTAGCTTCATTCATTGTAAAAGTGCTTTGAATTCTTTATTGAACATTAACTTTCCTTTGATATTTTACCGTAAATTCGCAGTGTCCAATCACTTGTTCGTTATTCCATGGGTTTTTTTTTTGTTTTTTTTCCTCATTTTTCTTCTCTCACTATTGGCAACCCCGTTTCTTTTTTTCAGTCACGTTTGCTGTTTCAACATTAGCTGTTTATCTAGCTTTGGCGAGTGAATGTTCGGCTTCTTGTGCATCTCGACGAAGGTTGTTTTTTGGCTTTGAAACCGAGCGACACTATTAATTTTGCTTTGCACTTTGCTTTCAGTTTTAGTAAATGTTACCTCAAATAGTGAGAACACAATTATTATTTCTAGGATCGTGTTCCCATTGCAGGTAATAGCATAGGTGAACCATCTCTGCACTCTTAATCTGCTATTCCGCATGCAATAGCTGATACCTGTAATGGCAGTGAGCAAGTCTGACGATTATGAATGAATTCTAGTGATTTGATTTCCATTGAGTATGATTTCTCGATTCATGCCTTATATCCTGATGCTAAAATACCCCTATAATATGAAAAACTGTTCAAATAGCCCGAATTTCCACAGATATAGTCATTTTACCCCGAGAATGAAATCAAATTATTCCCATTGTTATTCCTCGATTGCTTCCTTTGCCACTATTTTAGCAATACAAACAATTTCAGATGATACACTAAAATATTTCAAAAAGCTATCTATCACGAAGTCAATACGTTTTGCCGAAATATTACGTGAAGATAGATATAAAAAAAGAAAATCCATTATATATATATATATATATATATATATATATATATATATATATATATATACATATATATATATATATATATATATATATATATGCATGTTTGCCCCTATGTGTTATTGTGGAGAGTCAATTTGTACCTTCGTAAAACGTGAATTTGAGATCCATCAAGGGCGGAGTAAAACATGATTGAATTTTACGAACAACTAAATCATTTCGCAGTCTTTTTCAAAACAATATTCAGATTTAATGTTTTGAGTATTAAACTGAGTATTTAATTTTATATGGTATGTATTATTTCTTGAGTGACCAACAATATATCAACTACCACCATTTCATTCACATTTAAGTATCTGCAGCTATATGTCATTATTACAGGCCCCAATTTCTGCTATAGATATCCATCAATGTATAAATGATGTAAGCGTGAAGCAGCAATCATCGGAATGGCAGTAACAGGGATTTATCTGGATTTCTTAAATCATTTACAACGTGTGTAAAATAAACACTTTAAACAAACCTATATTTTTGACAACAAATTGATCCCACAAAGAAAAAAAAATCTGATATGGGCAGTACAGGCCTTTCCCTACTCAAACCCGACTCAAATACATTTTCTTATTTTTCATTTCATGATACATTAAATTGAGTTTAATTGCAGAAAAGAATATGGATACTTTTCTGATATTATATTCAATTTGCATTTTTCATGCATCTTCAATTCCTTTGACAATTTAATGCATTTTAAAACGTCTTCAGCTCCTAAAAAAAAAAAAAAATCTCGAAAACGGTTTATCTTTATGGGGTCAGTCTTATTCGCTTTATTGTCAAATACTATATGAAGAGCCAAGTATATAAAACTACTATATATCAGCAATTTTAGCCATTTATTTCAGATTTTTAAGATCTGTGGATCATTTCGCAAGAAAGTGTGGGATATATTTTTTCGGATCATGCCCAAATTTAACCAGTATCAACATAAAACTACTAGGTTTTAAGAAATTTCATCAAATTGTTCTTTAACTACAGTGAAAACGTCTTCAATTCGTCGAAATAAAATTTTCTTAAATATCTCGAGGATGGTCCATCTCAGAGCAATGGGTTTGGTCTTATTCTTTTCGTCATCAAAAATGATGTATACAGCAAGTATTTAATTGATACATTTGAGCATATGTTGTCTATCATTTTCTATTTTGATAATTTTTGCTGACTATTTCGAAAAAAAAAAGATTATTTTTTCCGAATCGTACCAAAATCAAATCAGCATCAGGGTAAACCACACGTGGCTTGTTTACCGAATTTTGGGAAATTTGATCCGTAAGTTTTTCAGTTAGCGTGGATACATACATTACACACACACCCACACAGACGTCGCGCTAAAATTAGTGTTTTTGGGGTTAAAGAGCCCCCCAAAACGTATAGATTCCTCGAAAACTCGAATTGCGATTTTCGACACGATTCCAATATTCCAATACTTTTCTTATACGTTATCATGTATTGTAGGGAAAGTAATAGTTTAATGACTTTGAGGTTTTTTCTACCTTTCAACTTTTCGCTTTCCCTGCAACACATTGTAATGTATGGGGAAAGTATTGGAATCGTGTCGAAAATCGCAATTCGAGTTTCCGAGGAATATACACGTTTCGAACACCTTAGAACTTGAAAAAAAACTCTCATCACAAAAACTATCTCTCAGACGTCTCTCTCTCTTTCCATCTCTCTCTCTCTCTCTGTGTGTGTGTGTGTATCTGTCTGTAATATATATATAAGTCATTTGTTCATTACCCTGGCTTTGATTAAATTTTAGTACCATTCGGGGAAAAAAATAAAACCCTGCTTTTTTTGCGAAATAGCCTGCAAAAATCGTGAAAATTTAAAATAAAAGACTACGCATGCTCAAATATATCAAATGCTTGTTTTATAAGTAATTTTTGATGAATAAAATCAACCTATTCGCATTTTTGTCAGGTCGCTTTTAGAAATGCATTCAGTCGTTAAATGGAAACGAAAATGGAATTAAAACTACAAATTCAATGTCATTTCAAGTAATTATCTACGTTATTTTATGCAATTAAACTAAATATAGTGCAGTATGAAAAAAAGAGAAAATGAATTTATGTTTATAGAGAGAGAGTCATGTGTTGCTCATATCAGATTTTTTTTAGTGTGTTGCCGAGACATATGGCAATTAAAACTTCATGTGAAACGTGTTCTGATTTTAAAACAGGCGACTTTAAATATTTATTCAATGTGATATTTCAAAATTATAGCATTTAAACATGATATTTTTAAATCAGTTTTAAAATTTTCAAAAGTTGTAAATATTGATTTATTTGATTAGAATATATTATACAGGGTTTATGCGAATGTCCTTAAGAACCTCAATGACTACGTAAGGAACTATCCATGAGTGTATTCTTTCGGTCTATCTATAGTAAAGTGATCCAGCCTGATCGAATAAATGAGATTGCTGCCTTCCCTAGCGGAGAATTAAAAATCTGATGTGGGCATCACATGACTTTCCCTGCAGACTTACATACACATTTTCTTATTTTAATTAAATTTAATTCATTATTAATTCAATTTTTGTTCTTATTTGGTAACTGGACTCATTTTCAAAGGTGGCGTAGAGAAAAAAACAAAAAAACAAAATTATCTCGAGAACGGCTAGTCCTAGTGTAATGGGGTTGGTCTTATTCTTTTCTTCGCTAAAAATTACGTATAAAACAAGCATTTAATGGATATATTTCAACATACGTAGTTTTTTTTTAGATTTTGTCGATTTTTGCGGGCCATTTTGCAAAAAAATGCAGGGTTTTTTTTTTCCGAATCGTACCAAAATCTAATCAGCACCAGGGTCACCCACAAGCAACTTATCTACCAAATTTTGTGGAATTCGGTCCATTAGATTTTTAGCTAGAGTGGATACAAGCTTTTGCGGGTCATTTCGCAAAAAAAAGGCGGATTCTTTTATCCCGAATCGTACCCAAAACTTATCAGCACCAGATTCGCCCGCAAGTGACCTACCTTCCAAATTTTATGAAACTCAGTCAATCACTTTTTTAGTTAGAGTGGATACAAAATCTTCACAGACAGACAGGCAGACACACAGACACACGCACACAGACGTCACGCTGAAAATACTGTTTTCGTATTCTAGAGGTCTCGAAACGTGTAGATCCGTCAAAAACTCGAGTTGCGATTTTCAACATGATTCCAATACTTTCCCTATACATTACCATGCATTGCAGGGAAAGTAAAAATCTGATGTGGGCAGCACATGACTTTCCCTGCAGACTTATATCCGCGTTCTCTTTATTTTAATTAAATTTATTTCACTTTTAATTTAATTTTCGTTCTCATTCGGTAACCGGATTTATTTTCAAAGTTGGCGTAGAGAAAAAACGAATAAACTAAAATATCTCAAGAACGGCTAGACCTAGTGTAATGGGGTTATTGGTCTTATTCTTTTCTTCGTTAAAAATTACGTATAAAACAAGCATTTAATGGATATATTTCAGCATACGTAATTTTTTATTTTAGATTTTGTTGATTTTTGCGGACCATTTTGCAAAAAAAGGCAGGTTATTTTTTTCCGAATCGTACCAAAATCTAATCAGCACCAGGATGACCTACAAGCGATTTATCTACCAAATTTTATGAAATTCTGTCCATTAGATTTTGAGCTAGAGTGGATACAAGCTTTTGCCTACCAAATTTTATGAAATTCGGTCAATTAGTTTTTTAATTAGAGTGGATACAAAATCTGCACAGACAGACAGACAGACAGGCACACAGACAGATACACAGACACACACACAGACGTCACGCTAAAAATAGTTTTTTCGTATTCTAGGGGTCTCGGAACGTGTAGGTCCGTTGAAAACTCGACTTGCGATTTTCGACATGATTCCAATACTTTCCCTATACATTACCTTGTATTACAGGGAAAGTAAAAATGGTATGATAGCGAACTTGGTAAAGTCACATAGGGGAAAAACAACTATAAAAATGTAGAGCGTATTCTAATGAATAGCAATCGACACCAGGAACGAACAAAAACGTATGTACGGAAGGCAAGTAGTTGTCATATTTTATCGGCTGCTAGATGCTCTATCACTCATTAGAAGTAATTATTTATACTGCAATATTCTTTCTAGCATTCATTGCCGCTGATGAAGGGCGTTTTGAAAAAGCTCTGTACTTGATTCCTCTTCATGCAAGTGTTTTTTATTGCATCATTCCTGAATAGGATATCAAATCGATAATAACCCTTCGATAAATACCTTCTGCAACCGTTTCATTGTTGCTTCCTATTCATTAAATAATGCTGTACAGAATTGTAATTGACCCTGGCGGTGCCCTGCGCTCCAGTCTCCCCTATATGCGTATGCTTGTAAGTCGTGCATACGTAAAATTTTATGTCTGGATTCATTACTATAAGTGTAGAATTATATAGAATATTTCGGGATTTCCATGTTGAGAAGTCTAATTATTAAAAATCCTAGCATTATTCTCTATTCAGAAACAAATATCTTTCAAAGCAATGTTGGTTGAATAATCTATGCTTAAGACTGATCAGTAGCATCGCCAGAAAAAATTCTTGGGGGTGGTAACAAAATATTTTATTTCTCATTTCTAGAAATACTACTTTTATGAACAATAGAAACCTATATGGATCCCAGAGGAGAGGTGGGGTATGACTCCCAAATCCTCACCTTTGGCAATGCCACTCAGACTGATAGTTTGAATTACGCTATACAAATGTTAAGGGTATTAAAATAATATATTAACATGCATCAGCCAATGAATTCCAACTCACCGACTGTTGCCAATTTAAATAATCAATAACATCGCTCGGTTACTCATATGAAAGTCTGAAGGAGAACTTGATTCTCCAATTTCTTCATTTTGAGAAGGGCTCTCTACCGATTGGGCTAACTAAACCGTAACCCCTTTAAAATGAACTTTTGAAAATAACAAGATTTTTCTTCAGTCCTCCAACTTTTAGTTATAAACAATTAACATCCATGAAGTATACGCTTTTCTGTTCCAAACCAAAAAATCTCTAACTGCACCATAACACATACTGCTGCACCAGACTTTGTATATTATTGTATTCAAGCAATATCTTAATTGGTGAATATGATGAACAAGTTTACTACTTTTTAAGAAGGTGCAGGATGATCGAATAGTCGCAAGCATCAATTATTAAAAGTGTATAATATGCTGAGAGATTTAGATAGCAGAATTTGAATTGAGTAGCACTAATGTACTCTCAAAACTATATTAGAAATACTGTCTGCCTTATTACGTCAGACGATAATTACAGACTACTTTTTTATTGATCGAAGAAGATGACGTTTTCTTAGAGTGGAAGAATTTTTAATTAAAGCAATATTTCTCTATCCAGTCTTATGAAAGCGTTATTGAAAAGTTTCAAAAGTAGTACCCATGCTCTAAAACCACTAACAATTCAATCATTACTAGTTGAGTAAGGGATTCTCGAAAACCTGGATCAGTTGTAGACAAAGCGATAGTAAGTAGGCCTTGCATTTAAACTGGGGATAAACTGTCTGAAATAGAGATTACGTTACTGTAACTCTTCGATGAACTCTTCTGAAACTCTTCAATGAACTCTTCTGTAAATCTTCGATGAACTCTTCTGAACTTCAATGAACTCTTCTAAAACTCTTCAATGAACTCTTCTAAAACTCTTCAATGAACTCTTCTAAAACTCTTCAATGAACTCTTCTAAAACTCTTCAATGAACTCTTCTAAAACTCTTCAATGAACTCTTCTAAAACTCTTCAATGAACTCTTCTAAAACTCTTCAATGAACTCTTCTAAAACTCTTCAATGAACTCTTCTAAAACTCTTCAATGAACTCCTCTGAAACTCTTCAATGAACGCTTCTGAAACTCTTCAATGAACGCTTCTGAAACTCTATAATGACCTCTTCTAAAACTGTTCAATGCATTCTTCTGAAACTCTTCAATGAACTCTTCTTAAACTCTTCGATGAACTATTCTAAAACTCTTTAATGAACTCTTCTAAAACTCTTCAATGAACTTTTCTGAAACTCTTCAATGAGCTTTTCTGAAACTCTTCAATGAATTTCTCTGAAACTCTTCAATGAGCTTTTCTGAAACTCTTCAATGAACTTCTTTGAAACTCTTTAATGAACACTTCTGAAACTGTTCAATGCACTCTTCTGAA
This sequence comes from Amaurobius ferox, assembly GCA_951213105.1. Taxonomy (NCBI): domain Eukaryota; kingdom Metazoa; phylum Arthropoda; class Arachnida; order Araneae; family Amaurobiidae; genus Amaurobius; species Amaurobius ferox. The sequence continues at coordinate 85,201,326 of OX578145.1, read as the reverse complement.
GCTTTTCAATGAGAACTCTTCTTAAACTCTTCAATAAACTCGTCTAAAACTCTTCAATGAACTTCTCTGAAACTCTTCAATGAACGCTTCTGAAACTCTTTAATGAACTCTGCTGAAACTGTTCAATGCACTCTTCTGAAACTCTTCAATGAACTCTTTTGGAATTCTACAATGAACTCTTTTGGAATTTTACAATGAACTATTCTAAAACTATTTAATGAATTCTTCTGAAACTCTTCAATGAACGCTTCTGAAACTCTTTAATGAACTCTTCTGAAACTGTTTAATGCGCTCTTCTGAAACTCTTCAATGAACTCTTTTGAAATTCTACAATGAACACTTTTAAAACTCTTTAATGAATTTTTCTGAAATTCTTCAATGGAAGTTTCTAAAACTCTTCAATGAACTCTTCTGGAACTCTTTAATGAACTTTTCTGAAACTTTTTAATGAACTCTTCTGAAACTGTTCAATGCACTCTTCTTAAACTCTTCAACGAACTCTTTTGGAATTCTACAATGAACTCTTCTAAAACTCTTTAATGAATTCTTCTGAAACTCTTCAATGAACTCTTTTGGAATTCTACATTGAACGCTTCTAAAACTCTTCAATGAACTCTTCTGAAACTCTTTAATGAACTCTTCAATGAACTCTTTTGAGACCCAGACCGTCCAACCTACCAGAAAGGTGTAAGGTAACCGTTTGGACGGCCGGGAAGTACCACCCAATTTAGACCGGAACCCAGTGGGGGAGGCATCCACAAGGACCGTACCGTCCTTCCCCTACCACCAACCGCTCGGAAGGACTTACGGACCCACATGTTTAACGTGATCGTACTCTGCATGATCACGGCGGCAGTTGTGGCAGCGTGCAAATCCAGCGCGCAAAGCACCGGGCTACCGCACCCGAAATGTTCCAACAGCACGCGGTGTTCCCAGGTGGTCACCCACCCAAGTACTAACCGCGCCCGATGCTGCTTGACTTCGGTGATATAACGAGAACATAAGAACGACGTGAAAACATTATTCTAAAATAAAAATTATTTCATTTTAGGAAAACGACATATCCTTTAATTGATGAAAAAGAAGTCTGTAATAATTATCGTCTGTAATAATTACTGAAAACAGAAGACTATACTTTTGATATGTTAAGGGTATATTATTATCACAATAACTGAAAAAAAAATCTACTATTTAAATTTCGCTGTACATTATATGATTTTAAAAACTGGCGTGCTTTATTTTTCAATCACTCTATATAACTAAGCATTCTAAACATGTATTTTGATTCGGAACATCCTGTGATTGGACATAAAGTTAACCAATCATAATGTTGCATCCATTGTAAGTGGTTGCACCAATTTAAGCACAGCTACTCACGCGATATAAATCGACTAAAATTAAATTCATGTACCCATTACAAAATCACCGGAACACCTGTGTGTTAAAAGAAATCCTCATACACAACAAGACACAAAATTCGAATGAATAACCATTTACTTAAATACAACTTCAAACTGTAATTTTCGATTTATAATGAAATGTTGCACTGTTACATTGTAAACGCGGGATTTCGTGCTTCAGAAGATTAAGCTCACTCTAAAATTACACTTCTAATGGCTGTTAATGCTTAAGCTTGCAATCGATGAGTGACTTTGGTGAAATCGAAGTCATTGATAACTAGTCACTGTTTTGATGGAAAGCCGAAGAATGTCTAGTTTTTTTTATAATTTGCGACCAGATGTAACTTGTCTTGTAAAATATCAAGACATCTGTTAATGGAACTATCGGACGATCTAAAGACAGATATTATGCTTGAAGAAACTCCAGAACAATAACTTAAGTTGCGGATGTCATTTAGTTTTAAGGATTAAGTTGATTTGTTCAAATGGCTAATGTGCAAGCTTGTTGGGTAGCGAAAGTGCTATTGAGTTTTACCTGTTAATAGTACTTTTAGTAAGGACAGATGTTATGAGATTTATTTTAGGGTAAGAGATAATTCATTAATCACTTGGGAAATGGTAAATTATACTTATAATTCTCATAATAAATCTATAATAGGTAGTTCCTTAATAGGTAATATTGCTATTTATTTCAGTTTTTTTTTTCAGGGCAGTTTGAACAAAAATGACAGTTCTTTTTACTTTCTCATGCGTAATATTGAGAAAGTATTACTTTCACGAAAATTTTTGATTTTGAAGTGCTGATGCCAATATATTTTTTAAGACGAACACGTTTCTGACTATTTTCGGAGTGATTTCTGTCCGTCTGTCTGATGTCTGTGGTCGATTACTTGTGCATCGACAGCAGCCACAAATATTAATGGATTTTCACGAAACTTTATATCCAGTTTTGTTATAAAAAAAAATCTAGAACTAGATAGAAATTTTTTAAATTCAAGAGGAAACTTCGAAATTTGTTCGTAATTTTATATATTTTTTAACATGGCAGCAAAGGACAAAATTTGACATACTCATGCATGAAAGGATTTATTTATAGCTCAATGATTACGATACTTAATCGTTTCAATCATTGTTGTGAAAAATAACCACGAGACAATTGTTTTTATTCATGACGTCATTAGCCCCCTTGAAACAAGTTATCCCCCCCCCCACCCTCCTGATGGGAGGGTACATTATCAAGAATGGTATTAATCGAATGATTTTTTCAAGCCCTTTAAAGTGAAGGGTAACACGCTATAGTTCTAATAATTTGGATCCACGATACGGATATTTCACATTTTTTCTTGCAAAATTAAAAAAAAAAAACGAATTTTGGTTTGAGAAATTCGAGTTGGGCCACACTCCAGCTAACATTTTTTTTCCAGTCGTGCCAACATCTTATCAGCATTAGAGGAACGCATTGGTGACTTGACTACCCGATTCCATTAAATTAATTTTTGAACTAGAGTGTATATATACATTGCATAGACAGACAGTCAAATAAACAGACATAATGCTAAAAATAGTTTATTTGTATTCTCGAGTATTCCAAATAGTATAAATCCGTCGAAAACGTCGTTATCATTTTCAATACTTTTCTCTATACATTACCATCTATATAAGGAAGTAATAAGTTGCTGAAGTATTGTATATGTGATGTTTCGTGTTTGTAATTGCATGCAGCATCGCTAAGTTGTATTACTTTTCGATAGGCAGCTAGTAGGAAATATTGATGCTCCACAATACCTACAATATATCTCAAGTATTCTAAATTTAAAAAAAAATATTTTTATTCTTTCACAAAATTATTATTTAATTTAATGTTAGTGAATTAAAAACTATCCTAAAAAAGTTAAATTGAAAACAATCTTAAGAAAGCTGCGGTATTACTATCCCTATATACATAGTATAATGTATAAGGAAAGTAATGTGATGCGGTCGAAATTTCGAATGCAAACTTTCGCCGGAAGAGCACGTTTCAAGCATATCTGAACTCGAATTGATCGTTTTTGAGGTGATGTCTGTGTGTGAGGGTGTGTGCATGTGTGTCCGTGAATCTATAGAGACGATATCTCACGAACGAATGAAGCGTTTTGAACGAAATTCTGCACAAAGATTACAATCGTGAATACTGGAAGCCAGTTGATTTCAAACGCAATTGAATGTTCGGAAGACCCCCAAATTTTCGAATGAAAATTTGAAAAATCATCAAAAACTCAGAACCTTAGATAACGTTACGTAAATAATCATTTTTTATGTAATTTTTCATTAGAAAACGATTGACATAAAGTTTAGAACCCTAGTATGAACTATTATCGAGATACTGAACTTTCAAATAAATTGATCATAAAAATCACATAAAATTAATATGTATTAACTATTGTGAAATATGCTCACTTTTCATATGTAATATTATGCGATAAATTTGTTAACATCATTCTGGTAGATCTGGCTTGTTCCAGTCACGAAGGAAGAAACTTTGTAATAATTTTGCATTTTGACGCCAAACAATTCAAGAGTTATTTTTATATAAGAAATGTTTTTCTATCAGTCTGTCTGTAACGTTTGGCGGTAAATTTGACGAGCTTGGTGACTCATTTAGCGAAATATAGTCAACTTGGCGATGTTTCGTCCCAGATTGAAGAAAATATCTTTAAAATTGCAAAATGACGCCAAATTGATGAATTATTTTTTTAGATATTTTAATATGTGAACTATATTGGTTACTGCTGATACTATCAATACTGATAATTTTCAATTTAGAGTTGAGTTAAATATAAGTTAATTGGGCACTTCGAAATAATTTTACATGTTGTCATCTGGAAAAGCGCCAAATGTACATTTCAACATTGAAAATATTGTGCTGTAGATTTTATACATCTTTTTCTACTGTGAAATAAGTAGATTCACTGCATAATATAGGAAAAGTCATTTACTGCCCACATTAGATTTTTTTCACATTATTTTTATGAGTCTATTCCAGATTATATGCGAAAGTGATTTTCTTGCTTTTGAAGTTAAAATATCAAAATAATTAATTCATTCCTGATAAGCTGTGGAAAAACTATTTAAAACAAACTCAGTCTTAAAGGCACAAAACATGCAGGTAAATTGCCGTATTATTAATTTAATAAGATCAAAAGTAACTTTCTATATTGCCAGAACTTCAAAAATCAGGCGGAGCACTAACTTTTGACAAAGTAAGCACAGAAAACATTTTGTATTTTTCTTTATTAGAACATAATTAATGGAACCCTTTTAGTTTGAATCTATAATAGCTTTCTCATTGCAGATAATAGCCTTTGTGGTCCGACGTGAATTAGCATGGAATAGCAACGTCACTGACTGGCAAGAGCAGAATGGAACAGCAATATCATGAACCGGCTTGGAGTATCATGGAACAGCAACGTCATGGAATAGCTTGAAACATCATTTAACAGCAATATAGACCGGCATGGACCAGCATGGTACTGCACCAGCATGGTACAGCAACATCATAAATTAGCATAGAATAGCAACATGATGAACCAGAATGGAATAGCAACATGGTTGAACGGCATGGAACAGCAACATGATGACCAAGATGGATTAGCAACCGGTATATATGGTAGGGATTGCCCAGTAGTCATGGCAGAAGGATCACACGAGGTAAATCCAGTTTCGATCGTTGACGCCACCCAAAAATATCCACGTGTCTATGAGGAGTATGTGCACTTTAATGCCTATCTGGGTATGAAAGTCTATCCGGGGGCGATGGGTAGGGGAAGGATCGTAATGTCACTGTGGTTGCCACCCATTGCGTTTTCTGTCTAAATTGGGTGGCTCCTTCCCGACCGTCCAAACAAATACCATACCTTACACCTTCGGAACGGTCGAACGGTATGGGTAATAAAGTAAAGCATCCGATGCTGCTATCTATTAAAGGAGCGCGATTCTAGCTTTGTGATTGTTCCATTTTGAAGAGTTCTATGAGTAATTTTAGTTTGATCTCATAGAACGTGTTTTTTCAAGATAAATATTCACCATGTACTCAAAAATAATAAAAATCGTCGAACTTTTCAAATTCCGGTTTAATAGGATTCGGAGTATCGGTGTTTTCCCATTACCAATATTCTCCTCCAATACACGAACACTGAGCAAATGCTGCATTATTTATCCCTCCTTGTTGATATTCTTAATATGTATTTAGTCGGTGGCTTTTCACTGTATATATTATTAATCGCAAAACAAATGATCCTAATAACACGGCGCGTTAACATCTTAGATGGATACAGCGCGTCACAAAGGACACTTTCTGAGTGACACTCACCTTCTTGTCTTATTAATATTTGTGAGATCCCGCCGGATGGCAAAACTATCTTTTATATTTACCGCGGGCATCCATAAATCAAGAAACACGGTGTCATCTTGAATCACCATTCACTCCATGTTGCCAAAAGGGTGGAGTTTATGTTCATCTGCCTCAGGGGTATTGGGGATTCGAACCCAACCCAAGGTGTTGCATATTTTGTACATCAATACAGAGGCGACAAAGTTTTTTTCTTTTAAGTGTCTAATGATAACTAATAAGCCCAAGGTGTCTTTGAGTGCCGGAGTGATTTGTCAACATGATTAGAGGTTGTTTTAAGGTGTATTGATGTCCTTGATTCAAAATGTCATTTTAGAAAATACGATTTGACCTAAGCCCAATTTTTGTATAAGACGACAGCTTTTGTATAACAGTCAAACCTCGACATTTCAAATCTGACGATAGAAAGAAATTCGAGATAGAAAATTTTTGAGATATCAAAATTTAATTTTAAATAAAGTCTTTTAGATCAATAACACATATACATACATAATATATGTAGTGAATAAGACAAGTTTATAAGCATAGAACATACCTTAGCAAAAATAATCTTTCAATAAAGTCGGATTCCTGTTCCAGTCTTTCTGCCACTGAAAAACTTTCTCTAAAGCAATAATTGAGGAAAATGGTTTGGATATTTTCAGAGGTTTCTAAAGAGGTATCAACCGTTTTTTCAGCTTCCTTCACAGTCATCTATTGGTATTATACCTGCTGTTTCAGTTCATCAATTTCTTCGCCTGATTCTGCTTTAATGTCCACTAGAAGTTTTACATGCGTCTGCTTCTAATAAATCTTCGAGTGAAATGTCATTTTTTTTTTTTTTTTACTTTCCCTGCAATACATGGTAATGTATAGGGAAAATATTGGAATCGTGTCGAAAATCGTAACTCGAATTTTCGTCGAATTTACACGTTTCGGAACCTCTAGAACGCGAAAATAATATTTTTAGCGTGACACCTGTGTGTATGTCTGTGTGTGTGTCTATATGTGCAAAGAATGTAGCCACTTTAACTCAAAAACTAATGGACCAAACTTCCTAAAATTTTACAGGTAAATCACTTGAGGGTTACTCTGGTGCTGATTAGATTTTTGTACGATTCGAAAAATATATATTATATATACAGGGTTGATAAAATAAAACTAGCCTGGAAAAGTCTTTTAATGATCTCCTTACTAGATTACATTTTCAATGCGATTTTCAATTTGATTTCAAAAAAACTTTTCCGGGCCAGTTTTATTTTGGCAACCCTATACAGGGTTGTCAAAATAAAACTGGCCCGGAAAAGTTTTTTCGGAGTTTCGTGAAAACGTAATCTAAACAGCAAGGAGATCATTAGAAGACTTTTCCGGCACAGTTTTACTTTATCAACCCTGCATATATATATATATATATATATATATATATATATATATATATATATATATATATATATATATATATATATATATATATATATATATATATATATATATATATATATATATATATATATATATATATATATATATATATATATATATATATATATATATATATATATATATATGTATACATATATATACATATATATATATATATATGCATATATATATATATATGTATACATATATATGCATATATATATATATATATACATATATATACATATATATGCATATATATATATATATATATACATATATATACATATATGCATATATATACATATATATACATATATATATATATATATATATATATATATATATACATATATATATATATACACATATATACATATATATATATATATACATATATATACATATATATATATATATATATACATATATATATATATATATATATATATATATATACATATACATATAGAATGTTTCTTTAATACGAAGCATACAAAAGGAATTAGGAATAAGGATAGTACATAAATGAAAAGTTAGATAAACTAAACAGCGTAGTATAAGAATGTGAATGACAATGCAATATACATTTAATACCGACGAGAATTTTTTCGAAATGAACTTTTCGTAAGCCTAATCTCGTAAGCCTAAATCTCCTCCATGTGCAAGCTTTTTTGCTTGATTTTTTTGTTTTCTTATTTGCATTCCTCATTTTTGAAATTTGTTGATTGTCTTTGTCCTTATGACTTGCATTATGCTTTATTATTTCCTCTTTTTGTCTTAATTTCTTTGTATTTGTAGAAAATTTTGGAATAGTGTATTATGAGTTACTACATACATTCTAACTTTGGATTTAATAATTTATATTTATATACATATACATATATATATATATATATATGTATATATATGTACATATATATACATATATACATACATATATATACATATATATACATATATATATATATATATACATATAATTGAAGATTTTTATGATTACTTGTAATATATATACCCGAGAAATACCAATGAAAATTGCTTGTAAACTGAAGGTTTTTGCAAATCAGAAGCCTAGTGTAGCACGATGAGCTATGCAAGAAGTTTGGAAATTGAATAAATGGAATCTAGTGATTATAAAAGGAATAAAATGAATATGAAAAGCATTTCTGAAACCATGTACGTTATCAAGGGCCATACATTAATGCTGATTCTGTTTCATTAATGCTGTCATTAATGTTTCATTAATGCTGATTCTACGTTTCTGCTTATACAACTTTAAAATGTATTACAGAAATAATGTACATGGCCCGACGTAGAAGAAAAGACAAAGTGGATCAAATACACAAAAAAATCAAACATGAATATGAAATATTCTGTTACACCAGCTTGTGGCTAATTATTGAAATGAGGATGCAAAGTATTATAAAGTAATATCAAAAGAATATAATGAAAATAAAATGAAAATATATCTACCCCTAGTACTGTGGTACTTCTGGAAAAGCATGTGTATTACCAATCATCTCAGAACAGGTTACAGTGAATGTTTTGTTACTGACTAAGCAGTTTTCTCAAAGCAGGTTAAAGTGAATTATACGAATAGTTTAACTGTTAGAAGAAGACATGGAGTTTATGAATTATTTAGAAATGCTAGAGTATGATCTGTCAATATGTTGCTGTAATTCTTGCAAGTTTTTGAATTTAAATTTAAAATGTGTTTTAATAAAAGAAAAAATAAGATTGGGCGGGTAGTTATTTTTGATGACGGTGATGATGAATTTATGAAGATGTTCTTTGTAGTAACAAGGTGTGCTTAACATTTTGATTCTTAATAACTGGTTATTAATAATATTTCTATATACAGATTTGGAAAGATTGGAAGAGAAATGTTGAAGTTTATTTACTTTGAAGTTATAAGTTTCTGTTTTGTCATAGATTTTAAATTGTATTGTATTTGCATTTTTAATTGTTTAACTAACGTCCAGAAAATTGATCCAGTTGGATGTATATACATTTTCAATGAGTTGTAGATTAGGTGGATAGAAATCAAAATTTAATTCATTGGCCTCATTAGTAATTCCAATAATAATAAGATCATCAATATATCTGTACATTTGCAAATTCAGTGTCATTTCAAATAATTATTCGTGTTTTTTTATACAATTAAATTCAATTTAATGAATTATGATATAAATAAAAAGAAAACAAGTTTGAGTCTCTAGGGAAAGTCATATTCATTGATGCTTTTCTCCACTGATGCACTTCTCCAAGTAAATTTAGTCATCCACATGGTACAGGAGGCTGCCTTTTCAAAATAAATACATTAGTTTAATGCTGAAAAGAGCAAGAAAAAAAATGTTTTTTTCGAGCTAAAGAGGTTCGAGATATCGGACTTCGACCGTATTCGTTCTTTTTGTGCTATTTCATATATAAGATAAACTCACATTAAGGTATTTTTAAATTTACACTACACCTCATTTGTATAGAAAAAGTACATATTATCAAATAAATCATTGAAAACTCTCACACTAGAAAAATAAAAACCTCTCAATTACAGCATAAAAATAAAAAAATCTAATGTGGGCAACACGTGACTTTCCCTACAGACTCAAATTCATTTTCGTTTGATTTCTGTAATAATTTATTAAATTGAGTTTAATTGCGCAAAATAACGCGCATAATTATTTTAAATGACAGTAAATTGGCATTTTTAGTTCAATTTTCGTTTTCGTTTCGCTAATTGGACGTATTTTTAAAGGCGGCGCAGCAAAAATGCGAAAAAAAAAATATCTCAAGAACGGTTAGTCCTAAAGGAATGGGATTAGTCTTATCCATTTCACCGTCAAAAATCACGTATACAACAAGCATTTAATGGATACATTTGAGCATATGTAGTTTCTTATTTTAGATTTTGACGATTTTTGCGAACCATTTCGTAAAAAAAAGCAGCTTTCTTTTTTTCAAATCGTACTAAAATCTAATCAGCACCAGAGTAACATACAAATAACTTATCTACCAAATTTTGTGAAATTTAGTAAATTTGTTTTAGAGTTAGAGTAGATACATACTTTGCACAGAGAGACAGACCGACACAAATATAGTTTTTTCATGTTCTATAGAGGTCTCAAAGCGTGTATATCCGTATAAATATAATTCCAATAATTTCCTTATACAGTACTATGTATTGCAAGAAAAGTAAATATACTGGTCTAATAGTTTCGAAGGCAAATAACAGCCTTCTTCTCCAGGACCGACAAAAGCGCGACCTCGCTCAATCACGTCAGGTCGGTATTTCATCAGCTGCCACCCTGCCTTGAATAAGTGAGAATAACGCTGTTTTTTGCTTTTGAAACTGGTTGACCCGTTTATTTTTGTTTCTATGCTGTATTTACGAAATTTTTATTTATTATTTTCCAGAAAAGTTTTATAAATCGAGATTTTGCTGGAAAATCGCGTTTGAAGGCCTCGTGAGCACATTACGAGCACTTTCTGAAAGATGCCAATCTGTGTGCGCATACGCCTACTAGCCATCTGCTGAATGTGACGCTTACACGCCTAATAAAAGTTCTAAATATCAAAAACCGTTTCAAATGAATGCATAAAAATGCCGTTTATTATTCAGTTCTGTTAACATGGCAATTGGCAATATGCAAATCAACATTTCATCTTCGATCTCTGTATGCTGCATTATTTTCAGCGTTTTTAGACATTTTAACTGAAAATTCAATCATTAGAGAATTATTTAAAAAAATATTTTCAAACGTTTAATCAGAAGAATTGTCCTCAGATAATTTTGGTATTTGAAGCGTAACTCCGTTACTATGGTTACAAATGAAATAAAAACTATGCAAAAAACTGTACTACAAAACGCTAAGATCGAATCAAATAGAGCCTAACACTCTAGCTATTTTCTTTGGCACTGTCGGGAATCATTGAAATAATTTTGCATAGGCCCAATATTGGGGTTCCCTCACAATTACCAACAATACTCAAATCACTATAGTAACTTATATATGAGACTAACAGAGCAAATAATGAGTTACAGCTCAAACTGCTGAAGATACACGTGGGATTTATAAGAAAAATCTAAAATATTGGAATTTTATTTGAAAAGTTTATAAATCTTGAATGTTTTTGTTCCAATGTTCTTCCAGCAATATAACTCAAGAAGGGCTAGATACACAAAATTGTTTTTATACCATTTTTCACGGAAAAAAATATCTCAAATTTTCTTGCAATCGTTCTTAAGACCTTTAATTTATAGCAGACGATATTTTTTTTTTATTATATTTTATAATTTTATTTTTATACAGTTTTTTATTCCATTTGTAACCATAGTAATATAGTTACGCTTCAAATACCGAAATCGTCTGCTGGTTATTATTCTAATCAAACTAATGAGAATATCTTTCCTTAATTGATTATTTGATAAAAATAACTGGAAACGTTGAAAATAAGGCAACATACAGTGATCAGAGATGAAATATTGTTGTTCATACACCACGATTTCCATGTTAACAAAACTGTAAAATGTGTACCATTTCTATGATTAAATTTAAAACGGTTTTCGATATTAAGTGTAGAGGCATCATCTTTAGCTGACTACTAGTCAGCCAATTGCGTTGGTGAGAATGGCTAGTAAAAGAATATATCCGAATAACCACTGTAGCCTAGTAATTATTCTTTAATTATTCACAGTTATTCTCCAAGCATTTTCATTAATTGTCGGTTAAAATACTTCATTAAAGACAGTGTTCATCGCCATAAACATTAAAAAGGAAACCAGTTAATGCATATAATTATTGTCTCACTGGTAGTGCTAAAGTCAGTCCAACTTTCCTTCACCATTTTGTTTCTAATATGAGCTGTGATTCTATAAAAAAGTTATGTACTTTGTTCATAGGGAAAGTATGGATATGGAGTACAGAAAACTCGAATTCGAGTTTTTGATAGATTTACAAGTTTTGAACATTCCTGAACTCGAATCAAACTCTTTCATGCTATGAGTGTATTATGCTATGATTGAATAATAAAATAGATTGAGTTTAAATATTTTCCAGATGGGCTTTTCATATATGACGGAGCAGGATTCACCGTAAGCAAACCATTATTCTCGAATAAAGTTAGTTACCAGATTTTAGTGTCTAAATAATTAACTTTGAAATGAGATCTTAAAATACTTTGAATGTTTAATTTCATAAAATATTTAAAAGGTAATTTTGAAAAGAAAATGACTCCGATCAGTGTATTGAGAACATGCTTTTTGATTTTCCAAAACACATCACCATACTTTTTTTATTTCATTAACACTTTACAACAAAGTTGAAAAGTGTTTATGACTTTGTTCATTCTGTCTGTCTGTCTGTCCGTTAGCACGATAACTTCCGTAAAAATGACTTAATCAAAATGAAATTTTAGTATGTTGTTCAGACGATCTGTAGGACGTATGGGAATATAAATGAATAATATCACCCAATTAGTTTTGGATTGAACCCGGGTTGAAAAAATGAAATACATTGAACCCTATGGGACCTAATTTTTCAAACATTTTTTAAGCGGATTTTAAATTCATAAATTGCTTCGAAATTTTTAGGTAATATTCAAATTGTTCCATAAAATATATAAATAAAAATAAGCGAAATATATTCAGTAGTTTTTTAAATAAAAATTAAAATAATAATAACACCTCTTATATGAAACGATCACGTGACCATGATATGAAAATATCACGTGATCCACTTCAAAATGATATATGGCATCCATCTTGTCTCAAAATCGTGATTTTCAAAGTTCTTTTTATTTCATATTGAGTGTTGTATCCGCCCTAAAACCACTTTATTTTGGTTTAAATTCTGTGCATCTACATACTAAAACAACGCAATTACAATATATTTGAGCTTAAATGCTCATCCAAATTTGATTATTTCTACAATGAAGCCTATTTTTCACTTATGTAAAATGTAAACAGCAAAATATGTCGGATAAGTTGTATAGGAATTGCTGTATTTTTTTAACGCAAAAGAATTTAGCTCATGGTGTCTGCATAGCTGATATGAAAGAAATATTCATTGACTTTACAAAAAGAAGGACGATTTTTTGCGATGAAGTTTTAAGCATAGAGTTAAATTACTTGTAGCTCCATGGTCTTAATTTTTTAATAAAATAAATTATTATAGTATTGTGATGAATGACATGAATGGGAAATTATTTATGAATGAAATGCTGCTTTTTTAGAGAGAGCC
>OX578145.1:84667896-85182896 GCA_951213105.1 Amaurobius ferox | reverse complement strand
GTGTATTTGCTCAATACTGAGATCAGTTATTTCAAAGGTGTTGCTGTCGATGGTGGTTTTTCTTCTCCAATTGTCGATGATGGTTTCTCTCCTAATATTGTCGATCGTGGTTTCTCGCCTAGTATTGCCAATAGTGGTTTCCATCCTATTATTGCCAATCGTGGTTTCCAGCCTAGCATTGTCGATCGTAGTTTCTCTCCTAGCATTATCAATCGTGTTGTTTAAAAAATTTCCAAACCTTTTAGTAAACTTATTTATGAAAGAGATTTCAATAATACTATTATTTCACCCCTCCCCCCCCCCATAAAAAAATCAGTCAGCAATCCTTAAAAAATTCCATTTCGATATTGTATTTCTACCAGTTAATAAGCTTAGGTTTTCCAATCTTAAACATCCTATAGTCAAAGGGTCCTATAGGTAAGTTCTAATATTTAGGGGATTTACAGCATCTCTTGATAGTAGGATCTCTCTTATATTGGCCAAACTACACGCTCTCTAAAACTTCTTATTAAGGAACATGAAATCTATGTCAAAAAACAAGAATTTAATAAATATTCAACTGTTCAACATTGTTTTAATTTTACCCCTCGTTTTGCATTTTCTTCCCACAAGGATTTTTCAAAAATGCACGTTGATCAATGAACTTTACTTTTTTTAAACATTTCATATTCAGAAAAATTCTAGTAATTTGATTAATGACTTGTTCAGTACATTTTTTTCCATAGTCTTGCTTCGGATGCCTATTGTAATGTTATTCGTTTTACGTCATTTTTGTTCTATTTTTGCCTATTTCTTAGTTTAATGGACTCTTGTATGCCGTTTTGTCTTATTTTCGTCTCGTTGGTACTCTCTTAATCTTGTTTTGTCTTGTTGGAATATCTCTGTTGTGTTTTGAGGAGTCAGATCTCTTGTGTGTTAATTCTCTATTTCAAATTGACGGGGTTATTCTTTATTCCGCTTTCTGATTGGCTCTCTTAAGTGGACTGTTAATTTATAAATTGAGTGTATATATCCCTCTGTTTCATCCTTTGTATACATTTCGTCCTTTTGATTTCGGGTTTATTGGTCTATGTCGTACTGAAATAGGGAATCCAATGTATCCTCGAAATAGTTGTATGCTGCTTTGTTTTATCAACTGGTGCTGCTGACTTACTTTGTTTGAGTTTTTCCTTCTCCTTTGTACAATTTTTTTTACATATTAATAGAAATAAGAATATTGAAATAAAACCAAACATGCGAAACATTGATATAAGAAAATATTGTTGAGAGGTTCGAAAAGCACGGCCTCATCTACAAAGCACGAAAAATAAACATTTCTTACTAGTTATGTCTATCTATTATCACAGTTCTTTCTTGAAGTCTGCAAACACGATGTCAAAAATGAAGTGATTCGAAATCATACGTTAATCCAGATTCTAGATAAAGAATCATAAGACCTCTTTCACTGAGAACCTTAAAACTTGGGTAAACTGTCTATTTTTTTCTCAATTAAACGATCTTTAGAGTTTTTTGCAGTAAGTAGGAGTGCGATGATCAATTAGTGTGCAATTGTACATCAATTATAATATCCAAGATGTACAAAGACGATACATTATAATATTCATATTAGTTTGTAAACGAGTCATGTCCCAGCAGGGCTTTTAACCACCGATCTACATCTCACCAGTAGAGCTAATATTCTTTGCAATGACTTGAGGTGATAGTCTTTCCCAATGGCGTACCATGAAAAGTTTGATGGGGGTCTATGAAAAATACCGTTAATTATTAATAATTGTTAGTCAATTAACAGTAAATGATAGATGAAATGCTATACTTTATAAATATGAAATTAAGTATTAATTAACAATTAATCAAATATATTAATAGTAATGATAAAGAAGTAACTTTTAAACAGATATGACATATTTGTATTATACTAGATGCCATATGATAAAGTGAATACAATTGTGTAAGATATTTCTTATTATCTGCCCATCTGTTGCTCTTGCATTCATAAATTCTCCGACATACGAAGAACCTCTTCTGATCAATTTCATTAATTACTACACAATCTTATGTACTATTAATTACTATACAGAGTGCTGGATTTTACTTCTTAATATAGACCATGTGGAGAACTCATATAATTTTTTTTTTCTAATGGAGTTTATCCCCTCTGTGTAATTCGTAGATATATATCTTAATAGAAGTAATGGCGTAACTTTTCGTAGATTTCCGGCAAACTGAATTTTCTAAAAGATTCAATATAAATCATTTACATTTTCAATTGCTATAAAGAGGTAGATATTCTTCAGCAGATCATGTAAAGTAAATGATCAAGAGAGGAAAATATTTCATAAAATATCATACAAGTAAAAATCATTGATTATTCATGTTGATTAATTATTAACTGTTGATTGATTATTATTCATGTTGAATAGTAACTATATGATAAATTTATTAATAAATACGAGTGTAAACTAATTTTTAGAGTACACGGATCTTTTGAAATGAACTCCATATTCCTTTTTACTCTTTTATACTATTGCAGATAAAATATTTTTTTTTTTTTTTAAATTTACGAACTCAATATTTTGAAAGATAAGAATGTTTTGAGAGCTTATAAAAACATTTCGAACAATTTTGGACAAATATCCATCTGTGTGTCCTGGACACTATAATTCGAAATAAAGGCATGGACACGATAATACGAAAACGGAATCACGTATTGCCATGCAATTTTATGTGTGGATGCTTCATGTAAAAACAGATATATATATATATATAGTACTAGATAGAATGTTTAGCAATTTTCATGATTAGAAAGCGAACTATTCTACGTATAAGATTTTCATAATATTTTATCCAATGAAGAATAGGATAATTTCCGGAACACTGACGTTAGTATAGTCAATGCTGGAAAATGATACTTTGAGTATAATGCTGTGAATCTTAAGAATATTATAATAATATGTCTCACGTCGGCGCTACAATAAACTCAGAAATCTCATTTTTCTGGTATGACCAAAAAACAAAAAATAAAACAAATTAAATTTTTAGAAAAACACCCGTTGATCTTTAAAAGAAACTGCCCTTGGTAAAAAGTTCCCTATATCATTTAGAATGATGCAAAAACTGCTCGGAT
Organism: Amaurobius ferox; assembly: GCA_951213105.1. NCBI lineage: Eukaryota > Metazoa > Arthropoda > Arachnida > Araneae > Amaurobiidae > Amaurobius > Amaurobius ferox. The sequence continues at coordinate 85,179,772 of OX578145.1, read as the reverse complement.
ACATCTTGCTTCCCTAAGGACCCCTAATATAGATGAAACGAATAGAAACTTTGTGTCACTCTAGTCCATTGAAACATTGTGGCTTTTTGAGTTGTAATATTTTTTGGGTTGTGTCACATTTCTTATTTTTTCCTTATTTTTTTAATTTTTTTATTTATTTACCCTTATTTTTTATTTATTTTTCCTATATACGTAGTATAATATATAGGGAAGTTATTGTGACGGTCAAAAATTTGAATTTGAGTTTTAAAGAGAAGAGCACGTTTCAAGCATCCCTGAAGCACTAATCGAATGTTTTGAGTGATGTGTGTGTGCGTTGTGAGACTGTGGACACGATACCTCACGAACGGATAGAGCGTTATAAACGAAATTTGGTACAGAAATTACAATCAGTGAATATTGAAAGCCTATTGATTTTAAACGCAATGAAATGTTCGAAAGACCCTAAATCTTTTAATGAAATTTTGAAAAAATTAGAATTTTCAAAAATGTTACAGAAATAATAATTTCTTATGTGATTTATCATTAGAAAATGATTGACACAAACTTTAGAACTAGCACGAACTGTTCTCAAGATATTGTACAGTTTAAAAATAAGTTTAACAAAAATTCCCATAAAATTAAAAAGTATTAACTATTGTAAAATATAGTCACTTTTCATATGCAATATTATGCAATACATTTTTTTAGCATCATTCTCGTAGATCTAGTTCTTTCCATTCACGAGAGAAGAAACTTTGTGTAATAGTTTTATATTTTGACGCCTAATAATTCGCCAACAGTCATTTTTATACAAGAAATGCTTTTCCTCTGTCTGTCTGTAACGCTTGGCAATCAATTTGGCGAATTTCGCTACTCATTTAGTGAAATCACCCCCCATATCGTGAAAATTGCAAAAATGACGCCAAATTAACGAAAATGAATTAATTATTAAAATGATTAATTAATTATTAAAAATGTTTAATATATGGACTAATTGCTTATTGCGGATGCCTTTAATATTGACAATTATCAATTTAGAGTTGCGCAAAATATAAGTTAACTGGGTACTCCGAAATAGTTTTTACATATTGTCATCCGGAAAAGTGCCAAATGTTCAATGTAACATTAAAAATCTTGTGCCGTGGATCATTTTTTCACTGTGAAAGAAGTAAATTCATTGCATTATATAGAGAAAGTCATGTGCTGCCAACATCAGATATTTTTTTTTTACTTGTGTCCCTATTGTTGCACAAATTTTGATTTGTGAATATTTCATTTGAGAGGCGTCCCTTTTGTTGCACAAATAATTGACACATTTTGATTTGTGAATATTTCATTTAAGCTGTGTGCCTCTTCTCGCCTAACCCTTGACCAAATTCGCTTTCCAAATTTCCTAAAAATGTTGCGAATGAAATGAACCTTTTCGAATGAACCCTTAAAGTGACACTGATTGTGGATGATTCGGTTCAAAACTGGCTAATTGCACTAACGACGGTTCTGCTATCTGGCGGTGAGTTTTGAGACTACGGAAACGTCATTCTGCTTGGTTGTAGTTTCGATCATCATTTTTTATGTATCATTATGTATCGTATTTTAAAATATTCAGGGGTGCATCTGCACCCTTGTACACTATTTGAGTACGCTCATGTTCAGTCTCATCCGATTGTTCACGAGTTCCTAGATAATGAACATTTTTCTTGGACAGAAAAAAGCCAGCGTTTCGAAAGAGTTTCTCTGCCGATTTTTAGCTTCATTAATATCCTTCCTCTAAGCGGTGAAAGGCTTCTTTCGCCGTTCACTTTTTCATTGAGATGTATGGAAGAGGAGTTGAGATGTGAAACAATCGTGACAGGGTGGAGGTCTTTGCTATGGGAATCTAGATGATGTATCGTTTAAAGTTGTTTCCATTAACTTTATAACTCTATTTAGTGCTGATCCATTAAAATACATTAACACCTAACATTCAAATATCCCAGTTTCGCATCATTAATTATTTTTACTACTGTGGAGTTTCGCATCATTAATTATCTCATACTACTGTGAAGAGAGAAAAGTATTGTTTAGAACATAAAAACAGTAAAAACATGCAGTGTAGAGAACGTAAAGAAAGCAAAGAGAATTTATTGTTTGTTTAGAATATAAGAAAAGTAAAAAAAATGCAGTGTAGAAAACGTAAGAAAAGCAAAGAGAAACGTATTGTTTATTTAGAACATAAGAAAAGCAAAAAAAAAAAATATGCAGTGTAGATAACATAAGAAAAGCAAAGAGAAACATATTGTTTGTTTAGAACATAAGAAACGTAAAAAAAAAAATGCAGTGTACAAACGTAAGAAAAGCAAAGAGAAACGTATTGTTTGTTTAGAACATAAGAAAAGTAAAATAATGCAGTATAGAAAACGTAAGAAAAGCAAAGAGAAACGTATTGTTTGTTTAGAACATAAGAAGAGTAAAAAAATGCAGTGTAGAAAACGTAAGAAAAGTAAAGAGAAAAATATTGTTTACATAAGAAAAGTTATATATAGAAAGTAAGAAAGTCAATCGAAAAGTAATATTTAGAACATAGAAAAAGTTGTGCATATAGAACGTAAGAAAAGTAAAGTGAAGAGCATTGTTTAGAACGTAAGAAAAGTAAAGTGAAGAGCATTGTTTAGAACGTAAGTAGAATAGTGTATAGAACGTAAGAAGAATAGTGTATAGAACATAAGAAGAATAGCGTATAGAACGTAAGAGGAATAGTGTACAGAACGTAAGGAAGGTAAAGTTAAAAGCATTGTTTAGAGCTTAAGAAAAGGAAGGAAAGTAGTTTCTAGAATACTTCTTTCATTGTTTTTCTTATTCTTCCTTTATTTTTCTTATTCTTATATTAATTCCACAAAACTTCCAATCTCTCAAGAGTAGTTAAATCTAGAGTACTGAAGTTAATCTTATTCATTTTATCATAAAAATTATGTATAAAACAAGCATTTAATTAATAGTTTTAAGTGAATTCCGTCTTATTTCAGGTTTTGACGATATTTGCTGGACATATTGTAAAAAGAGGCTGGTTTTAGTTTTTAAATTTCATCAAAATTTAATCAACATCAGGGTATAACCCATGAGTGACTTATCTTCTAAATTTTGTAATTCGTTGAATAGTTTTTAAGCTAGAGTAAACACATACTTTACAGAGACGAGACAGACTGACACACTTATAGACAGACAGACCGACATACTCAGAGACAGATCGACATATTCAGAAACAGACGACATACTCATTACAGACCGACCGACACACTCACAGACAGGCATCACGTTAAAAATAGTTGATTCCTGTTCTACAGGGCCCGAAATGTGTAGATCCGGGTTCCGATTTTCAATCCTATTCCAACGCTTTCCCTGATATACATTGCTATGTATTGCATGGAAAATAAAATATGTGCATTTAAGTAGACTTTTAATTTTGTATGTCAAAATTTTTAAATTTTATATATTCCTACAAAATGTTTCCGAAGTTTCCCGGGAGTTAAGATTCAAACCCCTGATTAAAATTATACCGGAACATACAACGAATTGTAGAATACATAAGAACGTTTTAACGATACGTTCGCTTGTAACAAAAAATGAATAACTTGATTCGCGGTCGTAATACGTCTTCAATAAGCAAGCATGCGGAGCCCCACATCTTTTGCTATCTCAAAGTAGTTTCTGAAACCAAACTAAAAAATAATCAGATTGCTATATTATCAAATTAGTGAAATGCCTAAAATTAGGGGGGGGGGGGTTAAAAATCAAATCATTATGTTGCTTTCGAAACACATCGAGAACATCAAGAAGACTCACAGCGAATTATTCACAGGAAAAAGACAAAAATCTAAAAAATTGTAAAAGAAAAAATTAAAAATGAAAAGCAAGATCATAATTAATTCAATATTATAAGTAAACGTGTAATTCCGAATTATTAGTGAATTTAAATATTACTCATATTACCATCAATACAATTAATTCCGAAATTATTAATAAACTTAAGAATATCCACATAAAAATGTTAACATTTCATTATCATATAACGTTAGTGACACAACACTGACAATTGTTTGAAACAAAATTTATATTAAAACTGAGATCAAAATACTCAAAATATCCCGAAATTTTGCTTATATCTCTACAATACGCCACGCACACACACAAACGTCCGAAAAATTTCATTACTCAAGCTATGAATAATGACGTCAGCAAGCATAGCCAAGCAGAAAGGGAAAAAATGCACTCTGTCCGGAAATCAAAGACGTCAGTTTTTATGATTTTGTTTAACAATTTACAGAAAATCAAAAAATAAAGAAATTATTTCTTTTTTTAGAATGCGAAGGTATTCAACCATATTTTTGCCAAAATATAGAATTGTTCTAATCTTCCATTTTTGGATGTAACAAAATAAGAATCAGATAACTTTAAACATGCATAATTCGATGTATATAAAAATAGTAAAATAAACAAGTAAATAAGATCCTTCTGAATTAGTTTTGACTATTTTTGGAGTGATGTCCGTCCGTCTGTCTGTCTGATATCTGTGGTCGATTTTTTTGTGTACACGATAGCAACCCCAAATATTAATGGATTTTCACGAAACTTTATATATAGATTTGTTATCAAAAAATCTAGAACTAGATAGAATTTTTTTTTAAAATTCAGCAAAAACTTTGAACTTTATTAGAAATTACATATTTTTTTAACATAGCAGCATAGGACAAAATTTTATATAATCATGCCCATCAGGGTTTATTTATGACTCAAGGATCACGAAACTTTTTAGTTTCAATCATTATTATAAAAACTCTCCGCGATACAAATTTATTTTGTTCTTGACGTCATTAGACCCCCCCCCCCTTGAGGGACAAGTTCCCCCCGAGGGGTACATTGTCATGTATGGGATCAATCGTAAAATATTTTAAAGCTCTTTAAAGTGAAGGGTAACACGCTATAGTTATAATAATTTGTACTCATGATACCGATTTTTCAAAAATTTTCTTGTAAAATTTGAAAAAAAAAAAAAAGAATGAATTCTGGTATGAGAAAGTCGAGTTGAGCCATGTTTCAGTTAATTTATTATGTAAGGAAATGCACCCTATTAACGTTTTGTATATTTACTGAAATGACAATTGCCAGGAACAATTGACAATAGACTAAAAGTGCATTGTGGACTTGTGAGCTACTAGCAGGGACATTCTGACAGGGATTTATGAGAAGATTCAAATATATTTAAATCTCCTTGCGGATTTACGACTAAGCCAATCTATGCTATGGCCCGGGGCCGCACAAGCGTCTATTGTTATGATAAAACATCTGCACGGGTGTTTTTTTATTATAATAAAATACGTTTATATACAATTTAAAAAAAAAGAGTGATGTTCGGGGATGCACTAATGAATTAAGTGGAGTGTGACGCAACTCGACTTTTTCACACCAGAATCTGTTTTAACTTTTTGCTTACGGGTGGGACAGTGTTAATTCCAAACAAAGAACCTCTCAAAAAGACAGGTATTTGGCATATCCTATCCCAAACAGTTCGATCCCCCTTTACAGGCATTGACGGCGCCAATGCCAGCAAAGGGAGATCGAACTGTTTGGGATAGGGTATGCCAAAAACCTGTCTTGTTGAGAGGTTCTTTGTTTGAGATTAATGCTGTCCCACCCGTAAGCAAAAGGTTAAAGTAACTTGTAACTTTTTTTAGAAAATTTTTAATGAAAATTTTTTGAAAAATCTGTATGGTTGGTCCAAATAATCGCAATTATAGCATGTTACCCTTTACTATAAAAAGCTGAAAAAAAATCTTTCGATTCTTATCAAGTTTGACAATATGCCACCTCCGGGGGGATATATACTCCCCCCCCCCCCCCGAGGGACTAATGATGCCATGAGCACAAATTTGTATCGTGGCTATTTTTCATTAGATTGAAACTGTGCAGTTTCGTGATCAGTGAGATATAAATAACCTTATTTATGTATGATTATGTCATATATTGTCTTATGCTGCCAAGTTAAAAAAAGTTTTCACTCGAATTTTAAAAAAATTCTATCCTATTGTAGATTTTTTTATAATAAAGTCAGATAAAATATTTCGTGAAAATCCATTAATATTTGTGGCCACTATCGTGTACACAAAAAAATCGATCACAGACATACAGATAGACAGATCGACAAACAGATGGGCATCACTCCAAAAATAGTCAAAACGTGGTCAGGAGGTCTTAAAAACTATATTAACATCAAAATCTCGAAATCGAAAGTTTTGGTGAAAGCAATACTTTCTCAATGCTACGCATGAGAAAGTAACAAGGGATTTTATTTCAAAAGTTTTGTATTTTATTCTAGATTCTAGGTATAAAGACGCTTTTTTATATAATAATTTTCTTGTATGGTGTATTTTTCATTTAATTTTGTTGTTTTCAATCGGTAATTTGTTTTCTTATTGATCAAGGTATGTGCAGTCATTAGTATTATTGTATTACTTTGAGATTTCTAATGTCATTGTTTCTCTTGTATGTATATGTCCATATTTTATTAGATAAGAAAAACAAATCTTTTTTTATAGATGAAATTACAGCATGAGCCTTATTGTTCCCTTAAATCTTTCTTCAATTTCTTTTTTAATCAGTGTTAAAATTTAGAAATCCCGAATTACCGGCACCGATACCGATTTTCCGATTATGAAAATTAAGAATATCGATATATCTCGATTTTCAATATTTTGCTCGGTTATAAATGTCTCTTTCTTTGTCCTTGCACTGAAATTACTAATGGTCGCAAGAGCAAAGAAAGATTATAGTCTCTTCGTTGCTCAGGGTATACGCCCTTCAAATTACAGTACATCGGTTCGTTGGATGACACTCCGGGCATGAAAATTGACATCTTTCATTCGAAGGATGCCACCGAAAATGGCAACTGAATGTCAATTTCACATTCGCGGAAATTATAAAACAGAAATGAAACAAAATGGTGAGAGATAAATGCAACCTAATATGTAGGTAAAGTTGTGAATAAATTTATCTACATATGGAATTTGCTTCTAAAGCTCCGAGTTCAATACCTGACTGATTTTACTGAATAATAACTCCAACTTTCATTTCATATTAAAATCCACTTCACCAAGTAGAACGATCTAAATTTAAAACAAGTAAAATCAAAACACGTAGCTTTTTAACGTACATCTTTTTACTTTCCTTATATATATAATGTATAAGGAAAATATTGTGACGGGATCGAAAATTCGAATTGGAGTTTTCGACGGGAGAGCACGTTTCAAGCATCCCTGATCACGAATCAAACATTTTTGAAGTGATGTCTGTGTGTGTGTGTGTGTGTCAGTGAGTCTGTGGAGACGATAACTGATGAACGAATGGACCGATTCGAACCAAATTTGGTACAAAAATCACAATCCGTAAACACTGGATGCCTATTGTTTTTATACGCAATCGAATGTTCAGAACCCCCCTAAATTTTCGAATGAAATTTTGAAAAAATCGTTAAAAAATCTAAACCACTAATAAAGTTACGCAAATAGATATTTCTTATGTAATTTTTCATTAGAAAACGATTGACATAAATTTTAGAACGCTAACATGAACCGTTCTTGAGATATTGCACATTTTTCAAAAAAATTATCAAAAAGTCATATAAAATAAAAAAAAAATATTTCCTATTGAGAAACATGTTCACTTTTCATATGTAATACCATGCGATAAATTGGGGGACATCATTCTCGTGGATCTAGCTCGTTCCATTCATGAAAAAAGATACTTTGAGTATTACTTTTGTATTTGAACGCCAATAGTCATTTATCTGCTGTAAGAATAACTTATTTCTTCGTCCATAACGCTTGGCGAGATTTTGGCGACGAATTTGACGGAATCTCGCCAACTTGGCGACTTTTTTAAATGTTGCCAAATTAACGAAAATCTCGCCAAATGGATAAAAATGACGCTAAATCAATGAAAATGACGACCAATTGTCGAAAACTCAATATCTTGGAAAGAATATTATTATCTACTATAAGAAAAACCTATTTTTTTTACTGTAAATGTAGTAAATTCATTACATTATATAAGGAAAGTCATGTGTTGCCCACATCAGATTTTTTATTATTTGTATGCAACTTAAATGTATGAAAGATGTATTTATTAAAATGCGTGTAACTTAAATATATGTAAGACAACGACATACAAAATTTGGACTTTCTAACTGAACCGGTTCGTGAGTGTTTCCCCAAAAACGAGTACATTCCTATGGTGGGTCAAGGACGGGTTTGGATGGTAATGGTTAATAATCCCCCCAAATTGAAATATATCACAAACAAACAGCGATATGCCGATATGCCAAATATAATTTTTCTAACTACGCCGGATCTTAAGTTTTTCCCGAAATAAGGGTACATTCCTATTGCGAGTATAGAACTGTCTAAAAGGTTCCAAATCCCAAGAATTAAAATATACCACAAGAAACGGCGACATACCAAATTTGAACTTTCTAGCTGTTCCCTTTCTTGAATTATTCTCCAAAAATGAACACATTCCTATGGCGGGTATAGATCAGGCTAGCCCTATAAGGTTCAAAATCCCAAGAATCAAAATATACCACAAGAAACAGCGACATAGCAAATTTGAACTTTCTAGCTGTTCCGTTTCTAGAGTTATTCTCCAAAAACCAGTACATTCCTATGGTAGGCCCAGGACGGGCTGGCTCGATAAGGTTGAAAATCTAAAGAAATAAAATATACCACAAAATATAACGACGTACCAAATTTCATATTACTATAATTAATGGGACTTGATTAGTCAGGGACTGAAAGATTAGAAAAATGAGTATTTCTATAGTGGAAAAATTAGAAAAATGAGTATTTCTATAGTGGGTCCATAGCCAGATATGGCTGAAAATTTAAAGAATAAAAATGCACCACAAAAGAAAACAACGTACCAAATTTCATGTTATTATGATTAATGAAATTTGATTAGTTAGGTATTACAATGATTTGAATTCCACTGACAAACACCAGAGCAAGTTAGTAAATAAAATGTTATAATAGTAATAACATTTCATTTGGAATGTTTATTTTACGTTTAGCCACGATTTTGTGCAGTCCTACCATTTTAAATATCACCGCAAATTTACCAGAGCATAATATCTCGAGAATGGTTTAGTACTAATATTTTGGGAGAATCATAATTTCAAGAGAAAAAAAATTGTATTCCAATTCCAAAACGTTATACTTTTCAAGGAATTTTTATGAAGATCTCACATATGGAAAATTTTTTAATCTGCTCATACTAAAAAAATTATTTCTATACTTCTAAAGAAGCGAGCTTGGGGTGTACTTTGAAAACTAGGACTGCATTCACTACGTTTTGGTTCTTTGCGTTCATTATACGTGCATTGACTAAATGATAACCATAGTAACAGAATCTTTTTTTTTAAATCAATTTAAAATACTTATTACTTTCCTACATACTTAGTATAATGTTGTTGTTGAAACCCAGACCGTCCGACCTACCAGGAAGGTATAAGGTAACTGTTTGGACGGTCGGGAAGTGCCACCCAATTTAGACCGGAACCCAGTGGGGGAGGCATCCACAAGGACCGTACCCTCCTTCCCCTACCACCAACCTCTCGGAAGGACTTTCGGACCCACATGTTTAACGTGATCGTACTCCGCATGAACACGGCGGCAGTTTTGGCAGTGGCTGGAATCGAACCCGGGCCTACCGAGTGCAACTCCAGCGCGCTAACCAATGGGCTACCGCGCCCATACTTAGTATAATGTATAGGGAAAGTATTGCGACGGGATCAAAAATTAAAATTCGAATTTTTGACCGAAGAGCACGTTTTAAGCATCCCTGAACTCGAATCGAACGTCTCTCTGTGTGTGTATGTATATTAATGTATGTGCGTGTGTATGTATATTAGTGTGTGTGTTTGTGAGTTTATGGACGCCATATATCACTAACGAATGAAACGTTTAAAAAAAGTTTGGTACTAGTATTACCGTCAGTGAATACCGGATGTCGTTTAGTAATTAATTTAGAATAAATGTCTTTTAGTTAGATTTATACACATATGGACATACTTTTCATGAACATAATTTTTCGAAAAAGTGATGTTCCACTATAAAAGCGTCTTTTCAATATCTTGGCCACCTGAAGCAGTCTGTCCATCTCTGACAAATCCATGAGTCCATCTCTGACAAATCCATGAGTCCATCTCTGACAAAGCCATGAGTCCATCTCTGACAAAGCCATGAGTCCATCCCTGACAAAGCCATGAGTTCATCCCTGACAAGGCCATGAGTCCATCTCTGACAAGGCCATGAGTCTATCCCTGACAAAGCCATGAGTCCATCTCTGACAAAGCCATGAATCCACCTTTAACAAAGCAATGAGTCCATCTCTTACAAAGTCATGAGTCCATCCCTGATAAAGCCATGAGTCCATTCCTGACAAAGCCATGAGTCCACCTCTAACAAAACCATGAGTCCATCTCTGACAAAGGCACTAAATCTCACCATAAAAGTACTCCTCCTAAATGAACTTAATTATTGCCATTTTTAGAGAAGACATTTGCACAGTTAAATATGGGAAATCGCCTAAATACCTGCTCCCCTCAGCTGCTAAACATCGCCTTTACTGACACACCATTTCCATTCCTGACGAATGCTTTAAAAAGGGTTGTTATCGAATCCTTACGCGTCAAACGATTATCTCCATAAAATTTCCGTGATTACATGGCACAGTAATGAGTACTTTTCTCTCCATTTCAAAGGTGGACGCCCAACAAATTACGGTTGAGTTACAAAGCTAACGCATTCCGTGTTCCTCCCCAGCAGTGGGGTGAACACAGCGGTTCCGATTAAAAGGCGATTTTAGATTAGAATGGATTGATAGCATAGTGTCAAGGGTTGGTTACTTGATGACAAAATAGAAAGTCGTTGAGAAAGAATAAAAGTTTGTGCAAAGAATATCGAATTAAAGAACAGATAAATGAGAAAATTAGTAAGAATGAATCAATGGTTTAGGACAGTTTCCCATATTGTGTGTCGTTGACCACTACTGCCCCGCAAGATACAAATTGCGGTATAAGATTTGTGATGTAAGAATATACGATTTGAGAAGCCATTTGAGACCATTTTTGAAGTAATTTGGAGACCATTTAAGAAAAAATAAGGTAGGTTGTTGAGAAAGATGCAGGGAGCCTTGCTTTCCCAACCGGGAATCGAATCTCGGACCTTCGTACTGGCCAGTCGACGCTCTACTGTTGAGACACTGGGACGAGACTGCAAGCTCTTATTGTCGAAGTGGACTCTGCATTCTCCACCCTCTAATGTCAGATTGGCGTGCAATTGACAATCTAAATAGCTCCCTCCTGCTGTTTTTAACTCAAGTTAGCCTCCTGCTGTTTTTAACTCAAGTTAGCCTCCTGCTACTATTTCTATCCTCCAGGCTAGCTTCCTGTGTGGTCCTCCAGATTTGAAATCAGTACTCCATATCCCAGAGTTCACTGAATCCGTGCTAGTCGTACTAGGATCCATTTCAGAACACCGACATATTTACACTAACCTACAGAGTTGATTTGTTTGGGCGCCATTGTAAGGAACCTTGCTGCCCAAGCCAAGAATCGAACTCTGGATCTTCGTACTGGCCAGCCAATGCTCTACCGTTGAGTTTGGAGCACGGCTCGGGCTATGACGGCTATGACACATGAGCGTTGTCTCCCGTCCGTTTTTGAGACGTTGCGTGCTGGGAATAAAATAATGATGAAGCTTGTCACACGAGAACGTCCGCGTTCTCGTGTGAGAATCTCCAGGTTTTCTTTTACTGTCAGCACGCAGAGTCTCCAAAACGATCGGGAGACAACGCTCGTGTATCAGACTAATGATACACGAACGTTGTCTCCCGTACGTTTTGGAGGGAGGGGTTCTAAAATGTGAGGGGATACGACAATTAAAATAATTATAAAACTAATCGAGCGGGTTATAAAAAAAAATCCGGCGTATTGAAACTGACAAGAATATTATATATTAATTTTTGCAGTCAAACACAAGTTATTTTCTTAATTGTGAAAAAGGTACTGAACAAACAAGTCTAAAGTAATTTTGAGAAATATATCAACCTATTCTAAATACAGGAAAAATAGCTCGTCGGGTACTTCAAGTTAATTGGAAAGAGGGGCGGGGAGGGATTTAATAAGTTGTACGTGTATAGGGATGAACATAAAAAACAAAAATCTACATATTCGTATGGTACATAAAAAAAATAGATAGTATTATGACTTTTTGAAATATACTATTGTTTTATTTTTTCATTCATTAAAAAGAGTAAAAAAATGCTTGTTTGTGTTTTATTTAATGTACTAACAAAAGAAAAATGCAAATTTCATAATTTTGCATTTAAGATTGGGTATTTTAAAGTATGAAATCCTTCATTTATGAGGGATAAATGAAGGTTACTGGATGGCGTCCATGAACGCCAATGTCTGCAAAGGGGGGTCGAACTGTTTGGGATAGGCTATGTCAAATACCTGTCTTTTTGAGAGGTTCTTCGTTTGGGATGGACGCTGTCCCACCCGTAAGCAAAAGATTAATGCAGTGCTTAAAGACGAATAGCTGCCCTATTCAGGAATTCTAAATTCAACAACACTTATACATACACAGAAGTCCGCGAGTTGACATGCCAGGACTAGCTATAGTAAAGTGATCCATGCACGGATAGATTAAAATGGATTGCAATCCCTTGGAGGAGAATTGAAAAAGTTTGAATGGCAAATTCTGCAACAAAACGAGATAGACGAAAAATGTCAACTACATAGTAGTGGAGTATTAGCTTGAGTAGAAAATACCAGAAACGAAAAAACTGCTTCCACGAAAGGCAATAAACACTTGTCAAAAAGTTGCATCACCAAGTCCTCTCACACGGTGCTGCAATGCTTCTCAAAGTACGCAATAATATTACTTTCCTTATATATATAATGTATAAGGAAAGTATTGTGACGGGGTCGAAATTTCGAATTCGAGTTTTCGACGAGAGAGCACGTTTCAAGCATCCCTGATCACAAATCAAACATTTTTGAAGTGATGTCTGTGTGTGTGTGTGTGTGTGTGTGTCAGTGAGTCTGTGGAGACGATAACTGACGAATGAATGGACCGACCGATTCAAACCAAATTTGGTACAAAAATCATAATCCGTAAACACTGGAAGCCTATTGTTTTTATACGCAATCGATTGTTCAGAACCCCCCTAAATTTTCGAATGAAATGTTGAAAAAATCGTCAAAAAATCAAAGCCACTAAATTTACGCAAATAGACATTTCTTATGTAATTTTTCACTAGAAAACGATTGACATAAATTTTAGAACGCTAACATGAACCGTTCTCGAGATATTGCACATTTTTTAAAAAAAATTATCAAAAAGTCATATAAAATAAAAAAAAAATATTTCCTATTGAGAAACATGTTCACTTTTCATATGTAATACCATGCGATAAATTGGGTGACATCATTCTCGTGGATCTAGCTCGTTCCATTCATGAAAAAAGATACTTTGAGTAATACTTTTGTATTTGAACGGCAATAGTCATTTATCTGCTGTAAGAATAACTTATTTCTTCCTTCATAACGCTTGGCGAGATTTTGGCGACGAATTTGGCGGAATGTTGCTAACTTGGCGACTTTTTGAAATGTTGGCAAATTAACGAAAATCTCACCAAATGGATAAAAATGACGCTAAATCAATAAAAATGACTATCAATTGTCGAAAATTCAATATCTTGGAAAGAATATTAGTATCTACTATAAGAAAAACCTATTTTTTTTACTGTAAAAGTAGTAAATTCATTACATTATATAAGGAAAGTCATGTGTTGCCCACATCAGATTTTTTTTTTCTGGAATTCGAATGTCCATTGTCTCTGATGAAAGGCATTTTGAAAGGCCTCTACACTAGATTCTATTCATGTGATTTTTTTATTGTATTATTCCTGAATAAGACAGCTATTTGTCAATAACCGTATTGTTTCAAATAAATACATTCTGTAACCGTTTTATGATCGATTCCTACTCATTAGTCAATGCTTTTCAACTTTGTAATCGGCTCTTTTCGTCTATCTCGCTTTGTTGCCTAGTTCGTGTCCTCACTTTTTTAAGTTCTCCTCTAGAGCACTGCAATCAATTTTATTCGATAGGACATGGTTGATCCGAGTTCAACTTCCCGGCTCTGCTCAAAATGTTCACGCCGAGTAAGGGCACTTTAAATATGTGAGTCCGTAAATCCTTCCGAAAGGTTGGTGGTAGGGGAAGAAGGGTACGATCCCTGTGGATGGCGCCCCCACTGGGTTCTGGTCTAAATTGGGTGGCACTTTTCAGGCTGTCCAAACAGATATCTTACACTTTCGGGTAGGTCGGACGGTCTGGATCGAAGAAGAAGACATGATCACCTTACTATAGATAGACCTAACGTGTATAGTTATAGACCGTGCCTTACAAAGTTATTGGAATACTTAAGAACTTTCAGAGGAATCCTATATATTTTAGTACAAATAAGCGAACTGCATAACTCATCAGGTTTACCAAGGTGCTGCCAACTTAAAAATGACTTAAATAATTGTTAAGAAAATATGTAAAAACGGTAAATTTTGAACAAAACACATAAAAATAAGCATGTTTTTAAATTCTTAGATTAATTATGATGCAAGTGATATTAAATGAATGTCCGAGAAAATCCAGTGGAGCCACTCAGTACAGATATTTTGATAATGCACTGTCGCGCGCTGTACTTTTAAACTTATCCATAAATCATAGTTCTAATATATAGATTTTATTTGTGATATATAAACCTTGATGTTATCTAGCACGAAATATGACGAACATCAGAAATATTCTCGTTATCGCTTATTACACGAGCTTCTTGTCTTGTATTAGTGAAAGATAAATCATGCTTATCCAGCGTATCATATGTAAAATTATAATTTTTATACAATGTGTGTTACTTGCATTGCAGCAACAGCTTTATGATTAGAATTACTTACGCAAGAAACGAAGCGAAACAGAGAAAAAAAACCATCTTAAATACGCCTGCGAATCTGCACGGGGTTTGATTGAAAAGAAAAAGTATTATCTTCCAAAAAATTTCCACCGGGAATCGTTCGAACGATTATCTAACGGTCAATGAATTTTTCATCGACCATTACAGTCGCAGTGAATTATGAAATAACCGCCGTCCCATAAATTCAGGGTCCAAGGTTGCGGCGGTTTGCTCGTTTTGCTCCATGGTTCGACAGGTAGAAAAGCTTCACGGATGGAATGACTTAAAAGAATAACCGTTGAAAAAAATATGTAATTATAAAGAGGGAATTAAGGAGGTGTGGATTTTGGACTTCGATTATTGTTTAGAACAATTCATTTTTTCCATGAGATATGTTGGTTGAGATACGAACTGGTTTTTCCATGAGATCGATCTGTTAATTGTGCTTGAGTATTTCATTTAAGAATTTTAATTGCAACTTCTATATTTTGAATTACAGAAGTGATCATCTGACTATTACCCAATTTATTCTTTTTTTTCTCTCTATACTTTTGGCAAAACTGACTTGACAATACTATTGTGAGTTATAACTTCCTATTTACTCACTTTTGCTTTCATACATTCATACATTAACTAGTTGTTTATCATGGTTTCAGAATATATTTTAGATATCAATTAAGAGTACCTTTTTTATTAAATATGGGAAAATATGACTAGGACAAGGACGCTAACTACATGTAAATTAACATTCTTAAATGCATTAATAGTCTAAGTTGCAACATCTTTAATAACTTTTGTTGAAAATAGTCAATTATTAAAAATTCATTCAGTTAGATTCTATCTCGTGAGGTTCTCTCTTACTAAAAGAGTACAAAGTTTCAGCCTTCTGCACCAGAGGACTTCTGGATGGTCTGGAAAACTTTCCGTCAGCTCACTCCCCCATCCCCCCCCCCCACACACACATTTTGTTTATCAACAAGAGAATAATCGAAAGTCAATCTCCATTAGGTCCTGTCCTATTCTCGATATAAGTGTGCAAAGGTTCAGCTTTTTAAGTCACCGGTGAGAGTCTTTAAAGACCCTTAAGAGATTCTGTTAAGAGGGTCTTTAAAGACTTTTCACATCCTTATTTCCTACCTCTTAGGGGAAATTAAAAACCTGCTGCGTTATAGATTCTATTACGGTATCAATACTTTAAATGTGCAAAGATTTAACCTTCTAGATTACTGAATTGAGGGGGGGGGGGGGGGGGGTCTGGTAAAAATGTTAAATCCCCTCCAAATTTTCGTCTCCTCGGGCTGGGGAATTAAAAATCCGACTCCGTTGTAGGTTCTTTCCAGTGGGGTCGCTACTAAAAGATTGCAAAAATTCAACCTTCTAAGTCACAGACGAGGACTAGCTTTATGCTGAATTACATATGTAATTTGCTGGAGCAATTGCCTGTTCGAGGTTTTATATAGCAATAGAACATATTCTTTAGGGTGCGTCTTTTTAACACTTTACAACATAGTTGAAAAGTGTTTATGACTTTGTTCATTCTGTCTGTCTGCCTGTCCGTTAGCACGATAACTGCCGTAGAAATGACTTTATCAAAATGAAAGCTTAGTATGTTGTTCAGACGGTCTGTGGGACCTATGGGAATGTAAATGAATAATATCACCCAATTAGTTTTGGATTGAACCCGGGTTGAAAAATGAAACACATCGAACCCTATGGGACCTAATTTTTTAAACATTTTTAAGCAAATTTAAAATTCACAAATTGCTTCGAAAGTTTTAGGAAATATTCATATTATCCCATTAAATATATAAAAAAAATTTCAGCGAAATATATTCAGTAGTTTTTTAAATAAAAATTAAAATAATAATTACACCCTTTATACGAAGAGATCAAGTGGCCATTATATGAAGAGAGCACGTGACTCGCTTCAAAATAAAATATGGCATCTTTCTTGTCTAAGAATCGTGATTTTTAAAGTTCTTTTTAATTCATATTTAGTGTTGTATCTATCCTAAAACCGCTTTATTTTTGCTTAAATTCTGTGCATCTATATACTGAAACAACGCTATTACAATATATTTGAGTTTAAATGATTATCACACTTTGATTATTTCTACAACGAAGCCTAATTTTCACTTATGGTAAATGTAAACACCAAGAGATGTAGAATGAGTTGTATAAGAATTGACGCATTTCTTTAACGCAAAATTATTTAGCTCATGGAGTCTGCAATATAGGTGATATGAATGAAACATTCATTGATTTTACATAGAGAACCCAGACGATTTTTTTTTATGGAGTTTTAAAGCATAGAGTTAAATTACTTGTACCTCCATGGTTTTAAGTTTTTAAATAAAATAAATTATTATAGTATTGTGATGAATGAAAGGATTGGAAAAATGTTTATGAATGAAATGATGCTTTTATATAGAGGCGATTTATATTCCGATGGCGTCATTTGAATCAAGTTCATTTGTTTTCGATGAAGTTTTCAAATATAATAAATTATTGTAGTATTATGATAACTTAAAAGAAAATTACAGAGAAATGTATCGCATTTTAGAGATGCTTAAACCAGGCAATTTATATTTCAATGCCGTCATTTGAATGAAGTTCATTTTTTTTTATGAAGGTTTAAGTTTTCAAATATAATAAATATATAATATTGTGATAATTTTAAAAATATTACCAAGGAATGTATCGCATTTTAGAGATGTTTATATAAAATTGCATTGAAGCTGTTTCATAATCAATGCTATATACATGATTGATCTTTCTTGTTAACACTTTACAACAAAGTTGAAAAGTGTTTATGACTTTGTTCATTCTGTCTGTCCGTTAGCACGATAACTGCCGTAAAAATGACTTTATCAAAATGAAATTTTAGTATGTTGTTCAGACGGCCTGTGGGACCTATGGGAATATAAATGAATAATATCCCCCAATTAGTTTTGGATTGAACCCGAGTTGAAAAAATGAAATACATTGAACCCTATGGGAAGTTTGCATTGAAGTTTTCAAATATAATAAATTAATGTGGTATTGTGATAATTTTAAAAATATTACCAAGGAATGTATCGCATTTTAGAGATGTTTATATAAAATTGCATTGAAGTTGGAAAGTGTATCATAATCAATGCTTTAGGCATGATGGATCGTTCATGTTTCTAAGTGTGTTAACTGTTGTTTCATCGTATCCAGAAGCTCGAAAATTACCAAAATTTCTGGTCGTTTCATTTATAAATTTAATTATAGAATTCCAAATGGTTTATCTAGAACTAGTTATAAGCTAATGATTCTCAGATTTTCAATTCTCGATTATCCAAGCAGTGATAAGCAATCTTCCATTATCAATTATTCATGATCGCAATTCAGGATTATATTCCCATTATACATAGCATGGACCGGTTTTACGTTTTTATGCACTCATAGAATTCCATTGGCTATTCCATGCAGACAAGCGCATAAAAAAGCACGATGCTTGTCTATGGATGTTGTTATCTGAAATACAGGTAGAAGCACGATTCGAACTTTAACAGCCTCCCCTATATTCGGGTTTTTTGTGAGTATGATCGCAATTCAATGCCAAATTTTATTGGCTCAATATCTAATTTTTTAGGCAGAAAAATATGACAATAACACTAATAATATTTCAAAAACTTACGATACTGAATATAAACAATTGTTGTTTTATGATCAATAAATTGAAAATACATGTTGTTCTTTGGCATTTTTTGCCTTTTCAATTACTTTCCTTATATACATAATGTATAAGGAAAGTATTGTGACGGGGTCGAAAATTCGAATTCGAGTTTTCGACGGGAGAGCACGTTTCAAGCATCACGAATCAAACATTTTTGGAATGATGTCTGTGTGCCAGTGGGTCTGTGGAGACGATAACTGACGAACGAATGGACCGATTTGAACCAAATTTGGTACAAAAATCACAATCCGTAAACACTGGAAGCCTATTGTTTTTATACGCAATCGAATGTCCAGAACCCCCCTAAATTTTCGAATAAAATTTTGAAAAAATCGTCAAAAAATCAAAACCACTAATAAAGTTACGCAAATAGACATTTCTTATGTAATTTTTCATTAGAAAACGAGTGGCATAAATTTTAGAACGCTAACATAAACCGTTCTCGAGATATTGCACATTTTTCAAAAAAATTATCAAAAAGTTATATAAAATAAAGAAAATATATTTCCTATTGAAAAACATTGTTCACTTTTCACATGTAATACCATGCAATAAATTAGGTGACATCATTCTCGTGGATCTAGCTCGTTCCATTCATGGAAAAAGATACTTTGAGAAATACTTTTGTATTTGAACGCCAATAGTCATTTGTCTGCTGTAAGAATAACTTATATCTTCATCCATAACGCTTGGCGAGATTTTGGCGACGAATTTGGCGGAATGTCGCCCACTTGGCGACTTTTTGAAATGTTGTCAAATTAACGAAAATCTCGCCAAATGGATAAATATAACGCTAAATCAATGAAAATGACAACTAATTGAAGAAAATTCAATATCTTGGACTGAATATAAGCATCTACTATAAGAATAGCATTTTTTTTTAACTGTAAAAATAGTAAATTCATTGCATTATATAAGGAAAGTCATGTGTTGCCCACATCAGATTTTTTTTAAGTTGTACACAAGTACACAAAGAAATTGACATCAAAAAGCTTTTCTGCATCACATTTGAAACTACTTTGTTTGAGTTTGAAACTTCTATTTCTCATTTATTACAAACATTATATATATATATATAGTGAAACACAAACATAACAAATTCAGTGAACAAACATATCTCACTATATATATATATATATATATATATATATATATATATATATATATATATATATATATATATATATATATATATATAGTGAGATATGTTTGTTCACTGAATTTGTTATGTTTGTGTTTCACTATGTCAGCGACGAATTTCTTCATCAAGTCTGGAATCTTGCTAAATGTGGGTTTGTTAGTTTGGTTTTCTACTGAAAACACATTTTCTTTTCTAAGAATTTCAAACACGTATAACTTTTTTTAAAAATTTTAATGGCCATTTTCAAATTTTTACTCGACCAAATCATTACTGTTCCTTGCGTTTCATTCTATGTTGCTCAGCAACCTCGGATAGGTCTAGAGAAGAACGTTTATTTACGTTTAATAAAACCTGATACGACTTCATACGTGATTCCGGCGCAATAACGATCGATTTCACAATGTCTTTTTTCTATAGACCACAGCAATGCGTATAAAATGTACAGGTTTTCAAATGTTTACCTTAAAAAAAGCTCTTGAAAATGCTTAAAAGATTCGCTCGCAGCACCTTATCAGGCGTTGCGTTACCCCATTCTCATTGAGGGCAAGAGGTGGTAAACTAGACGCTTTGTGATCGTCAATTAATTTTACGCCTCATTTTATCCACTCTTAAAGTCAAACTCTTCAGCAGGTCTTTCCACAAATCTGTCGTCTCCTGTTCCTAATCGGCCGTGGTCTAAACGGGATGGATCCTAACCTCTAATTTTCACCAGGTAACACTCAACACGCCTCTCTGCGAAGCGGGTTTGTTGAATAACGAGCTCTGAGGAAAATTACCCAGGGGTGCATTTATTTTATCCTCTTTGCGACATGACAGCTATAATGGAAGAAAATCAGAATCGGCGGGGGGTATAACAGGTGTGAAATGCATTTATAGCTTCACTTAAAAAGAATCAAAGCTGATGAGAGGTGTCGAGCGATTTCTCAACTGAACTTTGAGAAATAATGGGGAAAATACTGACGGATTTATTTACAGACGCGAATTTAATAACACTCGTTCATAATAGCGTATACTCATAAAGCAGCCATCTAGCATATCATATTGATATGCTCTTGATCGGGTGAAAAGCTTAAGTTAAGCATGAATTTCTTAAATCAATACTATCTTGCCTTTATTATTAAAATTCCTTAATTAAATTTATATGCACGTATTCTTATAATAAAAGGAAATTAAACGTATACTCGACCTTTTAACTAAGGTAAAAAATAAATAAATAAAAATTCAATTATGAATTAAAATCTTAACATGTGTTGTCAATTTCCTAACCCGTTAATTAAAAGTCTACTAAAAATCTCAAATTTCAGTGATTTACCTAAAAATATCGTTAGTAACGAAAATAGTCCCATAAAACTAGTGAGTAACAATGTTACTCGCTATAGATTAATGTGAAATATGACATATTTCGCATACATCAAATGAAAAAAAGTTTATGTGTTGTGTGACGATGGTACAAGCTATACCCAGGTATTTTAAATCTAAAACTTTTTTACCAGAATTGTTTTGTAATTCAGTTTTACTAAAGATACAATACATATTGCTTTCTATATTGAGGTCGGCAGATACATTTACTCATATCACGCGAACAACCCAACTGAACAATAATAAACCAAACGATGATGCCACCTGTGAAAAGTTCTAGAAAGGCACATAACTAGCGAAATTAATAACGAATAGATTCGAAAAGTTTTCAAAATTCGCCAATCTCACAAAATTGGTGACATTTCGCCAAATTCGTCGCCAACGTAAAGGGTTTTGTCTCAGTCAAGTGGTCCAGACTTTCAAATTACAATAATGGTTTTCTATTACACATACATAACAATATGTTGTCGCTTCCGTTATATCTTTCCGCTTTCGTTTCATCTAAGTCACGTTTTTCTTTTCAAGATTTACTCTACCCCGTGCACTAAGATGTTAGGCATTAAAGATATCCAAACGAACAGTTGTAGGGAATGAATATGTTATAGTGTTTTTGCTTTGATAATTCCATGAGAAAATAGATTAGTTCAAATTTCTTTTTCAAATATTCTCAGGAAAATTATGTGTTTTCCTAAAAAATAAATCATTGAAATATTTGAAAATGACAAAATTTCATGGAATTTCGGAATTTTCCTCATTTTTTGAATTCACGAATCCATTTAATGAATTCGTATAAATTTCATTCAAATTTTGTTTAAAAGATAATTTTTCGATCTTTTCTACGATGTTGAGATAGAAAGTGTATGATTATATCTTCGGTCTCTAGCAATTTTGCAGTGTATTGTTAAAAATTTCGAACATCGAATGCCTGAAAAACATTCTCCTTAGAATCAAACGAAATGAAACTACTTCTGGAAAAAATATAAAAAGACTCAATTACTCACAGATTAAAATATATGAAGGGAGTACTGCATTCGTTTTTCTACTACAATTTATACATTTTTGGGATGCACTAATGTTCTAATATAGAAGTTAATTAATGATCAACGACTTACGTTAATATAGCGGCACCAGATGGCGCCATCAGCTACTGTGCCATAGAAAATATGACACAAAGAAGCCATGAACGGGAAGTTTCTTCGACTTAAAATAAAAACTAATCCGAATTTTAAAGAAATCTCGCCGAGGCGTATCGTCCTGGGTTCTGAAGTACATGTGTGCCAAATTTCATGTCCGTACGACGCTTATATTTTTCGCCTCAGACGACACAGAAAAACGAAACAGACATATTTCTTTATTATTATAGATTATTGATGTATAACCAATTTTCTTACATTATGCAAGTAATTATATTTTCTCTAAAAATGGTATTTAGACTTCAATTTTTGACACCAGTATTCATACTATTCATTCTTATTATTAAGTTTCTTCTAATAAATGTTTACCTTCAAGGCATTTTTTATCTCGCCATCACCACTTTCTCAAGAAAGCAATTTTATTGCTTCAACTAAGCCATAATAAATAAGTAGAGTTATAACGAGTTTTAATTTTAAAAATTAAAACTTTACGTAATAAAAACTTTAATTTTACGTTAAAACTTTACACTAGAAATCCAGTACATATTCCGTGAAAAAATACAAAATAGAAGTTTAGAAACGTAAATTCTATGTTTATTTCATTTATCACATTTGTGCTTGTTTTGAATAAAAACGGTGTCAATGTAGTCCATTATTATGAAAATATCTACTAACCTAAAAGCGAGCAAAAGCCGATGAAATCTCCCTGCAGCACCCTGTAATGAAAGAGCTCCGGGTTGTTCAATTTCCCCATCCCCTGAGTAATTGCTCTCTTTCCTATCCATCTCCATTACAGTATTACCCCTCAACGTACTTTGCAATAAAGTCAAGTTAATCCCGCATCTGTGAATATTTAAAAGAAAAAAAAATCCGCTTAACATCTGGGAGTTTAGACATCTATTTTCTCTACTTTTGCACATGTTGAGGGATTTTTTTGATACATTGTGTACTCTTCATAGAGCATGGGCACGTGATGTCACCCGGAAAAATTTGCCCGCCCCCCCCCCCCCCCCCAAAAAAAAAAACCTCGTATGTTTAACAGTATGGAAATTTTCATTATTTCTGTATTAAAAACGGTTATTTTAGAAATTTACAATCGTTTAGATCCTAATTTTAACAGGATATATCTAAATTTATCTTCTTTCATAGATATTTTTAATTTCCCGGAAAATAAGTTATTAACATTCAATAAAATATATACACGAGTTTTTTAAAGAAAATTCGTTATGTTGTTTTTGTTTTCGCTCGTATATACTCTACAGAATTTGCTAGTAAATGTATACATCTACAGAACGCTAGCTAATGACTACGATAAAAATGAGTAGTAATGTACATTCACTTAAAATCACCTAAAGAACACTTTAGCAAATAAAATTTTTAAACATATATTTTATTCAAATTTTCTAAATTACTTATTTTCAGTACAAATTAAAATTTTGATGTTTATTGAGTTTAGTATTAATTTTTATTAGCCATCATTGTTAGTTTATCTTCTATGATAAAAATAATGCCCTCTTACCCTTACGCTTTTGCGCATTTTACTACGCAGGCTGTTTATTTACGCTCGTGCCCATGCTCTATTGAAACAAATATTAGTAGTCATTACGTTAACTGATAGCTAATAATTAGGTCCTGACTTACGGAAGAGAGGGGGGCGAGGGTATAGGGTCTACCTGGCTTTAGATCAAACTTTCTAAAATCTGTGTGTACCCTTAACAGTAAATACATATGTTTAAAGTAAATAGAACATTATATGAAGCTGCACTCTACATAAAGTTAATTATAGGAATGTAAGTTTAACTTATTTTAAAGTAAAATATTTCAACCAAAGAAAAAATAATATGCCGAGATTTTCCATCGTTGATGGTTCTATTTGTTTTAGATTTTTGAGCTCCATTGTAAGATTTGGAGTCCCCAAATTTGAGCGGGGAGGGGGGGGGGGGGCCTAGACCGTGCTTATATAAGGTTTGGTGACAATATCCTTATTTAAAACTTAACTGACTGGAAAACATAACTGACTTTTCTAATGTGTTCATCCAGCATTAAAATTAATCAAAATTAATAATTTAAACATTTTTATAAAAAAACAGTTTTTAACCCAAAATATGTCAGTTTTAAATTATCCATTTAAATAACAATATTAATATTTAGATAAATCAGCCTTCATCGAAATAACATTTTAAATCATAATATTTTTGTCTTTATTAAAATAAATGCAACTATATTTTTCTTGTAAATCTAAAAATCAAATCGAATAGGGCTCATTCAAATCTCATGATTTGATGATTAATTCAAAATTTCACTCGAAAATTTAGGAAGGTTCTGAACATTCAATTTTGTTTAAAAACAATAGGTTTCCAGCATTCATGGCTTGTAATTTTGTACCAAATTTCATTCAAATCGCTCCATTCGCTCGTGAGATATCGTCTCCACAGACTCACTAACTCATCTCATTTCAAAAGGCGGTCGGTTTGTCGACAATAATTTTTGCTCGAAAATTATTCCCATGTAAGTGTACTTTGGATGCATTTCGCCTCTGTCAAGAGAACTTAACTCCTCCAATCTTGAGTTGAGGCCACGTACTCTTTTTTCCTTCCTTATACACATAGTATAATGTATAAGGAAAGTATTATGACAGGGTCGAAAATGCGAATTCGAGTTTTCGACGGGAGAGCACGTTTCAAGCATCCCTGATCACTAATTGAACATTTTTGAGGTGATGTTTGTGTGTGTGTGTGTGAAAGTATGTGTGTGTGTTAGTGAGTCTGTGGAGACGATATCTCACGAGCGAATGGAGCGATTTGAATGAAATTTGGTACAAAATTACAAGCCATGAATGCTGGAAGCCTATTGTTTTTAAACAAAATTGAATGTTCAGAACCCTCCTAAATTTTCGAGTGAAATTTTGAATTAATCATCAAAAAATCAAAACCTTCAAAAAAGT
Source organism: Amaurobius ferox (assembly GCA_951213105.1). NCBI lineage: Eukaryota > Metazoa > Arthropoda > Arachnida > Araneae > Amaurobiidae > Amaurobius > Amaurobius ferox. Next base: position 85,154,469 of record OX578145.1, on the reverse strand, counting down.
TACACAAATAGACATTTCTTACCTTAGAAAATGATTAACATAAACTTTAGAATGCTAGCATGAGCCGTTCTCGAGATATTGCCCATTTTTCAAATAAATTTATCAAAAAATCCCATAAATTAAAAAAAAATTAACTGTTGAGAAACATGATCACTTTTCATATGTAATATCATGCGATAAATTGGGTGACATCATTCTCGTGGATCTAGCTCATTCCATTCATGAGAAAAGATACTTTCAGTAATACTTTTGTATTTGAACGCCAATAGTCATTTATCTGCTAGAAGAATAACTTATTTCTTCGTCCATAACGCCTGGCGAGATTTTGGCGACAAATTTCGTGGAATGTCGCACCTTGGCGATATTTTTAAATGTTTCCAAATTAACGAACATCTCGCTAAATGGATAAAAATGATGCTAAATCAATAAGAATGACGACTCATTGACGAAAATTTAATATCTTGGGAAGAATATAAGTATCTACTATAAGAATAGCCTATTTTTACTTTCCTTATATACATAATGTATAAGGAAAGTATTGTGACGGGGTCGAAAATTCGAAATCGAGTTTTCGACGGGAGAGCACGTTTCAAGCATTCCTGATCACGAATCAAACATTTTTGAAGTGATGTCTGTGTGTGTGTATGTGTGTGTGTGTGTGTGTGTGTGTATGTGTATGTGTGTGTGTGTGTGTGTGTGAAAGTATGTGTGTGTGTGTGTGTCAGTGAGACTGTGGAGACGATAACTGACGAACGAATGGACCGATTCGAACCAAATTTGGTACAAAAATCACAATCTGTAAACACTGGAAGCCTATTGTTTTTATGCGTAATCGAATGTTCAGAACCCTCCTAAATTTTCGAATAAAATTTTTAAAAAATCGTCAAAAAATCAAAACCACTAATAAAGTTACGCAAATAGACATTTCTTATGTAATTTTTCATTAGAAAACGATTGACATAAATTTTAGAACGCTAACATGAACCGTTCTCTAGATATTGCACATTTTTCAAAAAAATTATTAAAAAGTCATATAAAATGAAAAAAAAAATATTTCCTATTGAGAAACATGTTCATTTTTCATATGTAATAATACCATGCGATAAATTGGGTGACATCATTCTCGTGTATCTAGCTCGTTCCATTCATGAAAAAAGATACTTTGAGTAATACTTTTGTATTTGAATGCCTATAGTCATTTATCTGCTGTAAGAATAACTTATTTCTTAGTGCATAACGCTTGGCGAGATTTTGGCGACGAATTTGGCGGAATGTCGCCAACTTGGCGACTTTTTTGAAATGTTGCCAAATTAACGAAAATCTCGCCAAATGGATAAATATGACGCTAAATCAATGAAAATGACGACTAATTGTCGAAAATTCAATATCTTGGAAAGAATATTAGTATCTACTATAAGAAAAATATATTTTTTTACTGTAAAAGTACAAAATTCTTTACATTATATAAGGAAAGTCATGTGTTGCCCACATCAGATTTTTTTTTACTGTAAGAGTAGTAAATCTATTGCATTATATATACAATCAAACAGCACTTAAATACTAAACTAATTACACAAAATAAACGATATATTCTCAAAATACTGGTGAAAAATAATTTCACAAAAAAACCGCTACTATTCTCAAAACATTGATGAAAGTCACAGTTCACTGTAGCTCGTATATTGTCAACTCGTCAATTGAACTCTCCGATTCAATGATAACTCCTGTTTAGAGTCTCATTATAGAAACTTCTATATCTCTATATATCAAAGAAGAAATTCTCTATATCTCAAAGTATAATCGTTCTATCAAGAAGTTTCTGGAGCATTCCGAAATTGCCAGATGTCACCAAATTGGCGATAAATCGTCAAATCTGGAAACCCTTCTTCTAACTGGGAAATTCTGGCAACCCTGAACTCACGTCGTCCTCACGTCATGTTGACGTCATGTACGATGTTTCCTTCGCCTGGTCTTCGAGACAGACAAAAGAGGAGGCTTCAAAAGGAATATTGCGCGTTCGCAACAATAATGTTTTTTGTTTCGCTTAAGAGCAAAAAGTACACTCTTGGATTTGGTGTAAAAAGGATTTCTTGTGACGCAGCCTCTTTGAAGGCTGATTGCCATTTATTTTATTTAATCTGCAATCTCCTCATTATTTATGAATTGTGTGAGATTTAACTTGTTCGTGAGTAGAATATTTTAACTTTCCATAATTATCATCAATTGGGACCTATTGTCAGTGACAGAATATTCTATGCTTTTTTCCCTGAATTATATCTAGAAAGGTTGATCTCTGAAACAAAAATTTGTGAATTCACATTTTCTCTCTAATGTGTACTCAAGGCTGAGATTGGAAAAAAAAACTGATAAACTCTTCGAAGGTATCAATTTTCCATAATAAAAAGGGTAAAATCTGATATATTTATCTATAGATTGAATCAAATATCAAATTCAATTTTACGTAAGGCATAGTGAAATACTTTTTATCAGTATCTATATATATATAAAGTGAACTTTCATCAAATTTTGTGTGTCTGAACTACAACGAATTCATATATACGGTGCTTGCTCTCAAAGTAATTTGATGATTTTTTGGTATGGATGTTAAACTTTATTCATGTGTTAATATTAATTTGTTGCAAGGACGTTTTACATTAAAGGTCCTGTTGTAATTCTCACTACTGAAATATAGCTGCTATTTTTTTAAGATGTCTCAACCATGGAGTTAAGAAAAAGTAGATAAAATTGCTATGGATGGAATGCTTGAAAATGCCACGCTTTGAGAATTATATCTAGGCGTAGCTAGTGTTAGTAAAGCGCCCTTTGTGTCTTTTTGACACAACAGAAATGCATAGTATTGAGTATATGTATTTTTTATTATTTTTAACTAGATTCCCTAATTATCGTGATAATTAATTAGCATTTTTTACAGTTGTAAGACAGAGTTCAGAATATAACGAGATAAAAAATAAATTGAAAGGTAAAATAATTTTGAATCCGTAGGACTATCTCTTATTGTTTCTGTTCTAATTTGCATTGCGCTTATAATTTATTTCCACACAATTAACAGTTTAATTAATATTTTAGACCTTTCGACATATAAATGCATACAATGCAAAGGCGCTTTTTCTATAGCAGCGCCACCTGAATTACTATTTCAAATGATATTGGCATTTTCTCAGTATGGAGTTTTAACTCTTTATTTTTACCTCCATGGTGTCAACAATAGATTTGGAAAACATTTTTATCTTTTTATAATGTGGTTTAGTTAAGTAAAAATCGGTGAGAATTTTTTTTTTAATTAAAATGTCTACATATAAGTCTCTCAGTAATGGTTTATTGATTTGGAACATAATGTATTATTTGTCGATAAGATGAAAAAATAAATTTTAGAATATATCAATCCCAAAGTTTTACCTAAGAAGAAATATAAAAAATAATTCCATGGGAATTTTTCGTAAATTTTAAATGTCTTAGGGTAACCTTTAATTAGTTCTTTTGAATAGTCCCTATACTGGGGAGGTTCCCTATTTGGAGGCTCTCCCTATTTGGGGATTGTCCCTATTTGTGGATTTTTCGATGTGTATAAAGACAACCTATGCACCACCTTTCTTTAAAAATTAAAAGTCAAAGATGTCATGGTGCTGACATCAATGTTTTCCTCTTGATCCTTCTGCGCCCCAAATAAAAGTTCAACTCGGTTGAATAATATTTACCCGTGCTTCAAGATGTCTTCGAGATTTCGCCAAATATCAATACACTTATCCAATGTTATCTTAAACTTTGTTTGTGCCGAACGCGAATTTCGTTCTGAAAAAACTATTAATCTTGGCGCCATTCAGTGGCAACTGTTAAAATTATGGTATTAAGATGGCAAAGTTACAACTTAGAATCTGAGGCATACAGTAAGCGAGCTGCTGTTAAAGAGAAGCAAATTTTCAGTTGTTGTGATCTAAGCAATTCGTGATTAAATAGGTGACTTTAATTGAGATTACAGGACTTCTATTTGTCACATTGGCAGGTATACCGAGACTGGCCAAAGTAAAATAACTTCCTTCAATACTATGCAACTTTAGTTGATATAGGCTGGACATTATTAAAAAACATGTCTTTGATAGAGCCAATATGTTTATATTTCCTAGTAGTTAACTGAGAAGCATTATTTGCTGGACTTAGGTCATTCTTTTTTTCCCCTCTTTTCTACTGTCAACATTTAGTTCGTGTATGAAAACTGTCATATCGAATTAGGCCTCCAATTAGATAAAAAAAAAAGAAGAAAAAAGTGCTCTGTAAGATTTGCGACTTGCAGCAACAGAAATATTTTTGTTGATGTATATACGAGTTATAAATATTATTGTCTGTTTATTGCATATACAAGTTATTTCACGTATTTGAAGTCATAAATTGAAGTCTCTATTGCATTAGCTTTTAAAAAAATTTGCAAAGTATATTTTCATTTTACCTTTATTTTAGCTTGAGATAAACTGGAACGGGAGTTACCAAATTGCAGACCGTGAACATATTCTGCACGGACCTTAACGAGATAATAATAAACAAAAGAAATTATGTGATTTGTATGGTCAATTTTAAATAACAGTTTTTCTCTGCAGTTTAATAGTGAACGGAGCAGTGAAACGTTAGATGTTTTCGACTATAATAACACTGCTATGCATATGGAAATGATTGAGTTTCAGAAAGACTTAAATGGCAAAGACTTAAAAGGCAAAGTATTAGTTTTAAAAGGCAAATATACTCAAGTTTCAAGTTATCTTCAATCTGAATAATTCTGGATTAAATATGTATGCGATAATGAATACGAAAAACTAAAAACCTTTCTCATTAAACTTTGTACAATGTTTGACTCAACATATGTGTGGGGAACAGCATTTTTTTTCTCAAAGATGAACTTGCTGCAATTAAATTCAAACTCAATTTATAGATGTCCAATTTTACGATTTAATGATAATAATTTTAGGATATTTAATGAGAACACCAACTTCACTTCAAATTTCACGTCGTTCAAAGTAAAAAAGTGCCATTTTTCACATTGCACATAAACATAAAAAAAAGCGTCATAAAAGTTTATTATATGCTTTGATTTACAATCTACATATTTTTTCATGTTACTTCTAAATTAACAAAGCATAATAAAGTGGTTTATTTTAACAATTTTGCGTGTTATTGTTGCTGCTATAATAATTAAGTAAAATAACTAAAAGGGGGGGAAATGATATTATTGAATTAGTGTAAGAGTGTATGGGGATTGACCATGAGTCACAATTAAAGTTTGCCAGACCGTGGAAGTATGTTAAGTTTTTAAACTGGACCTCCATCAAAAATAATGGGTGATACCTGAACTAGAGTATTCTGTAATCTAGGTTCTTTGTGTGTGCCATAAAGGGTATCCTGAAATCTTTGTTGGCTTTATGGTTTAACTCATTGTAGTTTCAAATAAAATCAAAGTCGCATCTGTCATGACTAAATGAGGATAAAACAAGTGAATAAAATGGTTTTCAGAAAAATTTTCAGATAGACCCAGGGTAATCATCTTCATCCCTGATTAGATCAACCACATTGAGCCGGAAATATGAAATATATCCTCGAACTAATCCCTGAAATATTAAGATCTTTCTTTCTGTTTCCATGAACATTTCCCAAGAGTATTTTCGTTGAGCAACGGTGATCTTCGCCTGAACTTTTCCCTATTTTAGGAAAAATATTGTAGAAAATCAGACTTCTAAACAAGATATCAGATTTTTGTAAGCAACAGTTTTTGGACTGCCGCAAACTTTCTATTCAAGGACAAAATATAAAAGTAAATAAATCGATAATTATCCTCATCTCGTTAGCCATGCAAATAGTATAAGACAAGCAAATAGTATAGTATATAAATACAAAACTGAATGCTATAAACTTATCTTTTTTTTTTCCAATGGCCAGGCACTAGACTTACGTAGTTGTAAACTTATCTATGAATTAATGAAAATAATTACTTGTTGTCAATTCCTCCATGTCATCACTGGTACTAGACTAAGAGCCTTGGATTATCGCTCCAATATGATGTCCCTAGATCTATTCAGACAGTATTGGCCAAGTTAAGGAGCGGCCAGACACGGGGTTTGAACGAGGAAATGTTTTCCCTCCTTGTACCCGTTCTTTCTCCTCGGCTACTCCCTCTCATCTTCTCAGCTGCACGAGAGCCTGCTTAGAGTTTCTAGTAGAGGACCAGGAGAGGGTAGTCTCATTGTTTTATAGGCGACCTTTTGGACTTGGCCTAGCATTCTCCAGGTCAGCAACAACAACAATTTGATGTTCATTTCATTTATCGCAGACACGCGAATACAATTGTAATAATATTCCTATTCTTGTCATTCATCAAATGCTTATGGTTTGCTTCATTCTTGTTAAAATTCAATAAAACATACTGTATGTGCTCTATAATAGTTACAACATGTAAACATTATTTCAGATTTTGAACACTGAAAAAGTTTCACAATATATAGCTAAAGTGCTGAAGTGATATGAATTTTGCCGTTCATACTGATATCATAGAGCAATTCTCATATACGGTTTAGTTTTTTTTTAATTCAAAATTTGAATATTCTGCGCCAATCACATGATGAATCTCATATACGGTAAATGTGTCTCAGAACAAGAACGAACCACAAAGAGAGCTTCCCTAAACATGAGTACTTATTATTATAAAATAATGCATCTTTTGCTTCTTGCATAAATGAAAAATGTAGATTAAAACATTCCACGAATTCCAATGCTTTGGACCTGTGTCGAGCAATAAAAATAACACTTGCCGATTTGTGTGAATGAAATGCATTAATATACGGGTAAACAATCGCATCTGCACACACACATTTATTTGATTAAAATCAAGCATTAAGCATTCCTTTATCACAAGTGCCAATTTTGCCAGCATGAGCCGATACGGTGTTCATCATTATGAAAATCCCTGCTCTTTTCTTTGCCACCACAAAAAAAAAAAAAGAAAGCGATGAAAAGCATTTACAACGCTATATAATAACCGGCTGGGGGCTTGTCATGTTACCCCCTCCCCATTGCAAGAAATTTGCCCTGCTGATTTCCCCATTAATCTCCATTATGATTCACACCCCTGTGCCCTGCTCGCTGTATGCCTGCTTGAGGTTCGCCCGGTTGCTTCGTCTGGCGCGAAAATCTATTCACGGCTTGGATCGTGATTATGAGATAATGTTGAAGAACGAAGCTGTGGAAAGAAGTAATTAAATGAGGTCGGGTAGGATTTCACGGGAGCCCAATTTTTTGAAGGGCGCAAATTGGTGGTAATGTACGATTAAGACTGATGGTCGTTTCGATGCTGATGGTAGAAGCCTTTTTCGTGAGGAAAATATCGGACGCCCTTAGTAGAGACACTAGATAAGACTTTCACATCTCCAGCAACGTGTTAATTGCGCCAGTCATCAAGTCGATACATACCACATCGCTTTGATATTGAGAATGAATTAAAATTGAACCTCTATTTGGCGAACGTTTATTTAGCAATTCTCTATAGTTAACAATTTCTTTTTGTAAGACTTTAAACTATTTACAGAGTTTTGTTCTAAATAACATAACCCTCCCCCGTCCCCCAAATAGCGAAATTTTTATCTATTTTATGAAGGTTTTCGTTTGACATAAACTTCTGAATGACTATTTACAGAAAAAAAAAAAAAAAAAAAAAATGAAGTTTAAAATTTGTTATTTTTTTTTTTTTTTTTTTTTTTTTTGAGTTTATTACAAAAATTAGTTAAGGATTGTCAGCAATGCGAAACAGCTTCCGGTTTTGAAGACAACTGAACAAATAGATTTCATTCGGACTTAGACAATCACGTCTTATTTATGATGACCAATCAATAATGGTAAACTTAAGTTGATTTTAAAATTAGTAACGCATTATTTACTACCAGTAACAGCTTTTGCTAAAACAATTATTCTTAGGTCTAAATGTCCACCGAATTTATATTATATAAATTCTTGGTATTTGCAGGAAATCTAACCATTTTTCGTGTCAGTGGCTTGCACATAGTGGAGGTAATATTTACCCTTCATGATTTATGTATGAACGTAGCAATGTATGTATCTAAGCACTGTAATAATCATTGTGGATACCAAATCTTTCATAAAACTAAAGCAAAACACATATAGACACCCTCATTACCCCACAGGAGAAATTTCTATGCGCACTACTTTTTCTATGCCCACGAACCTACCAAAGTCAATAACAAGATTATAGGGGCATCTGTGTAATTGGTTGGTGGAAACCTATTCATAACTAAAGGAACAGAATCGCTATCTTATATGCAAAATAGGCAAATAACAAGCCACGTTTCTAACTTTTCAGCTTAACTAATCCAAGTAATAGAACTGCAAAAAAATTTAATAAACACAGACAGCTATAAATGCTATAACAAAATCATAGGGCAGAAATCATAGGACAATATTGCGGTATCAGGTAACACATTTTCAAGATCCGATACGCAGAGATCATTTTGTTGAGCTAGTGTAAAGAAGTAAAATTGCAGGGTTGTTAAATTAGTTAGATTTAGCCAGTTTTTGCAATGTTTAACATCCAAAAATCGCTATATCTGACGATAAAATGGCTAATTTTGCAACCTGCTTAGGCTATAAAGGATCCATGAATGTCAGCCATTTTTTACTACGTTCCAAGCTAAAAAGTGTTTCCAATTGTTAGCATCATGTAGAAAGGTAAGCGTACTAAGATGCCTACAAAAAGAAATGGATATATCCTCTATTTAAATGGTCTGGAGTGAGCACCCCTTCCATTGGATTGGCATTGCGTAACACGCTATTTTTATTTACATATTTTTTTAATTATATGTCTGGTACACATTATTTGTCTGCTATACGTTACAGAAAGGTGTAACGAACCATCTAAGGTGCGATATTTTATTTTCTCGAATAAAACTGATCAAAAGTAATAATGAGAGAGTTTACCGCTGAACCACCGCGCGAAAAGTACTCTCATATTCTGTTAAAATCGATTGTAAAGCATAGACCTTCTGGAGTATTAGGATCTTAACCTAAAGTGACATAACTCTAATTTTATTTTGAAAAACAAACACTCAAAGTCCTAACACACAGAGACTAGAATTTAAAATATAAACTGGTTTATTTAACTGAAAAAACATATACAGCTTCTTGCTGTTAGACATAGGACTTTTGTACAATTAAAATGCATCTATTGTACTGGCCGGTGACGGTAAAGGTATTGTAAAGTAATGCGTATTAGTACGCACCGATTTTGTAAATAAAAATGAAAACAAAATTGGTTAGAATCGCAAATTAAACAGACTTGGCTTGAAAATAAGCAATTTCTTATTGCAACGATGCATTACGTACATCGTTACAAATTCACCGTAACGAAAGCTGATTTTTATCCTTCTGTGCAACGCGCTTTTTACCGGAAGGTAAAATCACATCAAATTGATATACGCATGGAGTTAGAGGATGGTAAGAACATAGGTAAAAACATCCTCCGGTAAGAACATCGTCTGCGGAACATCAAATTAATGTACACCGGAAATAGACTGCAGCCAAAGGATTGGGGACAAAAGAATGTAGTATTAGCGCAGGCGCTCATTTTTCTTGTTTATTACTAACTTTAGAAACAGTTTTACATATTTTTAACATTCGTAAAATAGAAATTAACTTTCAACTTCTGTTGCAGTTTTCGATGTTAACCGCTGGGTTAATTGTACCCGATAAATATTTTAATATGAGTTTTGAGAAAGCTGTTCATTTATGGAAAAGCCAAAAGCAAAGAAGGTTGGAATTGTAAATGGAAAAAATGAAAATTATTTTGATTAATAATTTTTTAATTTTCTTTTCCCCTTGTTTATTTACAACCATATGGAGAAACTGAGCCAAAGGTAAGGTTACAATTTAAAGATATCTGATCATGAATTATATGATTAGTTGTTTTTATGAAAAAGAAACATTGTTAATTATACTATGACGAATTTATAATTCAAGATTGCTACCCTACTAGGAAAATTGACAGAAAATTAAAAAAAATGTGATCTTAAAAGTTCAAAATTTAGTAAATATTTTAAAACTCATTTCATAAAGTTTATAAGGTATATTATTGATTGTGCTATCAGATATACAAGGTACATGGTGGTCATAAAATAACTTTGCCTGTTTGGAGACATCTGCAGCTAAAACTAATGAACGAAATTAAACCAAATTTCAAACACAGACTGTGAAAGGTATAGGGAGATGAATTCCGCAAACCAGAAATTAGTACCAAAAGTCACCGAAAGGGAGATTTTGGCGCTGTCGGAACCGAAAACGAGTGAATAATTACAAAGAACGCACGCAAAATGGAGTATGCAGAATTTCAATAATGTTTTAGTAATAAAAAATGAACATACCATACAGTTATGAATGAATTTATGAAACTCACAGAGCATTATATTCTATTCATCCACATTAGGATCCCCTGGACCTTTACGCAGGTTATGAAGCCTTCTAAATTCCCTAAGAGCCGCCACGGCATTGCACTGTCGAGTGTAGAACAGCTTTGCAAGTAAAGCACGTTGAGGTAGGGCGCATATTAAGCACAAATCAACAGTCAATCAAAGAACTGCTAACTGACTAAACGTTCGCTCTTCCATTTTTAAAAAGAATGAGTGGCGCTGCTGTCACGTGCGCACAAGGAAATTTGCCTAATCTATCTAGATATGCAAATTTCCTAGTGCGTACGTCCTAGTGTCTAGTGCGTCCTAGTGCGTATTTCCTAGTGTCTTCCACTGTCTGTGTTTGAAATGTGGTTTCATTTCATTCATTAGTTTTAGCTGCAGATGCCTTCAAACAGGAAAAGTTATTTTATGGCTACCCTGCATATTGTTTATTAACACAAATAAAGAGTATAGTGCATATCTTAAATCTTATTTCTCTTTCAACCTAGAAATGTCAGAAATTTATATCCTGTTGATGACCCTGTAATTTATTTTATACAAAATACAATAAATTAATAAATATCTGGAAATTTGAGGGTAATTACAGTACATTTGTTAAAAATTACTCCCCTGGAAAGTAAAAATTACTCTCCTGGAAAGTAAAAATTACTCCCCTGGAAAGTAAAATACGCCTTCAAATCAAGTCAGGGAGTATTTTTATTCTTCTGCAAAAATTCTAGCTTGATCTCTGCTTCGATGCATGATATTACTTACCATACACACCCACTGTCCAGCAATCGCAATTATTTATTTTTTTCACTCAAACCGAACTGAAAGTTTTATCCTGCCACAGGATCGCAGAAATTAGTTGACCGGCCCTTGGTTGGTCTTTTTAACTGAAACCAAAAAATAAAAGTTTGTTAGTGTCAAAAAACTTATAATTCGTAACGTAACATGAGGGGAATTACAACTAAAGTTTTCCGAGACCTCACACTTGACCTGAAGAACAAAAATTTTAACACTCAACGGGACGATTATGCATATTTTCCTCAAACCATCCCAATTCCTTGGCAACCACAAGTCAAACCCCCTACGTCTCCGTCCCGCTTATCCTAGATATGATTGCCGTGACCTTATATCACTATGCCCAATTTACAACGCAGAGTGGCAAAACTTACAATGAGAATAAGTCTTCCATCTCAACCCTGAACATCCGATACTTTTTTTACCAGCCATAAAACTCCATGCAATCACCTCTAATTTAGATACTAAGATCCAGGGGGAAAAATTAAACCTGTTGAACAATAACATGACCTAAAAGACCTTCTAGCTTATTAACATTGGATGAAGACTTTGGACAAAAAGTCCAATTGAAGTGACCGTGACAAACAAAAATTTTACACTTAAATTTTTCAATTTTTACAAATGACATCTTTGGTTCATTTTACTTTGCCTTTACCTCATAGGTCCATCCACTACTATTAAAAAGAAATATTTATTAGTACTTTACACTTTTTGGATTAATACAAACCCCCACAAAACTCAAATGTTTCCAGATTCTATCCATGACGTCCAGGGCTTTTGTTTTGGTATATATTAATTCAATTTCATATTTTCTGTAAATTTGTTTAGAAACAGAATCAGGATGTTTTATTCTTCAGATCTGTCTGTGAAGAAAATTTTATACAGCAAGAGCAGAGATTCTTGTACTTATTATTAGGAGAATTAATTTAAATATTTTAATAGTGTTTTGAATAATAACATCATTTAGAATACTGTAGGAATTTGAACATGATTGTGAATTTCAAGTCTCTTTGCATTGCATATTATGAAGAGCGGGTATACTGCTAGTTTAATAATAATAATGATCATATTATTATTTTTTTCATCTTAAGATCAAAAACATGCACTGATTTGAGATAGTAACTGTTAGGTTACTATAAAGAATGCAATTAGCTTAAAAATAAAAAGAAATGTTGCTAAGTGTAAATTCAGTCAGGTTTCGCTTTACACATTACATAATTGATTTGCAAGAATATCAGGAATAACTCGTCCTAATTGGGGCCCAGGGTAGACATTTCTCCGGAGTCTCCCTTGACATATATGAAATGAAAAAGATAATTTTTCAAAAACATAATTATATTTTATAAAAATATATACAAAATGAAGTCCTTACATATTTGAATGGAATTTAATAGTCAAGATATCAACATGCTAAATTAGTTCGGCAGTCTCTATATATCTCAATGAATCTTTTCGCAACGAAAATCTATTTCGATAGCATAATTTATTTTCAGGAAACAGTTGTTAATTTTTTAGACGTTGCAATTATTTAATTTGGGGCCCCTCTGACACGGGGGCCCGTAGCAGCTGCCCCATATGCTCTTGCGTTAGTCAGACCCAGGGTACAGTGTTCGCGATAACCGGTCGTTAAAATTTCTCTGCTATACATTAAAATATGATTTTCCCGTTAACTGAAAGTCAATTAGATTTCCTGATGTGAAGGGCCAGTCACGAGGCTGGCCAGGCATTCTGCGGATTCTGTTTTGGGAAGGAACCAATGCTTCGGCGTGAGATCGGGTGGTTGCGGAAGCTTTGTGCTTATACTAAGGAAGACCTAGTGTAGTCGAGGACGGTCGTTCAAGAAACATCAACCGCACACCTTTGTGTTCTATGCGTTTAGCCGGAAGGTAATGTTATGCTTTATTGTGGGTTGTACGGAATGTACGGATGGACATCCGCACGGTATGTACGGATGCATGGAATACGACAAAATAGAGATTGATTGTCACTGGTACGTAAATTGTATTAGTGTCCCAAGCACCAGGCAAACTATTGTGTTTGTTCTGTCAGGCGAGAAGCTGTTGAGACCCAGACCGTCCGACCTACCAGAAAGGTGTAAGGTAACTGTTTGGACGGCCGGGAAGTGCCACCCAATTTAGACCGGAACCCAGTGGGGGAGGCATCCACAGGGACCGTACCCTCCTTCCCCTACCACCAACCTCTCGGAAGGACTTACGGACCCACATGTTTAACGTGATCGTACTCCGCATGAACACGGCGGCAGTTGTGGCAGCGTGCAAATCCAGCGCGCAAACCACCGGGCTACCGCGCCCGAAATGTGCCAACAGCACGCGGTGTTCCCAGGTGGTCACCCACCCAAGTACTAACCGCGCCCGTTGCTGCCTGACTTCGGTGATCTAACGAGAACCGGTGTTTTCAGCACGGTACGGCCGTTGGCCCAGGTGAGAAGCTATGTAATTCGATTAAACAAATGTGTAGTTGAATCCGTAATCGTTAGGAATATTAATTATTTGCTTCTAAGGACATAGTTTTGAGTTAAAACACTTTAGGTTTAAGATTTAACACTAAAAGTACTGTCCTAAGGTAACTTCCTTTTTAGGACACGCCCGGTAAGAGCGCGAAGAAGAAAAAAGGCCGTGTGTATTTACAAACATTAATTTATTTACACTATATAAAATATTTACAACAAAATTGATTCAAAATATTCAAAATGAAAGTATACCCCTTTAAGATAACAAATAAACAATTACAAACGTATATGTAGTCTCATAGACTAAAATGTGAAAGATGGTAATTAAAAATTAAATTTAAACAATCCTATGCAATATTTTAAATATCCTTAAAATCCGGAGAGAGAGAGAGAAAATATGCAAATCGGGCATAGGCCCTTAAATGTGGAACTCACCGAGCATTCGCTGAATGAACAGCCTCTCATGGTTGAGGACAATGCTGCTGGAGTATCTGTTCTCACTCACAACGCCAAAACTTCTCTGCTCCTCTTTTTCATTCTCAAAAACTCTCTCTCTCTCCAAGAATTTAAAACACGCCCCTGAGGCGCATACAAACATCCCATTGGATTCAGGGTCTTAACCCCTTGACCCCAAAGCACCGCCATTGGCTTTAGGCCTTCCAAAAACAAAAAGCCCCTTCTCAAGCCCCTGCGAAACTGATATTCCTTCGGCCACTAATTGAAAGTCGCCGAGGACCCTATGACCCTTCCGAAAAGGACGTTAAATCTTTCGGTACGAATCCGAGATCCAAAGCAGCTTCGACATCCAGGTTTTCTATTTCGAGTGCAGATGGCCGAACGGAAAGGCTGACCCCCAAAATAAATAAGAAGACTCTAGGTCGCATTCCCGAAAATATTGGCTCATGGGTTTACCATGCGACAATATACCTCCATTTCCCCATTAAAAATTCCAAAATCCAAAAATTAAAATTTCAAAAATTTAAAACTTTTTTTTTAAAAATTTACCATCAAAAACATTAAGCAAATTACCAATGCAATACGCCTTTCTAAAAATTACCTCCATTTCCCCATTAAAACATCAAAAATCCACAAATTTAAAAAATTTTAAAATTAAAAAATCAAATTAAAAAATTCAATTTTACAAACAAAACCATAAGGCAAAATCAAAATGTGCTGCAGTGCAATCTGCTTTCCTTCCAGCTACTAAAAACTAACCTCTGAAAACAGAAGTTTCCTCCTATAGTATAATCAAACACATAGAAAAAACATCATATTGCATATAAAAGACAAAAAAACAATTGTCAATATAAACACAATCCAATAAAATCAAAATATAAAACAAATTGATGAATTCAGGACAACAAATCAGAAAGTCTGTTATTTGTGTTGCACAAGGCTGTACAAAGTCACTCAAACTAAATTACTTTTCTCACTGATAATGTTTTTTAGTTCTCCAAAAGTTTTTTTCAAATTGTGCACCAGAAGGCAAAAGCATTGGGATCAGGCATCCCTGAAAATTGTTGTGTATTTTGTTGGCCACATCTTCTTACAAAAATTATCATACCTGCATACGTTCCTTGTTTATGATAAGTGATTATGGAAAATTACCACTGTGTAGAAAGTTTATCACCAAAAGTTGTTGTTGATTGACCGCAATGATGAGGAGTGTCTATTCTGTGCACACCCCATAAACACATAGTAAAGTATTGAACACAATGTCCGATGTCTGCCCTTACGAAATCAAATTGACTGGCATCTGGAACCGTTTGTACTGTAAACAAATAAACACAAAGTTTGATGTGTGGCAGCAATAAAAATAACTGGAATCTGGACCCGTAGAAAACTGGAAAGTGGAAAACTGTAGAAAACTGAAAACGTAGGCAAATTTTCCCAGTATATATAACTGGAATATGTAAAACTGTAGAAAACTGTCCTGTAGAAAACTGGAAACGTGTAAATGTATACATTGTCAAACAAGACAGTAGAAATCACGGAAACAGTAGAAAACAGACGGTAGAAATCCCAGGAACGTGTAATTGCCTGTTCTGTATACAAAGTCTGATACATGTAAATTGTTTATAACGAAAGGCATGTCTGTGGCTATAAATGTTTATACGCCTTGTACTTGGCATAAACTGAAAAAAAAAAAAAAAAAAAAAAACTGATGCCAAATGCTCTATAATGGCAAAAATTGCTATCCATTGTGTAGCACATTTCTACATATTTTTGTGACCAATGTGCGTATTGTGACAGTTTTAACATCAGTACTGAAAAGAACGCAGTCACCCCGCACAGTTCAGGACACAGTTCTTTCGTGTGGTATCGTGCACTTTCTGCACCCCGTCCGTAGAGGAAAAAAACAAACACCGGTGGAATCTTCTGCACCCCGTCCGTAGAGGAAAACCAACACAGTAATTGACTCTGTGCAGATCTGTACGACATATTAAAATGCCGTAGGCAGTCATCCAAAATTGTTTATATAGTGTTGGCATGTGCCAACATCCGGTCACCTGCTGACCCGAAATGAAAATTGTTGAAATGAACATATCATATAGCACCTTCCGTGCGCATCACCTTGGAGTTTTCGTGCTGTGCAAACTGCTTCAACAGTATTAATAATAATTTTTATACAAAATACAATATATATATATATATAGAGACTGGCCTTAGTGACGGCAAAGTTACCACCAAGAGACCTAGCCAATATGCACTTTATTCTTCTCTCCCTCCGAGAACAAAACATTTTAAAACAAAATGCAAAATTTCTAAATGCATGAACATGAACGTAAAAATGTATAAAATTTTACTCTCTTAGCTATAAAAACTTTACTTCTTTACATATAAAAAAACTGTACTGCCAAAGGCAAGTTTGCGTTAAATAACATGTTTCATATACCATGAAATTCAAAAATTCAAAACCATAAAATATCACACAAAATTTTCATAATTAAATTACATGATCTAAACTAAAAATTTTCTATCCAAAGAAAAAAAAATCATCCAACATATTAAAATATCTCATTAATTGCAAGTTACAGAAAATTATACCTTTTTGCCAAAAAATGAAAGTTTCAAACCCATTCGAAAATTTTACATGTACATATGTATAACCCGTCGCTTAATACGTGACTTTAACTCAAAATTACAGTGTCTTACTGCATAAAAAAACTTTTTTTTTTTTTTTTGTTCTATTTATTCTCCAGTCTGTATGAAAAACAACCAAAATATCTTCCAAACGTGTACCTTTCAGAAAAAAAAACCACACCTCGCAAAATTTTGCCCGATAAAACGAAAATCCTTTTCTTACATTCGAAGGAAAAATTTACTCTAAGTGCTAAAATTTTGTTTCATTAAGCAAAATCATCTTATTCACTCATTTCCTCACTTCCTTTATTTTCTTTACAAAAAGGGTTTTATCACACTTTTTATTAATACTTTCACCACTTTATGCATTAAGCCTTATTTTCCTCAAATAAACACTAGCCTCACATTAAAAATATAAATTTCCCCCTTTTTTTAAAATGAAATACCATTGACCTTCAATTTTATATCTTATCCATTCCATCTATCATGAAAAAATACCCCTATCATTCTAATCACACTATATCCTAGCCTATTATTAACTGTAAAAATACATATTTAACCATAACCATTTATGTAGGTAAAGAGATAACACCCTAACAATAAAACCAAATCACAAGAGAAAACACCATATATTTTTCCTTTCTTTTCTTTCTTTTTTTTAGAAACACTACTTAAAAATGCTAAATTAGTGATATTATTATCCAACTGCATTCTCCCACACCTACATTTTATAACTTTTTATCTTCCAATGCTTTGTTAGCGTTCAACATACCCGAAGGAAAAAAAACTAGCAAATCTCACCTTTCTTTACTAAACTACCCATAGAAACTAAAAAAAATCTCCATGCGTTCAGAAAATATGCCGGCAACTGTCACTTACAGTACTACGTGTAACGATTTAAGAAAATTATTGTATACAAAAATTGATTCCCTTTTGAGCCTAACACTCTAACAAACCTATCAATTTTCTATTCCGAATAATTTATTAAATTATGTGTGTTTTAACAAAAGTAAAATATAAGTGAATGTAGGAAAGTACCCTTTATAGACGATAAAAATATTGAATAAAAAAGTTAAGAGATACAAAAAAAAATGAAATACTTTTTGCTTATTTATTTAAAATAAATCCTTTCAACGTTATGTGTCATCAGGAGATGAAAAAAACCCCTTGTTGATCACCCAAACAGTTTGATTCAATCCCCAAAATATAGAAATATACACTCTAAATCCCAAACATCACACAATTCTGCCCGCAGAAAAATATGTGCCCAAGGTCAAATTATATATCCTATCAACAATTGTTAAAAGGCCTATTTATTTATTTATTTATTTATTAAACTTAAAAATTTACTCTTTGTTGTTTGTACTATGTCTGTTATCTTTGTCACTTTATTAGAATTCCCTTGTAAACAAAAGTTTCCTTAGTAATTAAAATTTTATTTCCATTTCTGTTACAACTTGAATTAATATAATATCTATTTATTTTCATTATTTACTATTATTATTATTATTACCTTTTTTTCGAAAAACAATATACTTATTACTTTATGTATTTTAATTCCCAATAACCTAACTAACTCTCTCCAGCTGCAACGCCATTCTATTACTCACTCGGTAACTCTATCCAAACGAAAGGCAGTCTCTCTACTTGTATGTGTCGTCCATCCCTCTTTGAAATTTATGTTCTCCTCCGCTAACTAACTCCCAGCTCCCGTAAAATATATCTGCTAAAACCACTCCTTTTTTCTTTGTAACCATTCTGCGGGTCTTGTGTTTTGTCTGTGAAAATGACCCTCCTTTTGGAGTGAGGAAGAAACCCTACTGCGACGTATCAAATTTCAACCAATGTTGCCCCCCTTTGAAAACATCTGTGTTGTGTGAACAAGAAACTTTTGGAAATCCTTGTGTTTGCCATAAAATGGAACCGTCAAAGTTAAGAGAAAATTCTGTCTTTAAAAATTCGATTATCTAACCCATTCGCATTCTATATTTCATTTTCAGAACCATTTGTAAAATTTTTGTAAACTCGTACCCATAACATATAAAAGGTTTAATATAATCTCACATTACTTCTAATTTCAGCAAAAATTTTGTTCTAAAACTAAAAATCACTCAAATGTATATTAATTAAATAATCTTCGCAACCAAAATTATAAAATGTCAAAAATGAAAATTTGTCCCAAAAATACTATATCAAAAATTTTAACTGAAAACGACAAAACCACCCAAAATATTTAGAATTCAGTATAATTCACCCTAGGAGTTTGTCTAAAAGAATAATTTTTATTAGTGCGAGAAACAGACACTTGTTGATGTGTATCGGTTGGAGTAGGTAATAAGGGCGATTTCGAACCAGATGTATGTGTGTGTGTATCCGCTGTATCTGAGATGCTAGTGGGTGTATTTACATTTGAGGGTAAATGTTTGTCTGTCTCTTGGTCCCAAAGAAAAAAATCTGATGTGGGCAGCACATGACTTTCCCTGCAGTCTCAAACTGATATTTTCTTTATTTCTTTAATAATTCATTAGATTGAGTTTAATTGAACCAAATAACACTAAATTTGAACTTTTAATTCAGTGTTTGCTTTTATTTAGTAATTGGACATTTTTCCCAAATCGGCTTAACAAAAATGCAAGAAATCTCAAATATCTTGAGAACGGTTAGTCCTAAAGTATAATGAAGTGTGCTATATTATTTCCTTCTTCAAAAATTGCGATTAAAATAAGAATTTAATTGATATATTTGAGTATACACTACTTAGTCTTTTATTTTTTAGATTTTGGAGATTTTTGTGAGCCATTTGGCAAATAAAGGCAGACATATTTTTTCGAATCGTACCAAAATCTAATCAACTCCAGGATGATTCACAAGTGACTTATTTACCAAATTTTGTAAAATTTGATCAATTAGTATTTTAGCTAGAGCGGATATATGAAATTTTTAAGGACCATTTCGCAAAAAAAGGCGGGTTCTATTTTTACGAATCGTACCAAAAACTAATCAGCACCAGGATGACCCACAAGTGACTCATCTACCGAATTTTGTGAAATTCGGGGCAGTAGTTTTTTTAGCTAGAGTGGATACAAGCTTTTGCGGGCCATTTCGCACAAAAAGGCAGGTTCTTTTATCCCGAATTGTACCCAAAACTAATCAGCACCAGCCCCGCCCACAAGCGACTTACCTACCAAATTTTGTGAAATTCGGTCCATTAGTTTTTCAGTTAGAGTGGATACAAAATCTGCACAGACAGACACACAGACAGACAGACAGACAGACAGACAGACACACACAGACGTCACGTTAAAAATGGTTTTTTCGTATTCTAGAGGTCTCGAAACGTGTAGATCCGTCGAAAACTCGAGTTGTGATTTTCGACATGATTCCAATACTTTCCCTATACATTACCATGTATTGCAGGGAAAGTAAAAATCTGATGTGGACAGCACATGACTTTCCCTGCATTTTTTTTTTTTTTTGTACTTAAAATAGCATCTATCTAATTTCACTTCCAAAAAATTTCTTGATGTTACCATTTTCCCCATAAAAGTTCTTAAATTCCAAAAATTCTTAAAAATTTCCCATTTACATGTAAAATGCAATCAATGACATTTTTTTAAAAACCAAAAAATATATATATATACACATAACTCTCACCAATTTTAATTCTTTGTATTTTATCAATAATCTATTAAAACACATATTTTCATGGCAAATGAAACAGTTAACCCTTCTCAAAAGTTTATACATCTCTTCTAAATTTTTCATATTAAAATTTATTTATTACTAGGGAAAAAAAATTATTGCAGATATTGACATATATTAATTGCTTTATTTTTACCATCTTTCAAAAAAAATTTTTTTCTTTGGTTAGTGAACCAAACATAAATCTTATCCAGTTCGATGGCGTCAATTTATTTTCTTTCGTTACTGAACCCAACCAAATTCATCCTGGTCTAAGGCACCAAATTATTTTGTCCTAAGGTAACTTCCTTTTTAGGACACGCCCGGTAAGAGCGCGAAGAAGAAAAAAGGCCGTGTGTATTTACAAACATTAATTTATTTACACTATATAAAATATTTACAACAAAATTGATTCAAAATATTCAAAATGAAAGTATACCCCTTTAAGATAACAAATAAACAATTACAAACGTATATGTAGTCTCATAGACTAAAATGTGAAAGATGGTAATTAAAAATTAAATTTAAACAATCCTATGCAATATTTTAAATATCCTTAAAATCCGGAGAGAGAGAGAGAAAATATGCAAATCGGGCATAGGCCCTTAAATGTGGAACTCACCGAGCATTCGCTGAATGAACAGCCTCTCATGGTTGAGGACAATGCTGCTGGAGTATCTGTTCTCACTCACAACGCCAAAACTTCTCTGCTCCTCTTTTTCATTCTCAAAAACTCTCTCTCTCTCCAAGAATTTAAAACACGCCCCTGAGGCGCATACAAACATCCCATTGGATTCAGGGTCTTAACCCCTTGACCCCAAAGCACCGCCATTGGCTTTAGGCCTTCCAAAAACAAAAAGCCCCTTCTCAAGCCCCCTGCGAAACTGATATTCCTTCGGCCACTAATTGAAAGTCGCCGAGGACCCTATGACCCTTCCGAAAAGGACGTTAAATCTTTCGGTACGAATCCGAGATCCAAAGCAGCTTCGACATCCAGGTTTTCTATTTCGAGTGCAGATGGCCGAACGGAAAGGCTGACCCCCAAAATAAATAAGAAGACTCTAGGTCGCATTCCCGAAAATATTGGCTCATGGGTTTACCATGCGACAAGTACCATGACCGGTTGTAAACTTTTGATCAGAAAATTCTCATATAATGTTATCGCTGTTTCTCACTTGACTTCATGACTTTTTCTATTAAATGTATGCAGTCAATTTTTCAATATTCATTTTTCTTCTTCTTGTGTTATGATAAAGATACATAGTCTACCGTTATCTATCACGACCGGCCGTTTGACCGGGAGAAAAATGTATTGCCTTATAAGGTTATCGGATCAGAAAATGTGTTGTACATGCATATTCCATATAATTTCACCAGTTTCCTGCACATTTCTGCAAGGACTGTTGCGCAGTAAGTTCAATTTAAAATAATTGTGTATTAAAATTTCAATAAAGTACCTACAATTTCAAGTTACAAGAAAAGGGGACAAAAATTAAAAAGTGTTACTAGTTAGTTTATATTTTCATTTTACAGCGTTACTCCATTCCTAATCTTCACCCTGAGAAAATGTTGAAACATTCAAGACACACCAAGTTCTTAGAAGAAATAAATAACATAGGCGAAGAGTTTTCGGAAATTACTGAAGGTGAACTTTCTGAAAGTGAATATATGGTATTTGAAAATGATAATGATATATTAGATACTGAGTGTAAGCCCACAGGTATCGACGATGAAAAAGAGAATATTGTGGATACAATACGTAGAGGACGAAAAAGAATGAGATTGCTCTGAAGTTCTGAAGATGAGAATGAAAATATGAGCAGTATATTTCGATGGATGCCACGTTTTGGGAAGAAATGCCAATAGGTACTACATCTGGGAGAGCAGCAATTCATAGCAATTTCAGGGAAGAATCAGGTTTAACGGAAATATGCAAAACGTAATATTATAAAGGGTAAAGTGAAGACTGCATTTTCGTTGATAATTGACCACCGTATTATGAAGCATATAAGAACATGCACAACAGAAGAAGCAAATCGAGTTTTAGGAAACGAATGGAGTCTATTACCTTAAAGTTTCATAATATTTCCTTACTAAAATCAATATTACCTGTATTCAATCAGAAAAAATAAAGTTTTTATTTAAAAACCAGTCATTTGAACGGTTATGGTACTAATAGGTATATATTCAATGTCGGTACGTTTACTGTTAAGGTCCCTGAGGTAAGTACTCTACAACATATTGTACTAAATTGAGACAGTGTTCTGCTAAATTTAGAGGCCACAACAGCTGTATATGTTATACATGCCTTTTCATATCCACAAGCTAGCTGTTCGTCGTCATTTGTATATTCTTTTCGTCTTCTAGCTACACTCTGTAAAACGTTCTGCAACCTGTACTCATTTTTTTCAGTTACTTTGTTGATAATTTCGCCAAACTATCAGAAAAGCCGCAATTACAGACGTTCGTGAAAACTCCAGCTTCATTTCTGAAATATTCAGCTAATTGTCGTCTGTTGGAGTGCTTTCTTTTCTATATTTTTATATACATAAATATTATCACAACTACCAGGAACCTTACTCTCCATTACAGCTGGTTCCCCTGCAACTTTCAGTAACATGCTTGCAAATGTTTTACAATGTAACGATAAACTAATTTTTGTTCTGTAGCTAACGATAAGTAGCTAACGATGATTACTTTCAGTAGATTATAACAGATTATAAAATATTATTATAATAGATTTGTACCTAACGATGATTATTTGTTTCGATATTAGTTATTTCATGGTGACTTATCTTCCCCTTTTAAAGTCACTGAAATCTCGTTAACTTCAATA
This sequence comes from Amaurobius ferox, assembly GCA_951213105.1. NCBI lineage: Eukaryota > Metazoa > Arthropoda > Arachnida > Araneae > Amaurobiidae > Amaurobius > Amaurobius ferox. Next base: position 85,131,143 of record OX578145.1, on the reverse strand, counting down.
AACTTCACTAAATTTAAATTAAGGGGATGGTGGACGTTGAAATGAACAAAAATCGACTAACAAAAGTCCTTTTCTTTAATATATAACATTGCTTTACACATTTAACCTTTTGTTTACGGGTGGAACAGCGTCCATCCCAAACGAAGAACGCCATCCCAAACGAAGAACGCCATCCCAAACGGAAATCGCCGGCAGAAGCATTGCACCTGTAGGTGCAATGATTCTGCCGGCAATTTCTATGGACGCCAATGTCTGCAAAAGGAGGGATCGAACTGTTTGGGATAGGGCAGGGGTCGGCAACCTGCGGCTCGCGAGCCGCATATGGCTCTTTTGATGTAAAGTTGCGGCTCTCCAGTTCCATACGAAAAAATTAATATTTTATTATCAAAACCCTTAAAAAGTAAGAAAATATATTTTTAAGTACCTAATTTCTCAATAGCTTCTATTTTCATAATCGTTAATTACAAATCGCTACGCTTAACATGATCGTAATGAGATAAATTTGAAATATTGTTTTGTTCTTAGAGATGAGACTCCGTGACCATGTTTATCTTTCAGCCAATTGAATTTCATTTCCATCTCACCCAAACAGCCACCGTCTAGACAACACGTCTATGCTCTAGACGTGTTGTCAGTCAGTCATCCTCGGATATCGCGGTCGACGTTACGTTGCATGTGTGTTAATTTAATCGCTTGCGATTTCTGCGTGTCTATTCGCTTGTTGTTTCAAGAAGAATACGATTTAGATGCGAATTATCTTCTCAAATGTATGTACGCGTATAATATAATAAAATCAGTAACAGAATTGAATTACATATCTGAGGATCGTGCTAACGAAGTAATAATGGTAAATAAATTGTTTGCCGTTTTAGATAGCTAAGTAAAATTTTAAAAAGTCATTTTTTCAGCTCCGCGCCATCATGGCATCTGGTAAAGGAAAGAGAAGAACTGAAGAAGAAAACCAAGAATTCAATCAGGATTGGACGGAGTCGTTTGCATTCATATGCAACACAGATGGCCTTCCGACTTGTCTCATTTGCCACGAAAAACTCGCACACAATAAGAAGTCAAATTTGGAGAGACACTTCACTACAAAACATACCCAGTTTGCTGGTAAATATCCAACCGGTGACGCACGAAAAAAAGCTGTTGAAGAGCTCCAAAAAAACAACAGTCAAGTTCTATGCTAAGTAACTGGGCGCAATCTTCCAATATTGTAAATCTGGCAAACTTTGCAGTATCATTAGAAATTGCAAAAAGAGGAAAACCATTCACAGATGGTGAGTACGTCAAAGATTGTTTTATACGTGCATCTGGAGAACTGTTTCGTGATTTTAAAAACAAAGCAGAAATCATGAAAAAAATCAAAGATTTGCCATTATCTGCTAAAACAATACAAGATAAAACTGCTAAAATGTCTTCAAATGTAACACATATGCAAGTGGAAGACATTCAACTGGCTTCTGCCTTATCACTTGCTATAGATGAGTCTTGCGACATAAAAGACACGGCACCAGTTACCCTTTTCGTCAGGTATATGTCGTCCCAAGGTCCAAAAGAAGAACTGCTAGGATTGCTACCGCTCTCAGGGCAAACTCGTGGAGAAGATATAGCAAATGCTGTGCAAAAATGCCTGGAAGACAATGGAATCGATATAAATAAAATCGTTTCTATAGCAACTGATGGAGCCAGAAGTATGACAGGAATACATAGAGGGGTAACATCAATTCTTCAGAAAAAAAATAAACCACTAAATTCTAACGTTTCACTGCATAATTCATCAAGAAGCGCTTTGTGCCCAAGCATTTCCGGCCGAAATAGTTGAGGTCATGAACTTGGTAATTAAGATTATTAACAGCATCTTGGCAAAAGCACTCTACCATCGCCAGTTTAAAGATTTCCTTGCAGAAATAGATAGCCAGTTTTCTGACCTACTTCTGCACAATAAAGTGCGATGGCTTTCCAGAGGTAACGTATTGCAACGTTTTGCTTTGTGCTTGAGTTAAATAAAAATATTCCTCAATGAAAAAAGCATTGACCATCCCGAATTGGAAGAAGACAAATGGCTGCAAAAATTCAACTTCATGGTAGATACCACAATGAAACTAAATGAACTAAATCTAAAACTGCAAGGAAAGGGCAACCCAGCCTACGCCTTGCTTGAAGAAGTAGTTTGTTTCGAAAAAAAATTACTTCTTTTTGTTGAAGACATGGGAAGCGGTAAATTACTTCATTTTAAAAATCTGAAGCAATATCGCGATGAGACCAATGCAACTATTGACACGAATTACTTCAGCCTAGCTTTAAAAAACATGAAGGATGGATTCGCTGAGATTCGAGCAATTCAAAACAAACAAAAGTACTCTCTCGTTCATAGTAAATCCTCTCAACACAAATGCGATCAACATTGAGCCATTTGGAATTGATGCTGGATCGCTCCAAACGCAATTGCTAGATTTGAAAAGGAAAGACTTGTGGAGTGGCAAGTTCACAGAACTCAAGAGCCAGTTGGAAGAGTTGGGGATCCAGAAATGCATGCACATCGCGCAGCACAAGTGGACAGCTCTAAAAGAAATTCCTAGAGTTGAGGCCCTCATATTCGGCGCATGGAATAGTCTTAGGCTTGGAATAGTCTTAATATAGGCGCATGGAATGCTACAGTGAGGTGATGAAGTTGGAATATGGAGTGCTGGCGATCTTCGAGTCGACATATTCGTGCGAGCAAGCGTTCTCTTGCGTGAATATAATAAAAAGTAAAGTTAGAAGTCAACTAACAAATAAAAATCTAGAGTTGTGCTTGAAACTTAAAATAACAAGTTATAAGCCAGATTTAATCAAACTTTCAAAAGGCATGCAAAGCCAATGCTCCCATTGATGTAACTATCTATATTTGTGTTTTTATATGAATAAATATTATTCCGTATTTAAAGCCGTTTATTTTAAATCAAAATCCAATATATATAAGCAAATACTCTAATATTGAAACGAAAAATTTTAGTGGCTCTTTAAAAATTGGGAAATTTTGTAAATTGTAACTTTTGGCTCGTCCGTTTCAATAGGTTGCCGACCCCTGGGATAGGGTATGCCAAATACCTGTCTTTTTGGAAGGTTCTTCGTTTGGGATGGACGCTGTCCCACCCGTAAGCAAAAGGTTAAATGCATTTTTTACGAAACGGAATTTTCAAAGGTTTTACATTTTTAAAATGCTCCATGCGTCTTAATTTTTTGTTTGAGATGCATGAAATTTGGTAAGAAGACACCTTTCATACTTTTCAATGAAACTGGGTATGCATTTTATAATTGACTTTATTAAGGTAATTAAAAGTGAATAATAACCCAATTCAATGATGAAAATTAAGTTTTAATGCAGAAAAATATTTTTAAAAAATTAACTTTCTAAGGGATGTAAAAATGAATACCCAAATTTGTTCATAATGTATTTTTGAGTGATCATAATGTAAGATTAATAAAATATGTGAACAAATGGCACGCAAGGAGCATTTTTCAATTTTCGTTAAAAAAAATAAATAATAAAAATAAAAATACAAAATTATAACAAAATAAAAAAAAATTGAATGGTGTTTTATATAGTAATGTTATATTTATACAAATTTTCATGTTTCGAAGTCAATAAATAAATAAAAAAATTTCAACGTCCTACGTCCCCTTAACTATTAGAATATATATCCCAGTTCGCTCTTGCTCCCCTCTTTTCATTCCGGACAAATGTGAACTCTTTTATTATGGAAAGTGGAGAATAGCAATAATTGTTCACACTTACTTCTTATTTTTCTTATGTTGTTTTGACTATTTTCATTTTCGCGTTAGTCTAGCGTATCATGACACAAAACTATAAGAAAATAAGCGACCCACATCTATAGAGCATGGACACGTGACGTCACACGAAAAATTTTGCCCTTAACGTTTCCTAAACAAATGCGTGTATGCTTAGCATTATAGACATTTTCATCATTAATTCATTAAAAACGTCCATTTTAGACATTTATAGTCGTTTAAGTCTAATTTTAGTAGGATATATCTAAATGTAGCTTCTTTGATGGATATTTTTAATTTACCGAAAAATATAATATTTACTTTCAATAAAATATATACACGAGTTTAAGAAATTCGTTATGTACTTTTTCCCTTCCCACTGGCATATACACTGCAGAATTTCTTGTAAATCTATATGTGTTTTAGATAGCTATCTAGTGGCCATGGTAAAAATACGTAGTAGCGTACATTCACTTAAAACACTTAAAGTGCACTTTAGAAAATGAAAGCTTTAAACATATAGTTTATCAAGTATTCTAAATAACTTATTTTTAGCACAAAGGTAAATTTCGATGTTTAGTGGGTTAATTTCAATTTTTATTTGCCATCATCGTCAACTTACCATTACCCGTTATGGTTAAAATAATACCCTTTTGTTCTTACGTTTCTGCGCATCCTTCTACGCAGGCTGTTTATTTATACCCGTGCCCATGTTTTATACCACACAGTTGAGTGAGACTGACAAAGTGAAAATTTTACAGCCCAAATTGCTGAAGATAGAAACTTTAAACTTTGAATACACGTGGAACTTCAAGATTCTTGAAGTTTTATTTGAAAAATTTATAAATCTCGAAATTTTTTGTTACAACATTCTTGCAACAACTCAAGAACAGCTAGACACACAAAATCCGTTTTTATACCATCATGTGCAGAAATATATATCCTACATTTTCTTAATTAACTCTAGAAAAACTCTAGAGTTTTCTTAATTAACTCTAGAATTAAACTATCTCAAGAACGGGTGATGTACTATCAACCGTTCTTGAGATAGTTTAATTTATATTTAAAAAATCCTTTTTATTATGTTTTATAATTTATTTAATTTTTTGTACACTTTTTGATTCAATTTCTAGTCATAGTAACAGAGTTACACTTCAAATACCGAAATCGTCTAATGGCCATTCTTCTGTCTAATCAAACTATTTCAAAATTTTATAATTAATTGATTTTTGGATTAATATGCCTGAAAATGTTGAAAATAAAGAAACAGTGATCTGAGACAAAATAATTGTTTTACATGCCGCACTTTCCAAGTTAACAGAACTTATTAACTGTGCGCCATTTTCATGCTTCAATCTGAAACTGTTTCTGATATTCAGAACTTTTATAAGTGCGATAGACAGTATCACGAGACATTTCGTTGTTGCAAAGCTTGAGTGGAAATGGCTAGTACTATATACAGTTGAAAAGGCTGAGAAAATCTACCATTTGATATATAGCCATCAAAACTTTAATCTTAGAGGTTGGATAGATATTGATGCAAAACCAACAAAGGTTGTCGTCTATGAATTTCATTCTCAAGATCTATAAATAATTGATTTCAGATTGTTTCATTTCGTCACCTTTCTTTAATTAATTAAAATGGATTGTATTTTATTTACAGGGGAAAAGAAAGGTTACCAATAAGTAGTGCAAAGGATAAGGAAAACTTGAGCAACGTATATAAGCAATAACTGCTAATCGAGGCAGGACCTGATTAATGCACGGGTTTTGGGGATCGTGGTCCCCAATATTTTAAGGGATTCCTCAATTTTGTATGTGATTAAAATTTAAGTAGAAACAATGTTTTTAATTAATTCAAAACTGATAATATTAGTTTTTATCTTAAATTATGAAATATGTTAATACTTTTAAATATTATACATCCTTTAAAGTCATATTATACATCCTTTAAATACTATACATCCTTTAAAGTCTTACTTTAAAGGATGTATAGTATTACTCTGTATAATATATTATTTTGAAGAAAAACGTTTGGAAGGTTTTTACATTTTTAAAACTGTGATCCACTGCTGAGCCCCCAAATTTGCTATGTGTTGATGTGTTGCATGTGTTTGTTGGCGTGTGGGGGCCCCGAATTAACAATAGATCCTGGACCCCACTTAGGTTAGGCTTGATCAGGTCCTGGATCGAGAATGATGGATCCCCTTTGTAAGCGCAAGAGAACCAACAAATCCGAAGTCCATAAGAGGAATAGGCACAGATAGGTACAGGGCTTCGTCTAGAAAAGAGCACCAGGCGCGAAGCGCCTTTAATCTCCAATCTCTAGGTGTGGTTCTTATCTTCATACTGTGACATTATTTCATTTGCCCTTAGTTGGAGGTTCGATGTTTTTGATTTACTGTTTTTATTATTTGACCTAGCTCCTAGTGGAGCAGTTTGTTGCACATTTAGAGTTTGAGTAATTTTGGTGAGTTGATGCAGATCTAAGGATTTCTTAGCAATTTGGCAGTTTAAGGTTTAAGACCACTTTTTTTTAAGAAACATTGATCGCGGTTTTTATTTAATTTCAACTATTTGAGGTGGGTCTTACCTAATTCCGATTTTCAATATTAAGTACCGCGCGGGGTCTCTTACGTGATTTGGCCTTGCGATGATCATAGTCATGCAGATTGAATAGTAGTTCATTTAGAACAGATAGCAGATTTTTGTAGAATTTAAGCGATAGCTTTATAATTTGGGCTCTAACAGTTTTTATTTTGAAGTCTTTCCTAATTACCGAGTATCTAGGGACTTTCCTTATATTCCTTATATCTAGGGACTTTCCTTATATATATATATATATATATATATTTCCTTATAATATATTATTGAGTTTTGTTTTGTTTTGTCTCTAGTAAGTCTATAGTAGTTTTACAGGCAAATCCCCATACGGGTGCTGCATACAGCATTCCCAGGAGGATGACCGATTTATAAATTAGGAGTTTATTTTGATAACTTAGATTTCCGTTTCCTATCATTGGGTATAAGGCTCCTGTGGCTATATACGCTTTTTTGATTAAGTTCGTTACGTGCTGTTCCCAGGTTAGGTGGGAATCTATCGTTACACCTAGGTATTTAATAGAATTTTCCGCTTTTAGGGCATGGTTGTTTATGTACAGAGGCGGCGGAGGTTTACGTTTTCTAGAGAAATAAATCCAATGACATTTATTGGGGCTTAATTTTATTCGCCATTTTTCCAGCCATGTTTGGAGTATGTCTAAGTGTTGTTGTAGCTGTCTGTGCATTACTGAGACGTAAGGGTGTTTTGCAAGTATCGCACTGTCGTCTGCATAGAGTGCCAGCTCCGTGTCTGGGGTCCTGGGGATGTCATTTAGATATATGTTAAAGAGTGTCGAGCCCAGGATAGATCCTTGCGGTACACTACTTTTAATGAGCTCGGATGTAGACAAGTTATGTTTTACTCTAACTTGGAAGTGTCTGTTATTTAGGTATGAGATTAAAAGTTTGACAAGTGCGTCAGAGACTTTTAGAGTGACCAATTTGTATGCTAATCCACTGTCCCACACTTTATCAAATGCTTTTTGTATGTCAAGAAAAATTGCAGCTGTGGGTGTCTTACTATTAAGTCCAGAAGATATGTACTCTACCACTCTCAGCATTTGATGAGTGGTGGAGTGTTTTGACCGAAATCCAAACTGCTCCGGAATGATAATATCATTCTCACTAAGGTGCGTGTTCAGTCTATTAAGAATTATTTTTTCAGTAATTTTACAAAGTGTCGGTAATAAGCTGATTGGTCTGTAGTTGGCTGGAATTGTGGCATCCTCATCAGGCTTATGGATAGCTATAATTTTCGCTTCCTTCCATTCTTTGGGGAAATAATTTAGTTTTAGTATTTTGTTTATTAGGGTGGTCAAGTAAAATATTATATTTAGGGGCAGGTTTTTCACCGCGATATTCCTGATTGTGTCGTGCCCTGGGCTTTTACGGTTTTTAAGGTTTTTGATGATATCAATTATATCTTGCGGGGTGGCTGGGTTAATTTCAGCTGTGACCGGGGAGTTCCTGAAGTTGTTTAGAGTTTGCCTAACCATTCTTAGGGTGTCCTGACACATTAAATCGTGGTTTGGTTCAAATTGCTTTTCATAATGCCTAGCAAGCGCCTCTGCTTTTTCTTCGTCTGAGTACGCGATTTTAACGCCATCTATTAGTGGCGGGAGTTTAATTTGTGGTTTTCTGAGTCTTTTAGCGAATTGCCAGAGCGATACGTCTTCCGGGCTAAGGTATTCAATTAACTCTTTGTTGCTGCTTTTCTGCGACAATTTTATGCCTGACTTTCCACGCGAGTCTGTTAAGCTCCCTTTTGAGGGTAGGGTCTCTATTAGCCTGCCATATCTTACGCATTCTGTTTCTTTGCCTAACTAATTGTTTGACATGGTGGGAAAGTGTGGGCATTTTTGGTGACTCACGATGTGTTGTGGCAGAGGCAATAGCTCTCTTGATTTCTATTGTGAGTGTGTGTGTGTCAGAGTCAATATCCGCCGTGCTCATAATGTTGGGTACTGCCAAGTGCGGCTCAAAAAGTGCTCTTTTAAAAACGTTCCAATTCACCCTCTCTTGTCCCAGAGAGGCTGGAAGGGGAGTGTTCAGATAGAATGTCACCAATACCGGTACATGATCCGAGACGAATTCATCCAGGGTATCGATAGTGTGAGCGTATTCTATGTTTCTCGTTAGGACAAAGTCTATGAATGAGCCGTTGGCACTTGAAAAGCAGGTTGGTCTCGACGGTGCAATATTGCTGGTGTTTGTTGTGTTCAGTAATTTGTGTATCTGTGTACCGCGTATGTTGGCTCTCCTGCTTCCCCACGCTCGGTGGTGTGCATTGAAGTCGCCAGCGAGTATTATGTTTGGATATCGCGAGAAAAGCAGTTCCAGCTGCGCAGCTACATTTATACCACTCATGTTTTTGACATATATTGAAGTTAGGATAAATGGATTTACATTATTTATTTTAATTTTTATGCTAGTATTTTCTATACCTTGAAGATTTATGTTGTTTATTTCCTCGTGGAGAATATTTCTTTTAATATATATTGCTGTTCCTCCATGGGGGTTTCTAGCAGTTGTATTTGAGCTAAGGTTGTGATAGCTAATATAGTTTGCTATATTTAGTTTTTTATTTTCTCTAACTTTATTTTCCTGAATTAGCAGGGCATCTACATCATTTTCGTTTACGTAGCTCCTAAGTTCATTTATTCTTGGAGATATGCCGTTCGCATTCCAAAATATTATTTTAAAGCTTTCTTTTTGGAACCTAGCCATGGCGGGTTTGATTCTCACTGTTATTTTTAAAATCCGCGATTAATTTAAAAGCCTCAAAGACCATTTGCATTGGATCGCTCTTTTTTTTGTATTAGCTCTGCGAACTGCATCAACAGGTGTTTTATTGCATCTAGGTCGAACATGGTGATAAACCCTCTGATGAGGTTGAGGATTTCATCCATCTTTTCATCATCATTGGTTTTACCAGCAGGTCCAGTCTCAGCTTCCATATCCTCAGCCTCAACCGCGGTTTGGTCATTTTTGTGAGTATCCTTTTGGACCACAGTAGCTTTTTGTCTTTTTTCAACCGTTTTTTCTAACAGCTGGGTTTACGCGAGCTCTTCCTCTCTGACTCGTTTAGTTTTGGCTTCACGCGTTTTGATTTCTTCTTTTGATTTAGCATATTGATTTACAATTTTAGCTTCTAGTTCCGCCTATCTGGCTTTTTCGGCTTCATTTCTCTTTTTAATGGCTATAGTAGCCAGTTTTACTTCTTCCGGAGTCAATTCTCTGGAAGACGGAGGTTTGGGGGCTTGCTCTTGCACCGATCTGGGGGATGCTGAAAGTTGGTATCTATTTTGCTGTGGCTCAGTGTGCGAGGAACCCTGAGGGGGTGCCTGGGAGTTTAAACCGAGGGCCTTTTATCTCCAAGGGGGTATCTGGTTTTGGGGGGGAGGGAGCATATCCCGGTGCCTTTCCTCTATTCCAGGGGTTCTTGGGGCATTGCCGGAAGTTCGCCGAGTGGTCTCCATTGCAGTTTGCACACGTCGTCTTCTCAGTCCTTGGTCTTTGGCAGTCCCGTGTGAAATGTCCTTCTGCACACTTAAGGCACTGTGGTGGCATACTGCAGTTCTCAGAGGAGCACCGGTAGCAGATTTTAAAGTCCCGTGCTCTGAAGACCTCTACCTTCACAGTCAAGTATCCTAACCTTGTGAGTCTTCTTCTTCTTCTTCGACCCAGACCGTCCGACCTACCAGAAAGGTGTAAGGTATCTGTTTGGACGGCCGGGAAGTGCCACCCAATTTAGACCGGAATCCAGTGGGGGAGGCATCCACAGGGACCGTACCCTCCTTCCCCTACCACCAACCTCTCGGAAGGACTTACGGACCCACATGTTTAACGTGATCGTACTCCGCATGAACACGGCGGCAGTTTGGGCAGTGGCGGGAATCGAACCCGGGTCTACCGAGTGCAACTCTCGCGCGCTAACCACAGGGCTACCGCGGCCCCCTAACCTTGTGAGTCTGTAGACCTTGTGAGTCTGTAGACCTTCTGCCAGTCTTCCGTAGGCCTAAGGCTGACTAAGAAGATCGGCAGGGGCAATCTCGTTTTTGTGTTTCTCAGTTGAGAAACCCGGACTACATCTAATCCTTCGGATGTTAGAGTGGTTTTTATTTCCTCCATGTTGTAGGTTGTTGGCAGCCCCTTCAGAACTACCTTTTTTGGCCTTTCCGTCTTTAGGTTTAAGCTGTGGAAGGGGATTTTCTCACTACTTAAATGGCGCTGTACAACCCTGTATGTATCAGCGTCATTTGGAATCAGTTTCAACATGTCTCCTGTGAGCTTGCCAGATACTTTATTTCCTGAGACATCATTTAGTTTTTTAAGGAGAACCTTGTAATTATCATTGAACTTGATGAAAAAACATTCAGCTTTTGGGTCTTTTTTCTCAACCTCAACTGCTTTTAGCCTGTCACTATTTTCGACCGTTTCAGGTTTAGGTGCACTTTTAAACACAACTGGTTGCGCGGCAATCTCAGCGTAAGTCTTAGTTTTAACATAATCATTGTCAGTTACATTTACATCAGCTACATTTACAACATTATCGGCTATTTCATTACAGTCCATGTTATTATGGACATTTAAGTTTTCTTCAACAATCTGGCTTTTAGTAGGAGCATCCTTAGTGGATTGCCCCTCCAGCTTTCTTTTTTTATTTGGATTTTCAACCGTTTTAAGTTTATCTTCATCTTTAATTTCCTTAATTAAGCCTAGCTCTATCATTTTACTTTTAATTTTAAAACTAGAATTACATCCCTCACATTTAGAAATCTCATAAATATCACAATCAATAAACCTATCCAATTTCTGGGCAAACAAAAAAGAGTTCGCAGAAAGTAACGAACCTAGAATCTTGGAGACTTCGTCCTCTTCCTGTCCCAGTAGTCCGTCAGCTCCCTGGTGTGAAGAGTCATCACGTAGACTGCCAGGCTACAGAAGTTGACGGTTCTCTTGACTTCATCCTTCAGTCCAGTCATCAGTTCACCATAAGGTAGAGCTTCGCAGTAATTCATCATGGCACCCTTGAGAGGGCCGAATTCTTCCTCGTCCAGCTCACCAGCAAGTTCGCGAGTAGCTGCCACGCCGCCTCGTTCCAAATCCATATCGTCAGGGTAGAGAAGTTCCAAAAAATAGCATTACCACGTGGTAACAACACCCGTGGCACTCCAAAATAAAAAGCACAAAATCCAAAATGGCGAGTCGTCCGTACACAACAAGCTGTAGAATTGCTTTGCCCGACGTGCTCTATCCTAACTAGATATAACAGGCCCAAGCGGGAGCAAGAAGATCACCAACTGGTAAAAAAGCAGGAGCAATACTAAAGCACGTCCGCACAACTCGGAGTCTGAGCTCCGAATGGGGCACAAATAGGAGAAAAAGAGGGGGTTATATACCCAAGACTTGGATTAAAAGGCTTACATGAGAGAGCCAATCAGAAAGCAGACTGAAGTCCAAACAATCTTAAATGAGAAGTAACACACACGATGTGTACGCCAAAATACTACAGGAGTATCCCGACAAGACGTGTCAAGTCCGAATAAAAATAACAAGAAAGATCAATCATGCTTAAAGCATTGATTATGAAACACTTTCCAACTTCAGTGCAATTTTATTTAAAAAAGTCGAAAATGCAATACATTCCTCGGTAATATTTTAAAACTTATCACAATACTACATTGATTTATTATATTTGAAAACTTAAACCTTCATTGAAAAAAATGAACTTCATTCAAATGACGGCATTGAAATATAAATTGCGTGGTTTAAATATCTCTAAAATGCAATACATTCCAAGGTAATATTTTTAAATCTATCATAATACTACGATAATTTATTATATTTGAAAACTTCATCGAAAACAACTGAAATTAATTCAAATGACGTCATAGAAAAAATAACACGCCTGGATCTCGCTATAAAAGCAGGATTTCATTCATAACTTTCTCCATTTCATTCATCACAATACTATAATAGTTTATTTTATTTAAAAACTTCATCGAAAACAACTGAAATTAATTCAAATGACGTCATAGAAAAAATAACACGCCTGGATCTCTCTATAAAAGCAGGATTTCATTCATAACTTTCTCCATTTCATTCATCACAATACTATAATAATTTATTTTATTTAAAAATTAAGACCATGGAGCTACAATTCATAAACTTTATGCTTAAAACTTCATCGAAAAAAATCGTCCTTCTGTTTATAAAATCAATTAATATTTCATTCATATCAGCCATGCAGACTCCATGGACTGAATTATTTTGTGTTAAAGAAATGCAGTAATTCTAATACAACTCATTCTACATATTTTGCTGTTTACATTTTACATAGGTGAAAAATAGGCTTAGTTATAGAAATAATCAAATTTGAATGAGAATTTAAACTCAAATATATTGTCATTGTGTTGTTTTACTATGTAGATGTACAGAATTTAAGCAGAAATAAAGTAGTTTTAGGATGGATACAACACTCAATATGAATTAAAAAGAACTTTAAAAAATCACGAATTTGAAACAAGATGGATGCCATATATCATTTTGAAGTGGATCATGTGATCGTTTCATATCATGGTCACGTGATCGTTTCATATAAGATGTGTAATTATTATTTTAATTTTTATTTAAAAAACTACTGAATATATTTAGCTGAATTTTTTTTTATATATTTTATGGAACAATTTGACTATTACCTAAAATTTTCGAAGCAATTTGTGAATTTTAAATCCGCTTAAAAAATGTTAGAAAAATTAGGTCCCATAGGGCTCAATGTATTTCATTTTTTCAACCCGGGTTCAATCCAAAACTAATTGTGTTATATTATTCATTTATATTCCCATAGGTCCTACAGACCGTCTGAACAACATACTAAAATTTCATTTTGATTAAGTCATTTTTACGGCAGTTATCGTGCTAACGGACAGACAGACAGACAGACAGACAGACAGACAGAATGAACAAAGTCATAAACACTTTTCAACTTTGTTGTAAAGTGTTAATAAAAAAGACCCAACAGGGCGAAAAATAGGTCAAAACAACACATAAGAGTTCCAAAGGTTAAGACATGGAACGAAGAAAGTGGAAAACAGGGCACACCGCCTGACCGTGAACAAAAATGAATTACAGGACAAGTCATTAGCTAAATTACTAGAATTTTTCTGGATATGGAAGGCTTAAAAGAAGTCCAGATCATATACAGATCGACGGGCATTTTCATATGGTCCTCGCTGATGGAAACTCAAAACGATGATCAAATTGACAGCCTTTTAACATAGTTTTCATGTTTTTATACAAAATGTTAAAGCACGTTTAGTTTGACCAGTACAAGAAAAAAATATTAGAATTTTCTAAAGGATCTGTAAGATTAGAAAATCTAAGTTTATTAGAAGGTTTAAAAACGCAATATTGCATTTGAATTTTTAAGGATTTTAGAAATCTCCTGACTAGTTTTTAAAAAAAAGGGTAAAATGATAGTGTTATTGAAATCCTTTTTTTCAGAAGTAAGCTTGAATTCCACGATCAACAATACTAGGAGAGAAACCACGATCGACAGCAACAGCTTTTAAATAATTGATCTCAGAATTGAGCAAATCCATAGTAAAACAAACGTTTAAAGCACTGTGGGTAAACGTATAGATCGCAGCAATTCTCTTGTTAGGCGGATGACAGGAATTTTTATGTGAAGGTAGAGAGCCCAAAAAGGGTTTAAAAGACAGCAGTGAGAAAATCATCATCGTTGTGAATGACCAAAACATTCAAAAGTACGTTTGGAAACGTTTTATGAAATTATAAAAAAAAAATATTTCAATCTTTGAGAATTTTAATACAAAGGTGCATACACGTATTTAGAATTTGAATACTAAATTAAACAAATTAGAATGCATGAAAATAATAAACTCAAAGTAACATATTTAAATCGTTAAAACGTATTCAATATACAGAAGTACATTTAAATCGCAATGCATGCAAGTGCATACGCTTTGGTTAGCTGTTTAAAAGTTGTTTACTTGTAATCTGTACAAAACGCAAGCGCAGTGTGCATGCCCAGTTTAAAAATGGGTGTTTCACCCTGTTACAGTTCGTTTTAATTATTGAAATTGTGATTCTACTCATGTGTGCAATCTTACGATTGTGTGCAAATCTTTATTTTCTTACCTATTGTAGTTTTTAAGTAAAAAAGAACTCCTAAATTCAGGCAAATGCTGATTTCGCTTCGTTAGGAATGGAGAATGGACTTCGCTTTGCTAGTTCATAAAAATAAGTAATGAAAACACTCTGCATTTAAGAAAGGTGGAAGCTTCTTAACAATGAAGTGGCATGATAACAGCTAAGTTGAAGAGGGAGGAAAAAGGAACCCAATATTTTAAGCAGCGGGGGGCGCTCAAACTAGTTCCGCCCCTGGGACGCGACAGTACAGTGGTTAGTGCACAGGGATTGCACTCGGATGACCTGAGTTCGATTTCCGCCTCTTCCCAAACTGTCGCCGTGTTCACGCGGAGTACGATCACGTTAAACATGTGGATCCGTAAATCCTTCAAAGAGGTTGGTGGTAGGGGAATGAGGGTACGGTCCCTGTGGATGCCTTCTCCACTGGGTTCCGGTCTTAATTGGGTGGCACTTCTTGGCTGGTCAAACAGATACCTTACATCTTCTGGTAGGTCGGACAGTCTGGGTCGAAGGAGAAGAAATTCGCCACTGGTCTTGCAGCAAGATTAACTGATATTCAAAACGAATTCTGTTACTATGAAAACCATATAATCAATGTACATATAGGAGGCGTATGAAGACAAAACTGCGTAATTAGTCAGTTATGGAGTCCACGTGTATTTTCTCCTGTATAAGTTAAGAAATAATAATAACAAAACTTATTTAATTTCACATTTATTAACAAAACATTAATAATTTACAAAGGCTTAAACTAGTTTCAATTTGAATCACAATATAGACTCTCATATAAATCTTGACATCAAGGGAGAAAGATTTTTATTTTTGTAAAGAAGTTTATGTACAATTCAAACAGCAAAGCAACTCAGTCCATGCGATATCATTTTTATGATTTTTAAGGCTTTATATAAAAACTAATACTCATAAATACAGTAGTTACTTGTCAATTTGCATCAATTGTTAATTGGTTTAAGATGAAAACTGAAAGTTACATATAGAGTTGGGTAAAGTTACTTTGACATTGTAAGGAATAAGATACTGTTACGATGTTAGTACTTAACTGGAGTGCAATTACAATTAGTGTTTGCTTCAGGACTTTTTGGCCGGGGGGTGGGGGGTGGGGAAAATGAAACTTTATGGGGGGCAAGTTTTCTATTTGCCCTGTATAAATATATCTAAATGCCGCCGCATAAATAGAACCTATAAAATGCCTCCCCCCAGATGTATGCCTGAAAAAGACATCGATTACAGTTACATATGAAAAATTGAAGTAACTGAGCGTTATTGTTACAAGTTACTATTGCAAGTTGCCGTTACATTTTCAATAAGTTACTTTATTAGGTATACGCTCAGCTATGCATCACACAGTGCAGCGGTTCTCAACGAGGGCCACGGCGTATTTCTTGGGGGCCACGATTAAAAAATGAAACATTAAAAGGTGGCATTTCAAACAGAATTTCTGGATAAGAAATGAAATTGCTAATATGTTTCTATTTTCTACCACTCAGGGAGAAGGCAATTTTTTATCATGCTATTTTTCTCGCGTTTTATATGTAGTTTTTCCCATTTCTTATCTATTAGAATCTGGACACATAGTCAAGTTCTTCACTTATTAAAAAGCTCGTAACCTTCCTAATATTATGAACAGAAATCACTTTCAATTATCGCTTACAACACTGCAACTAGACATTTAAGAACGTGTTCACTTACATCAGCCACGAAGATCTCACAAAATAAAATGGCAATATTAGCTGCATGTTACACAATTCATATTATTAAATCTAATTTAATTATTTATATGTAATTATTTAAAGATAATTACTTAAATATGTAGAAAATAATTTCAAACTACCAAACTTTTAATGTTTATATTATAGTCGTCATTTTAAGCTAGGGTTTACTTTTTTATTACTTTCCTACATACAGAGTATAATGTATAGGAAAAGTACTGTGACGGGATCGAAATTTCGAATTCGAGTTTACAACGGAAGAGTACGCTTCAAGGATCCCTGAACTCTTAATAGAACAATTCTCAGATAATGTGTGTGTGCCTATTGATGCGGTATCTCACAAACTAATAGAGCATTTCGAACATAATTTAGTACTATCATTAGAATCTGTAAATACTGGAAACCCTACTGATTTTGAAACGTAATCGAATGTTCGGAAGACCCCCCTCCCCCCCCCCCCCCAAAATTTCGAATGAAATTTTTAAAAAAATCAGAAATTTCAATAATGTTACATAAATGATTTCTTATGTAAGTTTTTATTAGAAAAAGAATGACGCAAAACTTTAGAAAGCTAACATGAACCGTTTTCGAGATAATGTTCGTTTTTCAAATAAAATTATCAAAAACATTAGTATTAACTATCGTGAAATATATTCACTTTCAATATGCAGTATTATGCGACAAATTTAACATCATTCTCGTGGATTTAGTTCGGGACAAACAAAATTTCGAAGTGAGTCACAAGTAAAAATATGTTGAGAAACACTGACTGAACGAGTAATATATATTTACGTGTGTTTGTATTACATATTTTTGTAAAAAAATTTTATATGTGAAATGCTGTAAATAAAGGTCAATTTGTAAATTTAATTATTTTCAAATCTGAAAAAATATATATATAACGAATGCTTTCTCTTTGAGTCCTGTTGCAGTTACTGCTTTTTAAAAAAGTAGTAAATGTTATAGTAACGCCGTTACTTTCACTCAGCTACTATACCCAACCCTGATGGTTATATATATTTCATAATCACTTTCATATTGCTACGAGGCAAAGCGTTCCTATCTGTACAATAGCACCTTTGATCTAGTTATTTTTACAATGAAGTGAGAAAATTGCCTCAAATATACTATAATTGGAATCTTGGGCAATCAATCCCATAATTGTAATATTAAATAGAGACATAAAGCACATTATTAAGGCTTCAGGTTCATACTTGGCTTATATTTAAAAATAACTAAAATTATCCTGTCTATTGCCTTTCGTTGTTCATGAAATGTAAACCTTTGGGCACATTTTGATTACTTTATCAGTTACACTGCGTATGGTACCACTTTACAAGATTCTCAAATTTTTCTTATATTTACACTGCTTTGTAAAAATTCTCCATCTTGCATTTTATTAGAAACTCACTAAATAGCATCAATATAAAATCCAGCATTAAAAGGTTTGTTTATTATTATACATTACTCAAAATATTAAAGTTTTACCACTTTAAAATACCAACTAACCCTATATTAATATATCTAATGCTAGTAAAAGCATGAAAAATAGGTAGTGTTCAATCGTTAATTTTAAATCATCTGTTTTATCAGCTTAGAAGAAATCAACAGCAGAAGGAGAAACTATTGCCAGAAGCGTCGCTTGTACTGGAGCTACAATTCGAACATAATTTTAATGTTATTCTAAAGAATGTTTTTCATTAATATTTTTAAATGCATATATATACAAACTGAAATTCAATATTGCTTAGATTTTATTTTTATTAGTGTAAGATGTCTTTTCGCTTCCATCTGAGTTTGTCTTTCCTTGTTTCAATTATACCCACTGTTTAATGTGTATAGATAGCGTTATGATCTTCATGGCAATGGTTACATGAACTTGAATACGAGTTTTAGCCATTTACACTTAAGGTGCTGGATTTAGGCATTCATATTTAAAATGTTGCATTTAGCCATTTACTTTTAAGATGTTCCATTTTAGGCAATTACTTAAACTGTGCCATTTACTTATGTTCCATTTCAGTCATTTATTTAAAATATTACATTTTTATTTCTGGTTAAATAAATCACGATAAGATATCTACAGTTCAGATTATTTATAAATAAAAAATTCCTTAAATTATTATTAAAGAAATCTTTCCGTGTTGATAAGGATTGCATAAGACTTCTGTCATGTAAAATAAAGCTTTCTGAAAGAAGCATTCTCTGATCAATAAATTTCCTTCCAAACACAGGCATTGCAGCCGTCGCCGGTTTTACACATATTGCATCGAATCACCGAAGCATTATTAGTGCAGCAAGAACACTTTCTTTGCCGTACAGGGCAAATATCATTCTTCCTGCGTAAAACCTATGAATATATTTTTCACAGTGCAGGAAGTATTAGTAAAATTGGTACGTTTAGAACTATATTCAAACTTTCAATACCAAAACGACCATTTGGAAGAGAAGGTTCTGTCTGACGAAGTTCGTGGTCACTAGTCGAATTTCAAACACTAGAAGCCATAAATACTCTTTGGATCTTAGTTTCAGTCCAGATGATTCCTCTCATCTTGGCAGGGATTTTTCAATTTGTTGGTGCTGACTTCGGATGGCCATCCTGTTGACATGGACGGGAATAGGAACAACAATTTTAGGTCCGCTGGTACCGCTTCCGGAACCGATTCTTCCAGAAGCAAGTCCAGCTTTAACTCTTTTCCATTTGGCTCGACGATTCTGGAACCAGATTTTTACCTGCACCTGAAATACAAAAGTTAAGCTGAATTAGAAAAATATGAGTGGAAAAGATATGTTTTTAAAGTGCAAAAGTCCAAATTTAGGCAAAAGAATAAGACAGTTTTAGCAAAAATACAAGAAACCCATCAATGTTGTTATCCTCTATAGGCACTTCATGTATTAAATTAATCCCAGAGCTATTCACCAAAGAATGTAAATAAATGCTTTTCAATAGCCCTTGTAACTTTCCATAGATACAGAAAGAAGTGTAATATCTAAAGACTTTCCTATATACTCTTTCCCATTTAGTAGCCTCGGTCTGTTGGTCCTTTGACGAGGGTCATCGTGAAAGTCATCGAAAGGCAAAAATGAAACCAGAATTTTTGAGTCCAAAACTACAAAAAAGTCTAGTACTTTATATTACAACTAAAAGGATCAAAAGGCAAGCTATAAAGATTCAAAAACAAAGCTGAAAGAAAAGAATTCATATTTATCCCGATTACATTTTACTTTTACTTTTCTTTTATTATTTATGTTAAAGGAGGTAATTATATGGGACTCACTATAACTAACGGCATGCTAGTGCTATAGCGGGAACACATCTGTCACACTACTTCTGGAGGTGCACCTCTAGTCTCGCAACAGAATAGCTAGCTATTCAGTGAATAACTGGAAGTGAATAAATGGGCATAATTTGGAAAGAAAACAAAATTTATTCTTGCAGACGCTAGAGTTTTTGCAAGGAAATATTTTTGCTATTTTTCTTCACTAAGCTGGTGATGCAGTTCAATTCAACCTAGGGTTTTAAGTAACATTTAAATGGTTGCTTAAGTAACATTTTAATAATTGCGGACGCAATTAGCTGCTGAAATTCCTAAAATGGTATTCGTAGGTCAACATAATTTAGATTATTGGTGGCAAAAATTGTGCCATACTATTGGTTTTACTAAAATGTTTTTCGAAGCATTTCGCAGAATCTGCTATAAATAGAGCTTGGATAATGACTGATGTGGATTCAGCAATAAATTCCATAGGAGATAAGAGTTCCCATTGGATTTCCTCTTTCAGTTCTTTTAGCATTTCCGGTTTAAAAGTGTTCACTTTACTTGAAACATCTATTTCTCAAGATTGGCTTTAGATAGAACTTAGATAATAATTCACATGGATTCAGAATCAAATTCTGAAGGAGGTAAGGTGGTTCACTGACAATTTCTACTTCTGGTTCAAACATTTTCCTTGAAATATATATTTATTAAAATTGGCTAGAGAGTGTGAATGACTGATATGGATTTAGCTTTAAATTCTAGAGGGAGTAGGGGTATCACTAATAGTTGTTCTCATTTTTGCTTCAAAAGTTGTCACTTCCGATTACAAAATTATATTTTCCTTGCAACTTCTATTTCTTCCTATAGAGAGAGCTTAGATGATGAGTGATATGGAATCAGCATTGAATTTCAGAGAAGGGAAGGTGTTCATTTAAGATTTTCATTCCTAGTTCTAGATATGCCACTTTTTATTTTCCTCAAAATTCGTATGACTATGCAAAACAAGTATGCAAAAGAGCATGAAAATGCTTAATAATTGAGTCGAAAATGTGGCACACACCACTTGCCACTATATAAAGGATCCTTCATAAATTTCTTGGATGTGACTGGAGTGGCTATTTTCACCACCTGATTTTCTCAGGCTTAAATATTAATTTTTTTTTTCTTTTGAAATATTTGTTGAATTGTTTTTAATTTGTTACTTTTCGCACACAAGGACAAAAGGTCACATAAATGAGTGGCGTCGTTACCCAAGTTATTACTATGATTATATTGAATTTTCAGCTGGATAAAAGAATGCCTGCAGGTGGTATATCACCACCATCTCTCTTCTACAGCGTAATATTACTAAGAAGAGTAATTTTCCAAGTCCGTTCCCTTACCTCACTCAGTTTGAGGGCATGTGCAATCTGCGACCTTTCTGTGAGGGATAGGTATTTCTTCGCATGAAACTCTTTCTCCAGCTCCAGTAGCTGTTCGCTGGTGAAGGCCGTCCTTCTCCTGCGGCCCGCTTTTCCACCGTCACCGGACCGTTCATGAGACTTGCCTTCACCCTGGGACTCGTCGGCTTCCTCCGGAGACAGTTCGTCGCTCATATCATCGTCGAGGGTCGTCACATCGGGACTCGATGTTGAATCACGGGTCGTACTATGACTAGTAGGACCTATAACAAAATAAACACATCAATATTTTATGATCGTATACATGGTTTCACTATAGGTACCATCTCAACTTTGATGATGGAATACAAACAATTTGCTTCGATGTATACAATTTCCCCAAGTTTTTACTGTCACTTTAAAATATGTCTTCCTGTAAGCAAGCTCGGATACAGCCAGGGAGACTGTTGGAGATTTCCCAGTGGGCCGGGCCCGTTGGATTTAATTTTTTCTCTTATCGATAACGTGTACGATGGGCCGAAATTGAAATGGCCGATCTCGTGGGGAGGAATATCCCAGAGGTTAGGGTATGGGGATTTCACTTGAAGGATCCGAATTCGATTCTCAGCTCTGCTAAACTACCTCTGTGTTTACGTGGAGTACGAGTGCGTTAAATCTATGGGTAAGACGACCCCTGTGGATGTCGCCCCCCCCCCCCCGTACTGGGTTATGGTCTAAATGCGATAAGCCCAAAGGTATACCAATTCAGAAAGTTTCGCTCACATCACACGCCAAACGTCGTTTTATCGCCAGTTCTGGTACACTATTTTTGCAACTCCTGCAAAAGCGGAGAGAAAGACGATTGTTTTTAATCCGCGATATTGTTCATGAAGACAGATTAGATACATTTGTTTCCCATTATTTAAATCATGTTTTATGTACATTTTGGTTTTAAAGTAATACTATGAAAATACATGTATCTAAGACCTTTTTGTACTGCACGCAGATTCTTTGCAATGAGTGTAAGAAATGTTCCACCCACATTATTTGAATTTATTTTTTTGAATAAAACGTTTATATGCGAGATTTTGGAGTAAATATATGTGTAGGATCAGTATGTTGTTCAATACTTATATAGTACAACAATCAGTGACGAAAATTGAAGATTATTTGAAAGGAAGGAATATTTGTCATTTTAAAAATTCAAAATTTGTGACATTTTAAGGAAATTTGCTTGACATTTTCGGTTTGTGAGAGTAATAAATATTACTTTTCTAACATACCTAGAATAATACATCGTTTTTCAAGGTGGACTTTTCAGGGTTTTCGGAACCCTTGGGATTCCGCGACGTGATAGTTTCATGCAAATTGTCTTGAATTTAAAAACGTAAAATTTTGATGCATAATTTGGACAAATGGGGATATTTCTTATTTTGGGGTTCTACCATCAAATTAAATTTCAAAAGGGTTTCGTGAGAAAATAAATTTGAAAAACATTGATATAATGTACAGGGAAAGTATTATGACGAGGTTGAAAACTCGAATTCTACTTGGTGTTTTCGACGGTAGAGCTTGTTTCAAACATTTCTGAAATCGAATCGAATGTTTTTAAAGTGATATCTGTGTGTGTGTGTATGCATGTATATTAATGTACGTAGTAGTATATGCATGTATATTAGTGTGTGTATGTGTATTAGTGTGTGTGTATGTATATTAGTGTGTGCGTCCTTGAGTCAGTGGATGCGATATCTAACGAACGGATGGAACGTTTCAAACAAAAAAAAAATTAGATTATTACAATCGGCGAATACTGGAAGTCTATTGATTTTATAAGCAATCAAATATTTGGAAACCAGCTCCAAACTTTCAAATGAAATTTTGAAAAAAATCATAAAAAATAAGAACCTTTAATATTGTTACATAAAATATCATTTTTTATTTCATTTTTTATTAGAAAATGAATAACATAAACTTTGGGATAATAGCATGAACTATTCTTGATATATTGTACGTTTTTCAAATAAATTTTAAAAAATACATGAAATTAAAACAGTGCTAACTACCGTAATATGTTTCCATTCTATGTACAATATTATGTGAGAACGGTGTTAGCATCATTCTGGTAGGTTTTATTCACGAGACACTGTTTTACAATAGTTTTGTATTTTGACATCAAACAATTTGTCAAATGTAATTTATTAGTTTGTCTGTATGTCTGTAATGCTTGTCGATAAATTAACAAAATATCGTCAACTTGACATTTTATTTAAAATGTTTCCAAATTGGCAAAAATGACACTAAATTAATAAAAATGATGTCAAATTGATGATAGTCAATATCTTGGAAAATGAAGTTTAATTTATTTGATAATTCCTGTCCCTTTGGGGGAAATTAATATTCTTGATTTAAGATATGTTGAGTTTCGCGGTTATAATCGTTTCAAATACAATATTTGAACAAAATAAAAGTTAATTCGGTTAAGCTGTGAAGGACTCAAAGTCATTGATTGACACTCTTTTTGACACTCTCACCCATTTTATTCGCCCTCGAGTGAGAAACAAAAATATTAAGCTCCGTTAGGTTCTGTTCCGTTGTCGATACTATAAGCATGGGCGTCCATAGCACTTTTTTAGAAGTTAAACTCAATGATATGTACAATATCGACTACCTTGATCGCCACATTTGGGACACTGAATGTCCAGGGGAGCGGAAGTGCCTCCTTTCCCTCCCCTATGGGCGCTCATTGAAAAAACTCCCTGCTTATACTAGTAACCTCAAGACAGAACCTAACGGAGTTGAGTTTCGATTTCCCCAGGGGTGGAAAAATGGAGTCTTTCCAGACCCCACAAAAGTTTCCGTGAAGTCTAAAGCTTTACACACTTATAGCCACCCCCTCTAAGTCCTCTGGACGAGTCGGACGGCCTGGGGCTTTCACACTTATAGCCACCCCGGCCACTCAAATAGCTGCTGTAAGCCCTCTGGGTCAGCCGAGTGGTTTGAGTCTGCAACACTTATAGCCACAGAATACTATATTAGTCTGTGCTTATAGCCATCTCTCCCGGCCACTCAAACAGCTGCTGCAAGCCCTATAGGGCTAGTCAAATGGTCTGGGTCTTCAACACTTATAGCCATGGGTGCCCATAGGGGCGTTCAAAGTCACAAATGTAGGTATCAAGTTAGTCAATATTGTACTACTTCTCATCCATGAGTTTACCCTCTGGAAAATATTCTATGGGCGCCCATAGGGGAGCGCGAGGGGGCACTTTCGCTCCCTCGAACGTTTAAGGTCAGAAATGTAGGTATTAAGTTAATAGATATTTACCTCCCATCCATGAGTTTGGCTATCTCAGGAATAAGTTTTATGGGCGCCTTTGAATCCTACTCGTTCGAAACAAGGTCGACCTCTCCTGCAGTTACCACACTATATTTTGATCGTACTATATTTTGACAAACACACAACCACACTCTTTCTCTCTCGCTCTCTGTGTCTCCCTCCCTCCTTTTCACCCGTATTTGAATCACGTTAATTACATGATGATCTACCTAATTCTAATTGTTTCAGAATGTAGCTACATATAGAATTTCGCGGCTGTACGTACTCTCTCTAATTTAAAATCTCTAATTTCGAATAATGTTTTAATCCCATTTATTACAAAATATTCTACCTGTTTCTAATTTTTTACAGAATGCATCTACATATAAATTGTCAAAGTGGTACGTGCATTCGCACCCCACAGATACACACACACACACTGATGGAAATATTTCCCAAAATGTTCGAAATGTGTTCATGGTGTCTTTAAGTGTATTTTTTCGTCTAAATGTCGTGATTATCCGTGAATTTCCTGTATACAATAGCATTAGAAAATAATAAAATGATTCTTTAATTGAGTCAATACTGAATTAATTTAATTCTAATCTAAGAGATAATGCATTTAAAAAGTGTCTATACTGCTTAATTGTAAGTTATATATCGACGATAAGCCCATATTGCTTAATTGTAAGTTATATATCGGCTTCTTTAATCTAATCAATATTGAATTAATTTAATTCCAATCTAAGAGACAATCCATTTAAAACGTGTCTCTATTGCTAAATTGTAAGTTATATATCCTATAAAAAGATAAACCAAATTGCGAGAGTCCTTTCTCTTGATGTGGCTGCTATAGTAACCTTGAGAGAGAGCCCTCCTTCGCCTATCACGCTGGCGATAAAACGAAGTTTGGCGTCTGATTTGAAAGAAGGCTTTCTGGCTTAGTATACTTTCTGGCCTTTCGCGGTCTAAATTGGGTGGCACTGCCTCGGCCGTCCAAGCAGATACCTTACACCTTCGAGCAGATCAGGCGGTTTGGGTCGAAAGAGAGAAAGAGCTGATCTCGGACCTAGTATCCGAGCCTGCCTCCTAGATTAGACACTGAAATATATTTTTATGCGTCAAACGGAATTCCATCACAACAAGCAAAAAGTTAAAAAAAAAATAAGAAATTTAATAAGAAAACGTTAGAGATAGCCATGCTGTTAAGGTGGACACCTAGCTGGCGAGCCGGCCGTCCAAATAGTTGCTCTTAGTCCTCTGGACGAGTCGGACGGTCTGGGTCTTCTACCTAGCTGGCGAACTCTCCAAAAACTGATAGTTCATCATCTTAACCAGTGAGTGGTCTCCAAACTTTTATGATCGCTTATCTCTATGGTAAAAGCAGGTGCGGGATTTTCTTCTTATTTTAGATTCTAAACAGGCGTTGGTTGCAATACGGAGACTCCATATCAGAATATATTACTATATATATATATATATATATATATACTCCATATCAAAGATCGTTTTTTGTTATAAGCGGGTGTAAAGTAATATTGATACATAACCATAATATTATTGTATTCATGGTCGTGTAATTTAAATATACAAATTAATACTTGTTAGCCTTTGATTAACTTTCTTACTTTTTTCTGTCGCTATGGAACCTAGTAGAAAAAAAAAAGGAAAATTAAAATATTAAAATTTTTGTCGTACTCCCACGTATCGTCTCGAGTACCGCATGGAGTATGCGCAACCCACTCTGAGACCACTGATCTAGACAAAAATCTGATATAGCTGGATGCAGTTCAGTTATTTAGAAATTAAGATAAAATTATAATGTAACAAAAATAAATTGCTGAACTAAAATAATCTTTAAATGGCTTCTTCAACAACGCGTTTATCTAATCCAATGAAAAGTTAAGAAAAAAAAAGAAATTAATTCGTTGGCTAAATTTTCTGACAGTGTTTTTAGCCCTCTCAAAACTTTTCTCACGGCAGAAGTTAAATACGAATGTCAATGTCAGTTGAAAAGCAGCCTGCCGACGTTCAATAAAGCTGAGTGACTTTCAACAGAATTCGCACGCCCACCAAATGTTTGAATGACTTTTCAATGATCGACTTCTGCATAATCCCCACTTTGTGCGCGTGGTGGCACAAAACGTCCTGAACCTTTTCGGCGGTGTCCAGTCATCCTGAAGTCTTTTCTATTTAAAAATCGCGTTCTAATCTTCTAGCGAG
The DNA here is from genome assembly GCA_951213105.1 of Amaurobius ferox. Lineage (NCBI taxonomy): Eukaryota > Metazoa > Arthropoda > Arachnida > Araneae > Amaurobiidae > Amaurobius > Amaurobius ferox. The sequence continues at coordinate 85,104,691 of OX578145.1, read as the reverse complement.
GGGGCGTTTGAACACACGGAGAGACGATTGTCTGCTTTTGTAAACGTTTGATCCCCCATCCTTTTAAAGCCCGCAGAGAGGGGGGTTTGGCCCGTTAATCTGGGAGGCTGGTCCTTGGAACACCAGGGATCAGTTATTGACCCGGTGTTCGGGCCTGTCAGAGCCGATTTGTTCGGCTTCAATCCGTCGCCCAGGATTTGGTTGCAGTTACAAAAGAGTTTAATTTAACAAAACATCGCAGCAAAAGCGCTGTCACTGAATAAAGGCTTCGTAACGACGTTTGACAGTTCGCTGTATGTGGCATGCAGCATTCTAAGGGGATGAATAAGAAACATAGACGAAGAAAACTATTTTGCCTGAGAATCTATTAGATAAGTTTTTATTCTTAAGATATTTTTTTTTTTAGGTTTAGGCATTTTTTAGAGTTAAAGAGGGTGGAAGATAGGAAAAGTATAAAAGACACTAATATTAGGAAAAACACTATTACTTAAGAAAATCTCCATGGGTATTAAATTTATTCATAAAACTAAAAAAACTTGGTTAAATAGCATACAACACAGAATTATGAGTGTTGTAAAGAATTTTGCTACCCCAGCCGGGAATCGAGTCAGGGATCTTCGTACTGGTCAGCCCACAGTACACCGTGAGCTACTATGGGACGGAATTGCGCTCTCTTACCGTCGGAATGGACTCTGCTGTGTTTGTTTATCTGTATGTTGCAATAGTTTATGCTGTATGTTGCAACAGTTTATGTTGTGTGTTGCAATAGTTCATGCTGTATGTTGCTTTTTACGAAATTTTTATAGTTTCATTACACTAGCAGCAGTTTGAGCTATACGTATACTATTTATTCAATTTAACTTTTTGTGGTAAACTTATAAATTTCGTGGTAACCGTTTTAACTGGCAAATAGCTGGATATGTTACATCATAAACTATTGACAGTGAAAATTATTAAACATTTCTTTGTGATATGATTGTGACATGGTTGTATATCATAAGACAAGGGTTGGTTCGTGTATTTTCTAGAAAATGTAGATATTTTTTAAAGTTGAAGGTGAAGAAAAGCATAAAACATACTAATATTTTGAAAAATATTTCTTAAAATTTTTTTCTTTGAATATCTATTTAGTTTAACTTTTTATGACTTTAGCAATTAAATATCTTACAATAGAATAGTGAACGATATGAAATTGTAACATATATTTTCAACTATTTTTTTCTTGATTTGCAATTTTTAATTAGTTTGATAGGGAGAAATAGATTGATTAATTACGATACTCTTTTATTATTACGTTTCTGCTGATTAGAACTCGGCGCTTTGGACATCTTGGTGCATCTATTACTATAAAGAAAATCAAATAAATGACGTACGCGCTAAATGGAATAAGCACAAAATGATGGAATTCGGAAGATTTTTAAATGTGATATTTAATGTTTGACAGTGCTGATAAATACAAACCCTAGAAATTGGCGCCTTCCCACTAGTTTAAATTTAACCCTTGATTTTATTTAAACATCACAATAAATAAAGTTGCTGGTTGTGAGAAGAAAACGTCCAATACTTCCATAAGGAAATCAGGCATATATGAAAATTGGGTAACTTCAATTGTTTTGACCTTTGTGACTCCGCCTACAGTGCAAAAATATGTCTTACATAGAATAATAAGTTGACGTGAAGGAAGAGGAACAAAAAACCCTTTATAAAGTTGGTTTACTTTAAGGGGACGGTGGACGTTGAATTTTTTTTAATTTATTTATTGACTTAGAAACATGAAATTTTTTCAATTTTGTTATAATTTTTTTTTTAATTTTTTTTTTTTTTTTGACGAAAATTTGAAAATGCTCCTTGCGTGCCATTTGTTCACATTTTTGATTAATTTTACATTATGATCACTCAAAAACATACTATGAAAAAATTTGGATATTCATTTTTAAATCCCTTAGAAAGTTATTTTTTTTTAAATATTTTTCTGCATTAAAACTTAATTTTCATTATTTAATTGGGTTATTATTCACTTTTAATTACCTTAATAAAGTTCGATTATGAAATACATACCCAGTTTCATTAAAAAGTATGAAAGGTGTCTTCTTACCAAATTTTATGTATCTCAAACAAAAATTAAGATTCATGGAGCATTTTAAAAATGTAAAACCTTTGAAATTTCCGTTTCGAAAAAAATGCATTTAACCTTTTGCTTAGGGGTGTCTGCAAAGGGGGGGGGGGGGGTGAACTGTTTGGGATAGGGTATGTGAAATACCTGTCTTTTTGGGAGGTTCTTTGTTTGGGATGGACGCTGTCCCACCCGTAATCAAAAGGTTAAATGTGTAAAACAATGTTATATATTAAAAAACAAGAACTTGTTTTAGTCGATTTTTGCTCATTTCAACGTCCACCGTCCCCTTAAATGTAGGTGGAAAGGCAATCATCTCAATAGATCAATAAAATATCGACCGGCCAAATGGGATCCGTGGTTCGAGTCTAGTCTAGGGCATGAGTTCTTTACACATATATTTTTCACAGTCTTCACCGTTTACACAGAGATTTTTTTACAGTCTTTATTGTCTTCGTCCGCCTAACCAGCTACTCGAATCCTCGGATGAGTCGGGCGCTGGCCTGGGTCTTCAACAGTCTTTATTGTTTGCACAGACATTTTTTACAGTCTTTACTGCTGTATATTAATATACAGTGAAACCTGGTTAAAGTGACCACCCTTGGTACCGTGAAAACGGGTCTTTATGAAAATGGCAGCGGACACTTTGAGAAAAGTGGTCACTTTAGCCAGGTGGTCAATATACCAAGGTGGTCACTTTGCCAGGTTTCACTGTGGTTCTGAAATGCAACACTTCTTTTCCTCTTTCCAAATTAATCTTAAAGCATTCTTTCACTAAAGTGAACTAAACATATGCATTCCCTTCTGTGTCATTTTTACAGACATCGGGTTCCACAAGAACCCCCCGCATCTCAGTTTAAATGAGGCACACGTGCGAATTTCTCGTCACCCGAAAATGTATCATCATTCATGAACTCTTGTTGAAACTCTTAGTACAGATACTGTTACAGTATGGGTCGAACTGCGGGTCAGAAGGAGCAGCGCAACAAATTGGGAATTCTCGCGATGCTTGTAACGATGCACTCGAATATCTGCAACGGAGGGGTCGACACCAGGTGAACCGTGGTAGCTCAGCCACCTGAACACGGATGCACGTGCGGAGCTTGGGAAAAGTTGCCAAGGAGGTTTGTTATAAAAGGAGGTTTGTTATTTACTAGCCATTTCATCCATATTCTCGCTGGTTAGCGACAGCACTAAATGTGATATTTGCATACTTAATAAAAGTTCTGAGTATCAAAATCCTTTTTAAATTTAAGCAGAAACATGGAAGGGCGCACATTTTTGAGAGGCAAAGGGGTTGTAAGTATTTTGAAATTTCCTTCGTATCGTCGTATCGTCACATTTAATTTGAATTTTTGATTTGAAAGATGAGACGGATCGAATGAGACTAAGACCGAGATTATGGCTCAATCATTTTGAAAAGTGGTTTTGAATTGTCATCTAAAATTCGAAATTTCAAAGCATTAGACTTTTTTTTTTTCGTTATTCGAGATTATGGATCAGTCATTTTGAAAATTGGCTTTGAATTTTTTCATTTTTCCTTTGAATTGTCATATCCAATTCGAAATTTCGAAATATCAGATTTCTGTTTCGTTATCCTGGAAGCTGAGACGGATTAAATGAGGCCAAATCCAGAATTCCAGCTACAGTCTAAGTGCTCTATGATTAAACAGAATTTTACAGACAGAGATTTTTTTTATTATTCCTGTACGAAATAAGGATGCAAAAGAGAATAAAAATGCTTATAATTAGGCATTTATTATTGGCAGAACTATATACCATATAGTTCCTTCAGAAATAAAGTTTACACACCATTTGACACCTAATGAAGGCACTTTCATGCCTCGCGTTCTAATCATGAGAATTACTAAAAATTCTATCTCGTGAAATTCTGTCCAGATGAAAGTAATTATTAATCGTTTGATGGCAATGGGTGAACAACAGTTTGGTAAATAATTCACCATAAGTACACTATTCTTTCTATAATAAATGAATGCTGCAGTTTTCTTCTGTGACAAAATGGCTATAAGATAATAAGTGAACTCATTCCTAAGAGTTCTCTGGGAAGAAAAAAGTGCCCTCCGAGGGGGTCTCGACCCAAGCGATCCGAAACGACACAGACACCTGCAGCATTGCACGAACGTATGCGTCATCAGCAACGCTTGTTAAAGATGGCATTTATGAAAAATGACTGCGCATGCCACTTACCAGAAAAAGACAAAATACAAAGAGATAGATGAGGAGAATGGGTGAAAATAAAACTTTCAAAGACGTGGTGAGCACAAAATACTGAAGTGGGTATTGTATACAATAGTATGAAATGCTGTGGGGTACGCTGTAATCTAGTTCTGCTTTATTTATATTTTATTGAGTGTTTTTTTTTTCGTTTAGTGATACTTTAATAATTTTACTTTCTAGTATAGTTCACAGAATGTTTTTTAATTTCGAGATTTTTGTGGAGATGCGCAGTTTAAGACTACCGTATATAATCTGAATTCCAGATTTTTGTGGAGATGCGCAGTTTAAAACTCCCGAATGTATTTTGAATTCGAGATTTTTGTGGAGCGTTGCAGTTTAAGACTCCCGAATATATTTCGAATTCGAAATGTTTGTAGAGATGTGCGGTTTAAGACTCGTGAATATATTTTGAATTCGAAATTTTTGTGGAGATGCTCGGTTTAAAACTCCCGAATATATTTTGAATTCGAGATTTTTGTGGAGATGCGCGATTTCAGACTCCCGAATATATTTCGAATTCGAGATTTTTGTGGAAATGCGCAGTTTAAGACTCGCATTTTTTGCTGTGGCTGAGGGGTGGAGCGAAGTTGCTCCTTTTTCTTGAGAGTGTTTTGGGTTCTTGATGAATGAGACCTTGAAATAATTTACGTCTTTATTTTCGAGTACATAATTTGCATCTTGTATATATATTAGTGTTATTCATATATGTGTTTTTGTGGAGTGAGGAAAAAAAATCCCTTGCTGCCACCTTTATGAATATATTTTGAACACTTTTGGAAAGATGTTCCTGTGTATATGCACATGATAACTAAATCAAGACATCACAACTAAATCGATATCCAACACAAATATACTTATCGCTATGAAATTTTATGCGTATAAAAATACTTTAACTTTTGAATAACATGTCCAATAACACTATTGGGTAAGGAAGGAGGGCTTGCGGTTTTCCGCATCTGGGAAGATTCTAGCACAGCATCTGGAAAGACACCAAGGGGGGTGAAAAACCGGTAAAAAACAGAAACCAAGATTGACAGCAACAGCTAGATATATATATAATTAACTTCGCTATTGACCAAATTCACAGTAAAACAAACGTTAAAAGCACGATGCCCAAACGTATTGAAAGCAGCGAAATTTGGGTTAGGCGGATGGTAGAACGTTTCATGCCGAGGTAGAGACGATGAAAATGGTTTACTAAAGGCCGTAGTGAGAAATTATTTATTATCGCGAATGACTATTGTTCTACAACTCTAGTAAATTGGATTCAAGTAAAGGAAAGTAAAGTAAATTGGAAAGGTAAGTAAATTGGATTCAAATAAATTGGATTCAAAGTAAATTGGATTCAAGGATCATTGGATTACTCTAAGTAAATTGGATTCAAGGATCATTGGATTACTCTAAGTAAATTGGATTCAAGGATCAAAATAATTTAAATTGTTTAAATTAAGCTGCGTCGCTACTTATTTTGTGATTAATTTCGTTACTTAATTTTCCTTGCAAAAAAAAACCATGTTCGAATCCCAGGTAGAGAAAAGGGATCTAGAATACCTATACATGCTCGTAATGGTTTAGAAAACATCCTAAACTGTATATCCCGGTAGTAGCGTAAGAAAGAAAGGGTTAGGGCCATAGATCTTCCTCCTCCTCGTTGGCAGAACAATTGCACAGAGTTTTTACTGATAAACTAAATCCAGCACTGTAAACTTTATCATTTGTCATCATTGCACTGTAAATTTCATCGTTGCACTATAAACTTCATCATTGCACTGTAAACTTCATCATTGCACTGTAAACTTCATTGTACTGTAAACTTCATCATATCTCCCTTAAAACTATACAGCAATATACCCTATCATATATTATCAGTATTCGATCATTACAATTAATGTATACTGGATATTGATTTTAAATGCAATCGAATGTTTGCAAAATTCCCCAATTTCCGAATGAATTTTTAAAAAATTGGTTAAAATATCAGCATCATAAATTGATAAATAATCCTTTTATACGTAATTGTTTATTAGACCCACGAATGATACAAATTTTAGAATGTTAAGGATGAACCGTTCTCGATATATTGTGCGTTTTACAATCAAATTTATCAAAAAGATTACATAAAAGTAGTAGTAGTAAGTATCGTCCAATAAGTTCGTTTTCCATATGCAATCTTAGCGCAAAGCCATTCTCGTTGATCTAGTTCATTCCATTTACGAGAAAAACTAATAGTTTTGTATTTTCACACCCAAGAATTCGTCAGTTGTCATTTATTTAACATTATATTAATTAAATGCTAATCATAATTAGATGAAGATTTTTCACGTCAGTATGAAAAAGTCATTTTGTTTTGACTAAAATGTCGCCAAAATTCAATTTTTGTTATGTCAATTCAAGATCAAAAGCATTATTGCTGTGGAACTTGAACATCGTTATTCCTCTGTGAAAGAATTAAAGTCATTGTCATTATGTAGGAAAAGTCATGTGCTGCTCAGATCGATTTTTTTTTTCAATTTAAATCAAACGACAAATTATCTGCTTAAAAAAGGTGTAATAAACGCTCTTTTATAGATTTTTTTTTACTTTAAAGCCGACGCATTTAACGTTTAAACCACACTATTTCCTTTGAAAGATTCGGCACCCAAAACGTGCCACAAAATGGAACTCAAATCCTAACTAACAGCCGAAAAACACGCAAAAAATAATCTTTAAGGAACTACGCTTTGCGAATACAACCGAAGCTTTCATTAGAGTACAAGATTTATACCGAATTTCTCAGAGAAGTTTTCGACATAATTGTTTTGTGTAAACAATTACCCATTGTGTTGAAGTATATAACGAAGGTTGTCAAGGGACAGAGCGACCATTATAGTTAGCTTTGCAGAAGAAATTCAAACAAATGAGGCAAAAGTTGCTCATCTGCAATTCTTTCTGGCACGAATACTTATTTTTCATTTTTAAAGAAGTTTATGCAAAATCATTTATTGAATAGATACGTATAAAAGAACTATTAATGCAAACGGTTATCTTATGCTTATATCAACATTAAAATTACTTCCCAGAAGTTCATTTTTTACTTTTACTTTCAGTACAAATGCATGGCAAGTGAAAATATTGTAATGAGAATCGAAAATTTAAATTTAAGCTTTCCTCGAATTTACGCGTTTTGCCTACTGTAGTAAACGAATGGACTTGCATAACTTAAAGTAACTTGCTTTAAGTTAGATCTTCATATAATAGTGATTCGTATAGATTTGTCATACATATGTCCTTCCTAAGACGTTGATAAAAAACTAATATTATTCACATCATAACTTAACTTCACAGGAAACAGCTTAAAATTCACAAAATACAACTTTAAGTTTTAATGGCCGCGGGCGAGGAAACGACCCATTGAGTTTATAACTTTCAGAGCGCAACGTCTTAACATTGTTCTTAACATTTTAATCAAACTTGAATTTGACGTCATTAAATATCGAATTGCCATTGAATATCTTAATTGAATAAGAAATTGTGCAATATATCCATGATTTTATCTATGAGAATGCTATAATATATTTTATCCGCCCAGGGTTTTACGCAAAATGTTCTTTGAAATATTTTGAACTTTGGATTGAACAGACGCGGATGATTCAGTATCAAAGTGCAGTATTTAAAAATACATAATATAGTTAAAGGAACTTTTACTGGTGTGATGTTGAATCTTCAGACCTCATTTTTATTTATCTATTTTTATTTTATTTTATTTTTACGCGTTGAATGTGACGTTGAGAAAATCACGTGGCCCAATGAAAGAGCTCATTTTGTTTGAATAGAGAAATGTTCACTTCAAATATAAATTGAAAGTTAATCATCTCAGTAGCTATATGAATATATCTGGCCAGCCGAAGATTCGTGGTTCGATTTATCACTGAGACAACAGTTCTTTAAAATTGCTCTTAAATTTGGTATTTAACCTACTGTGAGCTTCTTTTAAATATGTCTCCAGTACCAGTAAGGTAGACAAAGTCCTTCAGTTGTAAAATTTATTTAGAGAATACTAATAAAATATTTTTTAAAGAGAATTACTATTATTTTTCTATTCTTTAGGCAAAAATAACATGTGAGATGATTACATTGAGATGTGGAAACTAAATATACATGAATAAAACCTCACTTGAATAATCGTAAATTTATATGGCCTCGTGTTATTACAAATCAGAAGACACAAATTATAAAAATAGTGCAATTTCTGCTACGTGAACAAAATAGTAAACAGAAAGACGACAATAGTAAACAAAAAGAGGGGAAATAAGATGTCATAAAATGACATTGAGGATTCATACAGAATACAGTAGCATTATCTTGGCTGTCTACTTGCTATCAAAATTCTCACAATGTCTGAGCAAACCATGTTCATTAGACCACGACGGTTCTTAAAGGCTTGCCTCGATTTGAAGGGCGGCACGTCACAAATATAGAATTTTGCTGTTTCAGTCCAAATTTTACGACTTTATTGTTGTATATTTACGTCACATTACCCAGAATAGGGCGCCGGTTACAGTGTAAAACGGTGAATTATTCTTGTTCAGAGTATAAAAATATAAAAGTAGGTGATGTGATTGGCTGGTGGTCATTTTATTCCTTCTGACGTGTTCGTGCGTTTATAGTTATATCTGGGAGTAAAGTTCGTATTTCTTTTATGAACGGGCATAAAGTAAATCAGTCTTCCGCCAATTATTTATAAGGTAGTACATAATTCAGTAAATGATTTCGATATTGTCAGTTGCACTGACGTTAATGTCTTCTATACGGTTAAATAGAGAATGTGTCTTTTCCCCGAAATTTTTCTAATTGAATACTTTAACGGAAAAGAACGTTCAAGACGACCCCTAAGCAACTTTCTGAACATTTTTGAAAAGCCAGTCTGTGCGGACATGCATGTGAGATGCAGATAAGATAACTTAAAAACCAGCGTTTGCATCGCTGTGAAATATTATGCGTATATTTGCGACAAACCTAACTTGACACTATAAAGGAATAGCGAAAACTGTAAGCCTCCACTAACTTATAGAGTCCGCATCTGATAAATTCGATTTATAATTAAAAGCGAAAATTCTTTTTACGCTGTGTTTCAAAAAGATAGCGCTCTCGTGAATTATAGACCCATAGTTCCAATTTAAGATATGCTTAAATTTTGATCATGTGACACCTTTTAGTGAAACGTACAAAATGTAACAGTTTATACATACGGTCCCATAGATTTGGTTTTTCAATTCTAAAAAATATATTTCCTACAGCCCAATTAGTTGAACAAATAGTTGTCATACGATCAATAGTGAAGTCCCGTTGTCATACGATCAAAACTACCCGATATATCATTAATTGAAGTTTTCGACGGATAAATGGGAATTGTATCAATTTTTTTAATCAAATTTTTCGACGGATAAATCGAATTGTATCGAATTTTTATTACAGAATAGGATTGCGTGTAAGTTTTTGAATGGAAATTTTTTCTAATGAAATTCAATTTTTGTACCACCTCTGAAATATATGTTCCAAACATCTCTTCTGATCCGGTTAAAGTGGTTCGAGTCATACACATTTGACAATTTCTTTCAGCCAATTTTACATGTTAGAGACTCGTTTTTTTTAAAGATCTTAAAATAAATAAAGATAAATGATAAATTTCTTTGTAGAAGGCCCGTATAAAAAGTTACATTTTGATTTGTTTACTAAACCGTATCACGTGATCAAAAATACTGTAGTCTGAAAGTCTAACTTATTTGAAGTATTTTTTTAAATTGGGGCCATGGGTCTGCAACCAATCGTTCAAGAGATATTTAGTAGTGCAATCTTTATGAAACGCTCTCTATGAAAAATTTTAGTTTCTAATTATAAATATAATTTATCAGATGGAATTGAATAATATTTATCAGTCAATTACAGTTTCCCTTATACCTTGTATTAATACTTGTACTAATCGTGTTTTAGGTCATGACGAAGCCTGAATTTGAAATTTCGTTTTATGTATTGAAATATCTAAAATCAACGATAATCAATAGAGAAAAATTAACTTCCAGAAATTTGTGCGATAAACAGAATATTCGCCAAAAGCGACAAAATAACCGTGGCCACCTCTTTTGCATTGCCGTTATTCTTCATCAGAATTTGGAAACCAAATACAGTCTCTGCAATGAAGCAAAACTGGCCGTGTCACTGACAGTATTATATTCTTCGTCAAATCGAAATAGGCCTAATGAGCTTCCTTTTCGTGTTTTGGTAAACTTTGAAGTCTAGACTGGTCCGACTGTTTATAAGAGTGTCATATACCAATAACGCCACAGTTACAGTCTCTTTTACAAGAAACAGCAAGAACGGTACCCGTAAGTGAAAACCGCTAACTTTAATAGCATGTGCTATCGGTATCATTTAATCGCATGGAATTACTTTGGAAAAAGAAGTGGTTGATATGGGTCGCAATGAATTTACTCTTACTTACGTTGATGCATCAAGAGTCAAAACACTGGAAGGACTGGTATTCGACCCTGCGTTCAATTCCGATAGATTTAAAAAGATTGGTCGAAATGGGGTTGTTGAGACCCAGACCGTCCGACCTACCAGAAAGGTGTAAGGTAACTGTTTGGACGGCCGGGAAGTGCCACCCAATTTAGACCGGAACCCAGTGGGAGCGGTATCCACAGGGACCGTACCTTTCTTCTCGTGCCACCAACCTCTCGGAAGGACTTACGGACCCACATGTTTAACGTGATCGTACTCCGCATGAACACGGCGGCAGTTCAGGCAGCGGCGAGAATCGCGCGCTAACCACTGGGCTGCCGCGCCCGAAAAGAGCCAACAACACGCGGTGTTCCCAGGTGGTCACCCACCCAAGTACTAACCGCGCCCGATGCTGCCTGACTTCGGTGATCTAACGAGAACCGGTGTTTTCAGCACGGTACGGTAGTTGGCTGGTCGAAATGGGGTGTCGGTTTGAAGAAGAAAGAACTACGCCACCTTGAAAATTTTCAACAACATTCTATTTAAACATCACTTTGAATTAACATTTTGGGTTTTTTACTACTTCCGTAAAATAAACGTCTCGATTATTAAACATGTAGCTATATATCCTGCTTTACTTCAATTTCGAGCCACGAGAGTCAGTTCTATTTTAGAGACGCAAATAATCGCGCGTTCAATGCTTTCGATGGGTATATATCCATAGAAAGTTGTATACATTTCAAGCAGGGCAAAAGCAAAAGTGTGGGCAAACTTCTTTGTCATTAACACAGAACAAAATGTCTCCTTAAAATTCATGCGTATCACATGAATGAAAATGAGGCATTCTGTGTCTGTCTAATGAACGGTTGTTATCAGTTGTTACACGATTTCCTCACGGCCTGACCATAAATCCAGACGCGAAAAAATATTTTGCCAGAGGCGGGTCAAGTTCGTTCCGGGCTTGCAGTGTCGCAACAGATGCCGCTAGGACCATAAATTAAAAGCATTTACTCTAGGTAAAAAGTACCCCCCCCCCCCCCCCCAAGTAAAATCAATTTATGATTAACAGAAGTGGCTTTCGTTGATCTTATGATCTGCCACAAGTCTAATTGAATACCTGCCTGGAGGAATGAGGCTAGAGATGTAGAGATTAAAGGAGGGATAAAAGATTCCGTCCTTTTCCTTCGGTGACCTGCTGACTTTAAGACATAAAAGTTGAAGGAATCGGTGTGGGAAACTCTGCGAGGATAACACATTCTAAATATGCACATAGCATTATATGAGCTGTTAAACCAATAAACCGATGTACATGATAATAAATAAAATTATTTACGTTGTCTATGATTTTTCTTGTGGAAGGTATGTGTGACGCATATTTAAACTTGCTGTGTTTATAGCACAGATACCCAGCGGTCATCCTGGAATTTTATTGCATTTTAGCAACTCAATCGCCAAATACAACCTACAATTTTTACGTGTCTCCAATTGCTAAACTTCAGTTGCCAAATGCAAGTCAGATTTCATTTCCAGTGCAAATTGAAAAAATAATTATTTTGTAAGTTCTCAAATTCCAAAAAATTCCTGTCAGCAGTCTAAAGCTTACAAGCCTTAAGAATTATTTAACTTAATAAAGCTTTTAAACTTTAAACAGATAAGTCGAAATACTGGGTGTGGGCGATATGTCGAAAGAATCGAGGAGGACATGTCGAAAGAATGGGTGTGGACGAAAATGTGTCTCGAAGATGATACTTTCTAAATATGCTCATATGACTTACAATATATGTGACGGCAAGTCAAATTGCTTACAAATTCTAAGATTATTTTTTGTGTGTGGGAAGTAGGTGGATGTGTATTTAATCTTGCAATGTCCATGTTAGCATACTTTATATCTCCTCTTTTCCCAATATGAACAGAGATGGACAGAGGGGAAGATTTAAAACGATATGCTAGGGGAAAAAAATCCTAAATTATTTAAGACAATAATTAGGCTCGCATTATTTCTATTCCCAAGCATTGTATGTATATCTATGGCTAAAAACTCATATTTAATCAAGTAAAATTTATTTAAACTGTTAATGTCGTAAAAATAAATTATCGGTGCAATGAAAGTTATAACTCGAACAATAAAGAATATCCCTACGTATTCAAATTATTTTCCCTTCCACTGTATTTTTGTCTCGAGCGTCTTTTACAAACAAGAATAACACGCGCAATACATCAACTCATAATTAGAGAACTTTAATTAGAAAATAATCTAGAATACTCATTCTGAGCAATACGTTGTCTCATATAGTATATATACAGATGGTACGGTGTTAACACTAGCTACACCTAGATATAATTGCCAATGCATTATAAGTTCGAGCTTTCCTACAAGAGAAGAAAAAGCCATGGTATTTTGATTGATTAGTGATAATTGGAGACACTTGTTGACTCCAAAACTGATTAATACTTTTACATATGAACAGACTTTAAAATAAGTAAAAAGTTTAATTTCAACTTAAGACGTAAATTACTCTTATATGAGTATGAGCGCTTTCAAGCGTTATACTCTTCTCATCAAAGGCTTGACGAGTACAATACTGCTTTTATATTCAGCCAAATCGCGAACAAAATTTGCATATTATTGAAAGTCGATTGACAGAAGACATACATTCGAAATGAAAAACATAAAATAGAAATATTTTACACTAAATATGAAACTACAAAGTGTAAAATTGTAAAACGGGAAATGCAAAAACATTTAAATGTTTAATTACAGAGATAATGGTTTCACTCCTATAGAATCCAGGATAAGGCTACGTAATTAAACATCTAAATGTTGTTATCCTTTCCCGTTTTACAACTTTGCACTTTGCGGTTTTACATTTGCTGTGTAATATATTTATTTTATGTTCTTTTACTTTGCATATATTTCTTTTGCCGATCCACTATTAATAACATATGCAAATTTAATCCACTATTAATAACATTTGTCATAAACCCATATGTCTTTTAAATCGAAATAAACATTTATCTGCTTTAAACTTTGTTTATATTTGAGAATTGAATGCTTTACCTTATTGCAATTATTTAATACTTTTACCTTTGCATATTTACCCCATACTGTTTTAGTAACAAAGATTGATTACTCACATACAGAATTTTGTCCGAATTTTTAATTCCTTCTTAAGACATGTCCATATCTAGTTGCTGAATAAATCTCAAATAACAGTCCAAGAAACAACAGCAACCCACGCCCCAGGCTTTACACTTTAACACAGAATAAAATAAAAACCACATTAGTTATTCCTGGCATATCTTAGTGGGTTCTGTTAGCGCTCCTTAGCATTATAAGAATTGGCATCAAAAAATTAGCCACTTGAGAAACTGCACTGCTGCCGAATGCAAATCGAATGAGAATCATTTGAAACCTAGTTTTAAACTTCCTTTCAAAGCGGTATCATCATTACTGACAAAGAAAGTGAGGATAGTTTAAGTCGTGCCCAGATAGGCATCATCATAATTAGACGATTACAATACATGCACTGGCACAGACACTTTTCCGTCTTTATCTTCGATTTCTTATTGGTCGCCAATTATCCGCCCAAATGGCCTCCTTCTGAACTTTTTAGAGTGGTTAATATTCAGAAAGCGTCCCTACAGATACACCCAAGAGGGTTCGGGTGCTACGGTGATATTCTTGATTTTACGTTTCTTGAATTCTGCGTTTGGTTCAAGAAAGTTATTTGGCTTCTATTTGAAGATCTATTGTTTGCTTTAATTGTACAGCTGAAAGCAACGCATTCTGTGTTCCTAGAAACGCCCTTAAGTACCCCAACAATTTTGTAAAGAAAAGGCCTATGAGTGTACACACTCGGTCTATCTGGGGCGAGGTAGCCCATTGGTTAGCGCGCTGGAGTTGCACTCGGTAGGCCCGGGTTCGATTACAGCCACTGCCAAAACTGTCGCCGTGTTCATGCGGAGTACGATCACGTTAAACATGTGGGTCCGAAAGTCCTTCCGAGAGGTTGGTGGTAGGGGAAGGAGGGTACGGTCCCTGTGGATGCCTCCCCCACTGGGTTCCGGTCTAAATTGGGTGGCACTTCCCGACCGTCCAAACAGTTACCTTACACCTTTCTGGTAGGTCGGACGGTCTGGGTTTCAACAACAACAACACTCGGTCTATCTATAATAATTGTACAACTGAAAGTACTGTATCGTAATACTTGTATAGCTGAAAGCATTATATAAATAATTGTATAGTACGTTGCTGAAATAATTGTATATAAATGTATAGTACATTACTTAATATGTATAGTACATTGTATATATATTGCATTATAGTATAGTACATAGCATAGTACATTGTATAGTATAGTACATATTATAGTACATAGTATAGTGCAATATATAGTACATTGCTGAAATAATTGTATAGTACAGCTGAAAGTATTGTATAATAATTGTACAGCTGAAAACAACATATATTTTGTATTCCCAGGAACGCCCTTAAGTACCCCAACAATTTTGTAAAGAAAAGGACTATGAGTGTACGCACTCGGTCTATCTGTAGTAAATCGGCCATGCCCAATCGAATAAAATTGATTGCAAAGCCCCAAGAGGAGAATTTAAAAGTTAGACTAACAACTCGCCAACAAAGTAAGATAGACAAAAAAAAATCAATTACAAAGTTACAGAGAATTGTCTAATGAGTGAGAATCGACACAAGGAATGAATAAAATGGGTATATGGGAGACAATAAATACCTGTCAGAAAGATAACAGACAGAAGGCAATAAATACCTGTCATCATCTGGGCCTCTATCACAGTGATACTTTCAATGCTTCTCAAAGTACGTGATCATATTCATTTGAAATTCAAATGAACTTTGCCTCTGACGAAGTGTATTTTAAAAAGGCTTTACACTAGATTCTATTTAAGTAACTGTTTTTAATTATTGTATCATTTCTGAATAGGACAGCTATTCGCCTATAGCCTTATTGTGTCAAATGAACGCTTTTTGTAACACACACACAAATATCTATATATATATATATATATATATAATATTAATAATAGTTTGAAAATCTAATGACAGAATAGAGAGAAGTTGCAACTCAAAAAACCCTAACTTTAAAATATGTCTACATAATAAAAAGAAGTATTAAATAGAGCATCATCAATCAAATGGAAAATAAAATGCAAATTTCTAGTCATCAAGCTGAAGATAATCATTAAATATCAATAGAATGGAATCGATAATTGAAAATCAAATAAAATCCGAGCAGTAAAGCACACATGGATAAGCACTAGGCCTAAATACATGAATTGTTCATTTTGAAAAACTCTTCTTCGAGTCCAAGTATTTAATCAAAATGAACACAAAATGTATGTTTCTGATATTAGAGATAGATTATATCTATAAACTTTAATAACTTGGACTACATACATAAAGATGGAAAAATTATGAAGGAAACAAGAATACCTGAAAACAACTCTGTAAATGTCCTAACCATTGGAGCCAAGAATGAAGAGTCCATTGTTGCCAAGGATAAAAGTAAAGAACTACTGTTGCCAATCGTGAGAAATAAATAACAGTATTGAGAAAGGCATTAAAAGGCGATATTCTACAGTAAGAGCTACAAAATAATGGGGCGTATAATATAATCAAAAACAGTGAGGTTAATGTATAAGGGGATGTAAATACAAAGTAATGTTTATTCAAGAGCATGTTGATGTCTGGATAATATAAGATACTAGGAAGAGAATTCAAGAAAATTCAGCTAATCCAAACTTTTTAACTATACCATTTACTAAATATGCTGGATGTTTATATAATTTACTGGTAATTTTTAGATTACTAATATACATAGCAAGAAATTTTTTATCTAATAATCTATAAATTATATATATATATATATATATATATATATATATATATATATATATATATTAGAAAAATGTAATAATAAAAGTAATCATGAAATATTAACATTACCAAAACAGCAAAACCACAGCCACAATGCCGATAATAGAAAAGAACAGCACCGGTCCCAATTCGAAGACTAACCAGAATTAAATTCTTCTTCAGGTCTGAGTATTTAATTCTAATTAACCCAAACAAATGCCTGTTTCAGATTTGGCAATAGTATAAATGTCAAAACTCAGACTAGACTACAGGCACCAAAAGAGGAAAAATTTAAAATAAGAAAAATTAGAAAATTTAGCATTTCCATGAGGCAGGCATCCTTCAATGGTTGGTTGGTGTCGTATCCTTATCATATTTATTAAGGAAGAATATGTGCACTACTTCTGTTTAGTCAAAGACCCGGGGTACTCGAAGGTAGAAGTCTGACTTCTGCCCTAATAAGACATCACAACATCCATGTCCGCAGGCGGGACTCGAACCCGCAATTTATATATATATATATGCCCTTCAATATATATATATATATATATATATATATATATATATATATATACATATATATATATATATATATATATATATATATACATATATATATATATATATCGCTTCGGCTGACAATAATTAGCTGAATATTTCTGAAATGAAGCTGGAATTTTCATGAACGCCTAAAATCGTGGCTTTTCTTATCAGTTTGCCGAAATGATCAACAAAGTAGCTGAAAAAAATGAGCAAAGGTTTCAAAATGTTTTACAGTGTTCACACATCTGACTTCTACGGGTGTTCATATTTTGCATACCCACAAAAACCGAGAGATATAGTAAAACTTTGCACAACTCTAACTAAACGTGCTTTATTTGACACATTACTATCAATATATTTTAATATTCAATCTTTCTTTTGGAAAATTAAATATTCAAATATTTTTAAATGACCAAACACGTGGTAATGTTTATAATTAAAGATCCGTAGTGACGTAGCCGTATAAGCCTCATTGAAAGTATGTCTATCGCCGTCTGTTTGTTTGCGCAGAATCTATTATATATACTAATTGCCAAGTGTCCGTCTGTCTGTCTGTCCGTCTGTCTGTCCGTCTGTCTGTCTGTCACGCTTTTTTTAGGCACTTCCCGAATAGATAGAGACTTGCAATTTGGTACACGGCTCGGTCGTTCGATAAAACCCCCTGGAAAAATAGAATTTTCCGAAAACGTTCTATAGAGGGGGTGCCCCACACCAAAACGTTCGAAAAGTGAAATGACAGGAAAGCATGTTTTGCGATGAGATAGAGACTTCAAATTTGGTGTATGGGTAAATCGTTCGAAAGGAAGAAAGTGTGCAATTTCAGATTTCCAATATTTTCTACTTAAGGAGGGGTGCAGCACACCAAAACGTTCGAAAAGTGAAATGATAGGAGAGCATGCTTTGCGATGAGGTAGAGACTTCAAACTGGTGTATGGGTAAATCGTTCGAAAGGCAGAAATTGTGCATTTTCAGATTTCCAATATTTTCTACTCAAGGGGGTGCCGCACACCAAAACTTTCGAAAAGTGAAATGATAGGAAAGCCTGCTTTGCGATAAGATAGGGACTTCAAATTTGGTATATAGGTAAACCGTTAGAAAGGAAGAAAGCGTGTAATTTCAGATTTCCAATATTTCCTACTTAAGGGGGTGTCGCACACAAAAATGTTCGATTTTCCGAATAAATGAGAAACGGCCCCTTTAAAATTTGATAGAGGCTCAAAATTTTAAATATAGACTAATCATTTGATGAAAACACCCAAAACGAATATAATTTTTCAAAAATGTTCGTTTAAGGGGGTTTTCCAGAGGAAAACGTTCGAAATGTGAATTGATAAAAAAAAACATGCTTCGAAATAAGATACAGACTTCAAATTTGGTGTACAGGTAGATAGTTCGAAAGGAAGAACATGTGCAATTTCAGTTTTCCGATATTTTGAACTTTTGGGGGTGCCTCAAAACTAAATGCTCGATTTGTCGAATAAATAAGAAACGCGAATTATTAAAAAATTTACATTATTCAGGGGTTGCCTAATGTGGGGCCGTTGATTTTCAACGGGTATGCGGCTAGTATATACTAATTGCCAAGTGTCCGTCTGTCTGTCCGTCTGTCTGTCTGTCACGCTTTTTTTAGGCACTTCCCGAATAGATAGAGACTTGCAATTTGGTACACGGCTCGGTCGTTCGATAAAACCCCCTGGAAAAATCGAATTTTTCGAAAACGTTCTATAGAGGGGGTGCCCCACACCAAAAATTCGAAAAGTGAAATGACGGGAAAGCATGCTTTGCGATGAGATAGAGACTTCAAATTTGGTATATGGGTAAATCACTCGAAAGGAAAAAAGTGTGCAATTTCAGATTTCCAATATTTTATCCTTAAGGGGGGGGGAGGGTGCAGCGCACCAAAACGTTCGAAAAGTGATATGATAGGAGAGCATGCTTTGCGATGAGATTGAGACTTCAAGTTTGGAGTATGGGTAAACCGTTTGAAACAAATAAAGTGTGGAATTTCAGATTTCTAATATTTTCTACTTAAGGGGGTGCCGCACACCAAAATGTTCGAGAAGTGAAATGATAGGAAAGCATGCTTTGCGATGAGATAGAGACTTCAAATTCGGTGTATGGGTAAATCGTTCGAAAGGAAGAAAGTGTGCAATTTCAGATTTCCAATATTTTCTACTTAAGGGGGTGTCGCACACCAAAACGTTCGATTTACCGAATAAATGAGAAAATACGCCTTTAAAATTTGATAGAGGCTTAAAATTTGGTATATGGGCTAATAATTTGACGAAAACGCCCAAGACGAATACAGTTTTTCAAAAATGTTCGTTTAAGGGGGTGCTCCAGAGTAAAACGTTCGAAAAGTCAATTGATAAAGAAAACCATGCTTTGGAATGAGATAGAGATATCAGATTTGGTGTAAGGATAGATAGTTTGAAAGGGCGAAAGTGTACAATTTCAGTTTACCAATATTTTCTACTTTAGGGGGTGCCGCACACCAAAATGTTCGATTTTCGGAATAAAGGAGAAACGCTCCTTTAAAAACGTGATAGAGGCTTTATATTTGGTATATGGGCGAAACATCTCATAGAAATCACAAAAAGAATAGAGTTTTTAAAAAATGTATAATTAAAGGGGTGGGTACTCCACACAAAAGCATTCGAAAGATGAAATGCTAGAAAAGCATGCTTCACGATGAGATAGAGACTTCAAATTTGGTGTACGGGAAAAAAGTTGGAAAGGAAGAAAGTGTGCAATTTTAGTCTTCCAACATTTGCTATTGTAGGGGGTGCCGATGTCTCTCTATCTATTCGTTCGAAACGTTCAAAAAGAGAATTGATAAAAAACCATGCTTCGAAATGAGATAGAGATATCAAATTTGGTGTAAGGGTAGATAGTTTGAAAGGAAGAAAGTGTGAAATTTCAGATTTCCAATATTTGCTACTTTAAGGGGTGCGCACACTAATATGTTCGATTTTCTGAATAAATGAGGCACGCTTCCTTTTAAATGTGATAGAGGCTTGATATTTGGTATATGGGCCAATCATCTGATAAAAAACACAATACAAACAGAGGAAGAAGTGCGAAAATTTAGTTTTCCAATATTTTCTCCTTATTGCGAGACCGTTGATTTTCAACGGGTATACGGCTAGTACAAATCTAAAGCCTTTGACATTATTTCCTTCAAATTTGATTTTATTATTCCATAAATTACCGCAGGTTGCCGAGTCCATATTTCTAGTCTCTAGGCCCAGGGGTTATCCAGATATGACCAGAAAACAATTTCCATAGAAATAAAATTTAATAAAATTAAAACTTTCATGGAAATATTATTCCATAAAATTACAACTTTCATGGAAATATTATTCCATAAAATTACAACTTTCATGGAAATGGTACAACGTAGACGATTTTCCTGAAATTATATTTGAAGAAAATTATATTTCGCTTCGAAGAAAGAAATCGAAAATGCCCCTAAGCAAAAGAGTGAGGAAATTCTTAAAGTCAATACCATACACAAATGTATAATGCTATATCCGCAGTCTTTTACCATCCGAAACAACCTACACTAAGGGCCGGTCTTAGGCCAATTGAACCAATTTGATCCAATCGGGCACCGCGATAAAAAGGGTCCCACGCCAAATAGATATAATAAATATCCAAATATTTCCAATATTATTAAAACAATATAATATCGATAAAATTTTCCAGAGATAAAGTTAGAAAATCGTCGGTTACTGGCGATCCTCGGATGATCTGTTTCTCCGTTTATTGTTCCATGCTCAATTATTATATTATATTGTTCCATGCTCAATTATTATATTATATTGTTCCATCTCAAATATTATATTATATTGTTCCATGCTCTCGGCTAGCTGGATGGTAAGCGTACAGACGCAACTTTAGTTCATTAGTTAACCTCAATGAGGTCCAATTGAGGCGGTTATTTGAAATGGAATGTAGAAAATTGAAATGAATGCTGCTAATTTAAAAATCTCATTGTCTGATGTAGAAATTGTTGAAAAAATATAAATTGTCAGCACCCATAAATTAGCAGATCTCAACGGTAGAATACTAGTTTCAGAAATGGAAGCGTTAAAAACAATTCGATCACTTTCATGGGGGAGGGGGGGGGAATATTTCAATTTCTGAGCTAAAATGAACGCTCTATATGACTTTTCCGAATTTGTGCATTACTCGCATATATTTGACAGTTCCTGTCTGTATAGCTTCCAGGAGAAAGGCGTTTTCTCAATATTCAAATCAATAAAAATATATTTGAGATCAACAACACTACAGGAACGCGATATTGTTATTAAAATACGAAAAAAAAACAAGAAATATTAAATTTTAAAGTATTCTTGCTATTTTTTCTGAAAAAAGAACCCCATTTAATAATTGTTTTATTTTTTAAATATATTATAAATACACTTAATTATGTAATCTCTTATACTTTCAATGTAAATTATTTTCATATATAGAAATTAAAATGCTGAAATTTGTATATTCCGGAGTCTATCTAACGAGATAATAACAATAACAACATTTTTACCATAACGCAGTTTATCGTAAATATTATTGTTAAGTTACAGTCATATAGTTTTAACACCTTGTACATAAAACATGAATAAATTTAAAATTAACGTGAAAAATATTCAATACTGATACTATAGAGCACTTCAAATGATACTATCTCAATAAGGCTCCGTATTTACTAAGATCGCTCCATCTCGCACTTTTTAAATTCTTCCAGAGAATACATACAAAGCATAATAAGATTTTGCATTCTTTAAATCACTAAAGTGCACGCAAGAGCCGATTCTCAACCTGGAAGTAAAATATTGTTCATTTATGCGTATATAAATACAATGCTTCTTCTAATATTTATGCATCGTATCTGTGAAAATAGATTCTTCGCTATCAAACAGCATACACGGTTGAATTTTGCTATTTACTAACAAAGTGTTTATTTCCGCAGGTTGATTTAAATAGAGGGATTTTTTATATTTACATACATAGGACTCAAAAAGGCATTCAAATTCAATGAAATAATTCAATGTTGTTAAATATGATTCGTTTTTTAAGCCAAAGTATTTCAATTTAAGTTCTTTTAATATAGTTTTACTTAATCTGAGCGAATTGGTAAGAAGTAAATTGATTCATTCCTTAATAATTAATTTTATAAAAGGAATAATCCTTTATAATATTTTTGGTAATCAATTCGATTTATTTTTCGAACTTTCAAGGAAAAAAATCATTTTTGTGCCTGTGATAATTGATTTCGACCCTTATTATATCATTAAAATTGCATATATATTTTCTAGATTATCAAGTTTTATATACAAAAATAAATAAATAAATAAATAGTTAAATAAAAAAGAAAAGCTCAATGAGTTACTATATGCAGTTAGTATTGCAGCTGAGAGACAAACATGGCGAATTTTGATTTAACATTAACCGTATACTCTTTCTTCGTACGGAAAATATAATTTAAAAACCCAATTCACAATTTTCGTTGAATTTATAATATTGAGTCTTCTTTTCTTAAATCTTTTAATAATTCTTACAAAAAGGAAAGAAGCAAGTTCTCATGAACTGAGATAATTAAGAGACAGGCAAAAGAGCAACTTACATTTTAATATATATACGTCGATAATGACAATTTTACAATTATAACAACATTTTATGCTTGAAATATTCAAAACGAAGCTTTCTGTGAAAAAAAAAACTTACTATTTTATGCATAGAATCTTCTAAACAAAGCTGTTAGTAGTAACGAATAACTTAATATTGCCACTCGGTAAAAAAACATGTAATTAAAATTTTGTTGTCAATAAAAAATATGACAGACGATAAAATAACTCAAATGAAAGAAAGGAAATTTTCATTCTTTTAATATTATTTAATTTTATAGAGGCACAAACAACCATCGAATCACGTTATCGGATTTTAAATAACGTTTAATGTAGAAAGGCTTTAAAAGAAAACGACTAATGTAGAAAGGCTTTAAGAAAAACGATTAGATCACATTAGTTTGGAAACTTAAATGACGATTGGGTCCCGTTTGTTTGGAGGCTTCCCAATTGGGTCACGCTCAAAGTCAAGAAATTGACAGAAAGACATGAAGACAGACGTAAGGACAGATGAGCGTTTAAATTTTAAATGAGACCAAACCAAGTATATCCATAAAAATGTCGTGAAATTCGGTACAGCCGTTTTCCCGTGACGATTATGAGATGAACAGAGAGATATATAGATGGAGGTTTTATTTGATTTATATAAGACAGAGTATTTTGGAGTTCTTTAAATTATGAAAATTCTGGGCATATACCATGAAGAGATGAGACGGGTTCAGCCCGAACCCGAATTGGGCTCGGGCACTACGGTACTAAGTGCAATTTAGGCGCGACTCCAAATTATTTTTCTTATATAATTGACATATTTTTTAAATAGTTAATGATTAGAAAACGCTAATAGAAACTTAGAAAATAATCACATTTTATTTTATTACTAATCAACTACCGCTAACAGATGCCTGAAATCTTATTTAAAGCCAAACACTTAGTAAATGGATTCTATCTTAAATCATTCAATGCTAGGAAGTGTTGAGTGGTAAAATGTGACATTGTTGTTTATTATTGACCTCTCTAATAGACATATTGATAAGTAGGAATATCTGATATGTATAGAATAATCAAGTAATGGCAATATATTAAAAGAGCGGGTTAAAAATTAAAATGTTTCATTTTTATTGTCATAAATATTTAAATCTAATTTACACTATATCTGCTAAAATATTAGGTAGAGACAGGAAAAGGTTAGTATTAGTTTTGTTACTACAAACAACAATATTGTTAAGTTGCTATTTTAATGTCATTATATGGTTTTCACGAGATTAGTTTTTCTAGATTCAATTTATGTTATTCCTACGCTCAATTCCTCCAATTCCTCAAAATAATTGCTTATGCATGTTTTATGCTTGATATCTAAACTTAATCGCCCGTTTTCACGAATGGACATTTTTGAAAATCTCTCTAGATTAAAAACAAGAAAGATCAATCATGCATAAAGCATTGATTATGAAACACTTTCAAACTTCAATGCAATTTTATTTAAATATCTCTAAAATGCGATACATACCTCGGTAATATTTTTAAAATTATCACAATACTATACATTAATTTATTATATTTGAAAACTTCATAAAAAACAAATGAACTTCATTCAAATGACGGCATTGAAATATAAATTGACTGATTTAAACATCTCTAAAATGCGACACATTCCTCGGTAATATTTTTAGAATTATCATAATTCTACAAGAATTTATTATATTTGAAAACTTCATCGAAAACAAATGAACTTTAATCAAATGACGTCATCGAAATATAACACTCCAAGCTCTCTCTATAAAAGTAGCATTTCATTCATAAACTATATTCCATTCATTTCATTCATCACAATACTATAATAATTTTTACAATACTATAATAATTTATTTTATTTAAAATCTTAAGACTATGGAGGTACAATTAATTAAACTTTATGCTTAAAACTTCATCGAAAAAATCGTTTGCTTCTCTGTGTAAAATCAATGAATATTTCATTCATATCAACTATATTGCAGACTCCATGAGCTAAATAATTTTGCGTTAAAGAAATGCAGCAATTCTTATACAACTCATTCTACATCTTTTGCTGTTTACATTCTCCATAAATGAAAATTAGGCTTCGTTGTAGAAATTATCAAAGTTAGATGATCATTTAAACTCAAACATATTGTAATTGTTCTGTTTCAGTATGTAAATGCACAGAATTTAAATAAAAATAAAGCGGTTTTAGGACGAATACAACACTAAATATGAATTAAAAAGAACTTTAAAAATCACGATTTTGACACAAGATGGATGACATATTTTATTTTGAAGTGATCTCTTCATATAAAGCGTGTCATTATTATTTTAATTTTTATTTAAAAAACTACTGAATATATTTTGCTGAATTTTTTTTATATATTTTATGGGAAAATTTGAATAATTCCTAAAACTTTCGAAGCAATTTGTGAATTTTAAATTCGCTTAAAAAATGTTTGAAAAATTACGTCCCATAGGGTTCAATGTATTTCATTTTTTCAACCCGGGTTCAATCCAGAACGAATTGGGTGATATTATTCATTTATATTCCCATAGGTTCCACAGACCGTCTGAACAACATACTAAAATTTCATTTTGATAAAGTCATTTTTACGGCAGTTATCGTGCTAACGGACAGACGACAAACAGACAGAATGAACAAAGTCACAAAATATTTTCAACTATGTTGTAAACATAGTTGAAACATGCCGAATATTAAACTTCTAACTTTATTAGTCGGTTTTAGAGTTTAATGGCAAAAGTGGGAATTTCATAGAAAAACAAAATGTACTAACTTGAACGCTGTAAGGAACCTTGCTGTCCCAACCGGGAATCAAACCCTGGATCTCCGAACTGGCCAGCCGACGGTCTACTGTTGGGGGCGAAATTGTAAGCTCTTATCGTCGAAGTGGGTTCTGCATTCTCCACCCTCTAATGTCAGATTAGAGGGCAACTGACAATTTGACTAACCACCTCCTGCTATTTTTACCTCATGCTAGTCTCCTGCTGCTACTATTTTTACCCAGGCTAAAGCTAGAAACATCATTAATCAAATGCTATAATCTTCGCATTCTACGCCATGGAATCAAATCCTAGCACCGTCAATTTGGTAATTCGTATTTTCGCAACAAAAACTCTTGAAATGTTATATTAAAAGTTAATTGCTTTTCCGAAATCAATATTCATACTTTTCCCGAATATGGAACACACATCTAAGTACTTCAGAAAATCTCCTTTAGGCTGCAACTCGATTCTCTTATAATGCTCATTCTTTAAAACCCACATCTATTTAGTATTCAACGTGTGAAGGAAGAAAAAAATAAAAACGCAAAACTCATCGTTGCATGTCTCGAAATCTATTGTAACCGCCTTATGAATTTATCTACTCTCATTTTCCAAAGTAATTATATTTACGCTGTGAAGTGCTCGCAAATGGCGCATCATAATTTCCGTTGACAAATCGCTATTCAAATGCCAATTAGAAGATCCAAACTATAGCAATATTGCAGACGATTTATGAAAAAATAAAAAAATATATACGAGATCGATATACAATGTTGAAAAAAAGGAAATCGAAATCGCAGACGAGTTCTGAATGAGATTATAATCACTCCTACTTCTAGGAACTATTGACTTTAAATGCAGCGCGACATTTGCAGATATCAAACCAGCCTCGTCCGAAACCTGTCATTACGGTGACAATGCAATCACGATCTTCTTTGGATGAGGACACAAGAGCATCCTTTCAACCCTTTCGTGATTATGCTTGATATATTATTTTCTAAATTGATCTTTATCTGCATTAGAACAAGCACTCTTTCTTCCTTTATTTTTATTTTTTATTTTATTTATATTTATTTATTTTTTTGCAAAACATGAGCTTTATTCAAAATAGATCTATTAACTGTGAAATTTTTTTTAATATTTATTTGTTGCAATATTTGAATTGTTGCGGTTAAAATAATATAAAAAAAAAGAATCTGTTATGGGCAGCACTTGACTTTCCCTGTAGACTCAAATTTATGTTCTCTTTATTTCTTTATTAATTCATTAAATTAAGTTTAATTGCACAAAATTGGACGCGTAATTATTTTAAATGCCACTGAATATGTACTTTTAATTAAATTTCTTTTTCATTTTGTAACAGGACATATTTTCAAAGGCGGCGTAGGATAAATTCGAAACTACTAACATATCTCGAGAACGGCTAGTCTTGGAATAATGGGATTGGTCTTATTCTTTTCATCGTTAAAAATTACGTAATAAACAAGTATTTAATTGATACATTTGAAAAAATAAATATATATACTCATAACTTTGAACATATATAAACTCATTCAGAATTTTTTATTTTAAATTTTGACGATTTTTGCGGCCCATTTTGCAAAAAAGCAGTTTCTTTTTTTTCAAATCATATGAAAATTTAATCACCACCCGTGTAACTTACAAGTGATTTATCAACTAAATTTTGTTAAATTTGGTGAATTAGTTTTTTTTAGCTAGAGTGAATGCATATGATTTTGCTGGCCACCTCGCAAAAAAGGGGCAGGTTCTTTTATACCGAATCGTACCAAAATCTAATCAGCACCAGGGTGACTTACCTATAAATTTTTTTAAAATTTTGTCCATTATTTTTTTTGTTAGAGTGGATACATACATTACACAGACAGACAGATACACACACACATACACGCACACACACAAACACGCGCATACATACACAGACACACATACAGACGCCACGCTAAAAGTAGTTTTTCGTGTTCTGCAAGTCCCAAAACATGTCGATCCGTCGAAAGCTCAACTCGCGATTTTCGACACGATTTTAATACTTGTTTTCCTATACATTACCATGTATTCCAGGGACAGTGAAAATATTAAATTATATATTTTTTCAGTGTAATTTGTTTCGTAAGGATTCATTAAGATACTCTTGAGATTTCAAGTAAGGACGGACATACGAAAATAAATGATTTTAATCAAAGATTGGCTTTTAGTACTGGAAATACTGACAAACAGTAAACTTAACTTCAATTTAAAGAAAATTCGAATGTGAACATTTAGATGGAATGCTGCGGACTTTTGTTGTTAAATTAGCAACCCTTTATTCGAAATGGCTGTCATTTGAAATTACATCTATCATCTATTTGAAATTACATAGCAATTTGCTACAATTGCATAATAATGCAGTATGTACTATTTTCCTTTCTTGACAAAGTATGCTGATATATACACGCAGAAGTCACAGTAGAAGTACACAACAGAGTAAATTTTATTTCAGTTTTTTACTTTCTTCGTCTTGAGCTAAGGAAAAATAAGGTGATTTGTACCATTTTTTTATGATAAATAAGCTTTTAGTTGTAGATTAAGTACGCATTTTACTTTAACGGATGTAACCTAAGAAAAGTAAACGGTGATCATGATTTAATGACAAGTCAATTTCTCACCATAAATATATCGATGGGGGTCATAGGCGTATGCAGGATTTTTACCAAGGGATACTAAAATTGACCGCATTCAGAATTTAGAGATTGCTATCAACCTTAAATTATGTGTTGTTAGTACGAAGTATATTTGATTTGATGGTATGAGCATCATATTTTAAAAATTGGTGTGTATAGATAGCACTTTTAAAAATTAGTATGCACCAATTTTTAAAAATTAGTGTATACCACCTTTAAAAAATATTCCTCCCTTTCATAACATAACTTAACTCTAACCTTCCTGGAGCCAAAACAGCCAAACTAACAAATTGGACATTAGTGAACATACCAGATGCAATAATCCGAAGTTTTTCCATTTAGGTATAAGTTTAAATTGTTTTTATTAACATACATGAGAAAACACACAGTTGTGGTTGAATGTTCTAATTAAAAAAAAAAAAATCTTATTTTTTTTTTTTTCATATTGGCTTTTAATTAAATTAACAATTTCCCAGGGGTTTTTTCGCAGCCCCTTGATCTCCCTAAATACGCCCATGGATGGGGTCTCTTTAAATACCAAAAATGACTTTGTAGGCCAGTAGAAATTGGTGTGTATAGCACTTTTAAAAATTAGTATGCACCAATTTTTAAAAATTAGTGTATACCACCTTTAAAAAATATTCCTCCCTTTCATAACATAACTTAACTCTAACCTTCCTGGAGACAAAACAGCCAAACTAACAAATTGGACATTAGTGAACATACCAGATGCAATTATCCGAAGTTTTTCCATTTAGGTATAAGTTTAAATTGTTTTTATTAACATACATGAGAAAACACACAGTTGTGGTTGAATGTTCTAATTAAAAAAAAAAAAATCTTATTTTTTTTTTTTTTTCATACTGGCTTTTAATTAAATTAACAATTTCCCAGGGGTTTTTTCACAGCCCCTTGATCTCCCTAAATACGCCCATGGATGGGGTCTCCTTAAATACCAAAAATGACTTTGTAGGCCAGTAGATGAGTGTCAAATCGTTGGCCCTTCGTAATGTTATAAAACACTGCAGCGATTTGGATAGAATTTGGGTGGCAAGTTTCATATATCATGTAGATACGAACGCTGAAAATTTTTCAGAAAAATATGTATAGTTTAGCTATAAAGCGAGATTTTGTCAAAATCGTTGGCATTTTGCAATCGTATAATCGCTGAAGTGATATAAATCAAATTTGGGTCGTAATGGTATACTGCATATATTCTCCAGAAGCAAACGAAGAAAAAAAAAATTCCAAAAAATATATTCAAATCGAGATTTTGTCAAAATTAGTACTTTTCGTGATATCAAAATCCGCTGAATGGGTTTGGACCAAAATTAAATAGCATATTGCGCATATTATGAATGCAGAAATGAAATTTTCAAAAATGCATCCACAGAGATCAACTGTCCACTATCATACTCATGGAAAGTCTCGGAATTAATTCAATCCTCTACTTTACTTATTGGATTTAAACTGCTTTACTCTTTAAAAAAATACAGAGATTTTCAGAACATATCTCCTATTGACTCTTTCATCTTCGCCTATACATCGGCCAGAACCGTGAACCTCTTAGCCGTCATATGACGTTGCTCCAGCACACCAGTGGGGGGTGGGAACACATTGCGCCCAACAACACAAACCTCCATGCCTGAAGTGGGACTTGAACCCACAACCCAGCGTTCGAACGAGTACGAGGAAACGCTTGCCTTTGACCGTTCGACCACCGCGTCGGCCCTATAACTAGTTAAATGCATTATTTTAAGATTTCTGTTATACATATTTGCTTCAATCTTAACCATCTTAACCCTTCCATCTTAATACAGCATGTATGTTTCCATCTTAACCAGCAATGATGGATGACAAAGAAAGGCCAGTGATGTACAAGGGTAATAAATTTGTAATAGAATTATGTCCAATTCTGTAATTTCCCTATTGAACAATAACGTTAATAGCGACAGATTAATTGAGCGTGGTGATTACAAAGGCTTAATTCTTTCGCCATTTTCTCCTACTTTAGATAATGATCTGGCATCGCCCCTGTTATTAAACCTCGCTTCTGAGGCTCAATCAGTCTGTGAACCACCGACAATACGTGACAGCAAAAGCTAATGTAACTTTGTCGACAAATTAAGCTCCTTAATAGGGTTCATTCTCAACCTATTATTCGTTGGATTTTTGTCAAATGCAGCTGGCAACAATGGCTTCAAGAAGAGCCATCTGGCAGAAGAAGGTTTCATTAGCATTTAGTTTTCCACCCATTTCCTTTGCTGTCGACCAATCGTTTAGTTAAGGATGAATCTGAGGAGTGTTTCCAATGAAAACGAGACTCAGTGGTGCATGATGCGCATGTTCTACCGAGTGGAACAGTTTTATGTATTCTCGCGATACCCGCCCGCAGGCGAGTGTCTTGTTCGACTATTTGTTGCGACAGCTTGTTCTATGTCCGTCTTTGATCGCAACAAGCTACCTGCACCGTGGACAGGATATTAAAGTGGCAAATTTCGCTTTTTAAGCGCATGCCAGTTGTTGATCAATACCTGTCCTCCGTTATCTGGATTCTTGTGATGTGCAGATGCGGGAAAGATGGACATGGATTCATGACATCATGCATGATGGATTCATGACATACTGCTACCTGGAACGAGTTAATTTATAATTCCAAATGCACGTCAGTTATTGATCAGTGTATGTCTTGTTATTTATAGTTTTGTCGCTCATGAGTGCAAAATGAATGAATGACATAATGAATGAATGACATAAAGCTGCATGAAAAGTGTTAAAGACGTTTAGAATAAAAATTCTGTTTTAAGATGGTAGTAATACTTTTGAGTTGTGCTTTAAAATGTACTCTAGTTGCTTACTCGTGATCTTTTTTTTTTATTTAAAAGTAGTGCATTTATCATTTTGGTAAACATTCTGATATGACAAAAATAATTTTTTTTTCTCACAACTTCTGTGAAATTATGATGCTTTTTTTTTTTTTTTTAACCAAAATATTCTAATAAGACGATCTTGCTCTGGTCAGTGTTACCTGCACTCAAATGATCTGATAAAGCTGTTTTATGCCTCCAAAACCAACTGATATCCTTTTTATTGTGTTAACATTTTTTTTTTCAAAACTTCTGAATGGTTTTAAGGATTACTTTTTATCCAGAGATAATGTTATTAAAGTTTTTTTAAACTAATTTTATCTCAAAACTAATTCATAAGAATTCAATTTTAATTAATATTATTTAGAAAATTTTAAGATCCAAGCAATCTATACTTTGCTTAAAAGGAACGGTTATAATACCTAAATTTTATTTTATTATACTTTTTGAGCTTTTTAAATCCCGCCAAATGCCTATATTTTACAATGATAGCTTTAAAAGTAGTTTTAATCTACCATGATACTATGAGCAATCCATCTATATTATAACTTCTGGCGCAAATTGGAACTTACAATCTCAACCGCAACATCTTGAGACACGCGTCTCATATGAACTGAGATACCTTGTTTGGAAGATAACCCCCCTCCCCTTCCCCATCCCCTATAATTAAAGATCGATACTTCTTGGTTTTAATGAACTCATATTGCTTTTTTATTTGGTCATTTTAATTTATTATAAAAACGTTTCCATTTCATGTGCAGGCATCATATACATCAATAACATCGCTTGTGCGCCTGGAAGGAGCCTTATTCCGACTGAAATGCAATGGGTGTTAATGGTATTAAAACAATTTTTATTAATACAGACAAGTCAATTGCATCCATTGTCATCTATAAACTGTAACCATCGAGAAAAAATAATCTTTTAAAGAATTTTTATGAAATATTGTTAAAAAATAGCCTTGTAATGTTAAAGTTCCACATTTCTTTCCAATTCTGATAAAAAATTTGATACGAGTAAAACCTTTACTTGAAGTGAAACCTAACTTGATACTACGAGGTATAGGAAAGCTGTAAGCCTTCGCTGAGTTATAATGTCCATCTGATCACTATTAATAATTAAAAACACTAAAATTATTTTCAGAAGACAGATGGTTATAATTCGATTTCTAAAATAATTATTCAAATGTCTACTCATATATATATATATATCCATGGGCATTATTTCTATAATACAATGTACAGTATGCACACAGAAACGTAGAATCAGCATTAACGAAACATGCATGGCCCTTGATAGCGTACATGGTTTCGGAAATGCTTTTCACTTTGTTCAACTTCAGTTTTATTTTTGGAGCTAGAGAAGGCCCAGCTCATCGTGCAAAACTTTTAAATCCATCTTCCTTTCAATTTAGTTATACAGAACATATTCTATAAATGATCTGTCTCAGGTATATATAATACAAGTAAAATAAAAATTCTTCAATTAAATAGAACCTTAAAAATTATCAGCAGGTTAAACGCGTTATTTTTACAAAGAGAATACTTTATTACCTTCAGTCGTGATAATTGAAATTAAAACAAGTCAAACATTATATATATATATATATATAATATATATATATATATATATATATATATATATATATATATATATATATATATATATATATATATATATATATATATATATAATATATATATATATATATATATATATATATATATATATATATATATATATATAATATATATATAATATATATATATATATATATATATATATATAAATATATATATATATATAATATATATATATATATATATATATATATATATATATATATAATATATATATATATATATATATTTATATTTATATTATATAAATTGAAATTTTTAATCGAAAACTATGCATAAACTACGGTAAGTACAAAAAAACCCATCTCTAGCATATCTGTTACAAATAAGTAACTATAGACCAAGACTAAGGATGAAAATAGAAGGTAACTTATCACTATTATGGAAAGGGGGTGAGGGGAAGATGAGTATACAAAAATCATAATTAAAAAGGTATATATATATATATATATATATATATATATATAAATTATTAAATCCAAAGTTATAATGTATGTAATAACTCATAATACACTATTCCAAAATTTTCTACAAATACAAAGAAATAAAAGAAATTAAGACAAAAAGAGGAAATAATAAAGCATAATGCAAGTCATAAGGACAAAGACAATCAACAAATTTCAAAAATGAGGAATGCAAATAAGAAAACAAAAAAATCAAGCAAAAAAGCTTGCACATGGAGGAGATTTAGGCTTACGAGATTAGGCTTACGAAAAGTTCATTTCGAAAAAATTCTCGTCGGGTCCATATATCCTTTCGAAATGAACACAAAAATGCTTGTTTCTGAAACACAAGATAGATTTTATCTATAAACTTGTGTTATATGGACGACAAGCATATAGATTGGAACAATAAAGGAAACATAAATACATCAAAACTCACCTCTTCAGCGCAACCATGACGAGCAAAATATGACTGGATCAATGTTGCCATATGCCAAAATGAAAAGATGTGATTTGCTGTTGCCAAAGAGAGTAATAAAAACTGTACTGCGCAAAAGCAATAAAATGAGTTATTCAACTGTTAAAGCTTCGAGATAAAAAGATGAAAATATAATTGCAGGAGAATGAAGAAGTACGGCTAAAATAAGATAATAAGGGGAGAATATGAGAATTTTAGGCTAATCGAAACTTATTAACTATACTATTGACTAAATATGCAGGATATTGATACATTTTACTGGTAATTTTGAGGTTATTAATGTGCAAAGCATGAAATTTTTTATCTGATAATCTATAAATTCTAAAAAGTTGATTAAGTATAATATTTCTAAACAATTGAATCGAGTTGCAGGAATTAAAAGGTAATAATTTATTAATATTAAATTTAAAAACATCTTTTTTATCATATAATTTAGTAACTATCCCATGAGCAGGTTCTATAATTAGACTTAAATCCAAATAATAAACATTATTACTAATAGAAGTTTCATTAGGTATTAATTCCAAATTATCCGGATAGAAATCTATATCTATGACATAGTTATCAGTAAATACAAGACAAATCAGATCATCTACATATCTATAAATTTTATAATCAGTTGAAGTAAAGAATTTTTCATAATGATATAGGTATAAATTAGCTAACATACTGCTACTACAGCCACCTTGTGGAACACCTGAGACTTGTAAGTATAATTTATTACCTTGAAAGATATAATTATTGAAAAGAACAAAATGGAGAAGCTTAGGAAAATTGGTAAATTTTGTAAGATTAGAATGTTTAGTAATATAAGCATTATATAAAGCTAAAATGACATCATATAGATCAGTGATCTTAATATTATTAGATAGATCTTTAAAATCAAAAGTTTGAAATCCTATTATTTTACCAAGCGTTTTTAATTTATTTTTTAATTCCTTACTGTTATTTAGAATAATGTAGCTATCACCAGAATCTCGTAAATTGCTATTTAGTACATTTAAATAATTTAGTAATAATTTACTAGCAGTAGTAGAGTATGAATTATGACCACTAGTAACAGTTCTAAATTTAATAGGATTTTTATGAAATTTAGGTATAAGCACAATATATGGAAATGTCAAAAATTTATTATTAATATCTAAATCACTATACATATTGATAATTTTCAATTTGATACTATTAAGAGAGTGTGAATCAATTTTAAATAGACTATTATTTTTTAAATAATCTAGCAGATATTGAATATAGAATTTTTTACAAATAATAGCATAATTATTAGAGGCTTTATCTACATAAGTAATAACAAAAGATCTATGTAAATCATTAACAGAATGCTTTATATTATCCATATTATATATAGATCTAGATAAATTAATACTACAAATGGTATTTTTAATAGATCTTAAAATAGTAAATTTCCACATATTAAATGCCTCTAAAGGCTGAGCATATTTAGAAGCTAATCCATAAATAAATTTATCAAGGTCCAGATTGATTGACTTTAACACTTGTTTAGAATTATTACATGAAGGTAACCTGAATTTAGTGCCAAATGACATTATAGTTCTTAAAGATTTATCTTTTACAATGGCTAAGTCTCCAGTAACTATATGACCCAAGTGTGGATTTATAAATTCAGCATAATTATCAACACTACAAATACATTCACCATCTAAATTTGTTGAGGAATCTATGTCGACTGAGAGAGATTTTGAAATTGCATTGTAATTAAAAATGGTTCTTCCAATAGGCTTGTTATATTTAAAAGTTTTAGTAACATTCAAATCCTTTACAGGCAATAAATGATGAAATTGATTAAATAAATTCTTAAAGTTAATGGAATTATAAATAGGATGCTTAAATGATATTACACAATAAGAATTAGAACAGTTATTATTATGAAATTGATTACGTTTTATTTTTAAATATTTTGATCTAGTAATGAGCAAATCATAGAAAATATGATTAAAATGTTCATTAGTAAGATTTAACTTTAAGAAAATAGCATAAACTGTGTTTAATTGTTTTTTCTTAACTGCAAATACCCATGATTTAATAAATTTCCATTGATATGTGTTATTGAATTGTTGATGCATACTTTTAATCTCCGCTTTAATATCATATTGGGAGGAGCTTCCTTTACCGCGTTTAAATCTTTTGAGTTTAGCCAATTTACTATTATGTAAAAGAGGTTTAAAAAAAAGGTGATTAAAAATAGAATATTTATTATCTACAAAATTATTCTTAACAATATTACCATTGAGATATAACTGATTTAATCCATATGGAAACAGAGTACATTGTGATTTAATATAGAAGTTTTCAAAGAATAATCTATCAGCAGTATTTGTTTTAATGTCCAAAATATGTATAGTTATATTTTCAAAACCATGATGAGCAAAGTGTTTATATTCGATTTTATTAGAAGTAGGAAGAAAATTATTATTGTGGATATATTTTTTAACATGATTTCTATGTACATTCATACGTAGATGAATAGGATTACTGGTTTGTCCTATATAAGATATATTACATATATTACAAGATAATTTGTAGATGCAATTAAAAATTTTACAGAAAGTCTTATGACTATTTAGATTAGTAATTTGTGAGTTAGAGGCATATGGGCAGGTTTTACAATTTTTATTCTTACATTTATTGAAGTTATAATTTTTAGCTGGGCAATTATTATATTCAAAACAATCCATGGCACACTGTTGGTAAAATGATAACGGTCTAAACAATTCCCAACAAAATTGTAAATACCGGGCAATATTTATCAAATTATATAATAACAAGAATAAATATATTTGCCAGTCACTAAATCAAATAAGATGTGTAATTCATAAGAGTTAAAGTAATATAAAGAGAATAGCATTAATATTTATAAATAATATAAATAAAAATAAAATAATTGCTTATATATAAATATATACAACTAAGTCCATGTAAAACCTAATAAAATGTAATAAGTAGGATAATACAAGATAAAAAGAAATGATTAACAATATAAATATAATCAATTCTAAACTAGATTAATTAAAACACTAGGTATAATAAAATATATACTGTGTAAATCTGGAATTCACATAGAATCCTGTCCAAAAAAGTAATAAAAAGAGTGTACTAAAAAGTACAGTTTATAAAAGGTATCTATAACACCAATACAAAAATCCCAAAGGCAGTTACCCAGTCATAAAATCACAAAACCAATAAATTAGTAAGAAATAATAACGATAGATGGCAGCACTAAAATAAGATACTTCTAATATTTAATTACTAATAGCGAAGAAAATTTGCAGTAAGATTTAAAAACGATAGATGGCAGCACTAGATTAAGAAAATTCTAATATTAAATTACTAATAGCTAAAGAATAATTGCAATACAAATATTTACCAAATAATAAAACAGAAAGGAAGACAATAATTAATAATACTTTAAGCAAAAATATAATAAGTAACCTATGCAAATAAAAGAAAAGAATAAAATAGGAGAATGAGCCACAATAAACTACAATTAACAATGGATGAAAGTAGAGAAAGTAATACATAATAAAAAATTAAAATGAATTAAAATAAATTCTATTACTAAATTTAGCGCAAATGCAGCATAAATTTGAATAGATAGCAAATAGAATGTTTCTTTAATACGAAACATACAAAAGGAATTAGGAATAAGGATAGTTCATAAATGAAAAGTTAGATAAACTAAACAGCGTAGTATAAGAATGTGAATGACAATGCAATATACATTTAATTTATTGCGCAAATGCAGCTAATAAATAAAATGTTTTCAATATAAATATAAATTATTAAATCCAAAGTTAGAATGTATGTAGTAACTCATAATACACTATTCCAAAATTTTCTACAAATACAAAGAAATAAAAGAAATTAAGACAAAAAGAGGAAATAATAAAGCATAATGCAAGTCATAAGGACAAAGACAATCAACAAATTTCAAAAATGAGGAATGCAAATAAGAAAACAAAAAAATCAAGCAAAAAAGCTTGCACAATACATATATATATATATATATATATATATATATATATATATATATATGTATATATATATATGTATATATATATATATATATATGTATATATGTATATATATATATATATGCTTTTTATATGTATATTATATATATATGCTTTGTTCATGTTTGCTTTTTATTTGATATATATTTATATATATATATATATATATATATATATATATATATATATATATATATATATATATATATATATATATATATATATATATATATATATATATATATATATATATATCAAATAAAAAGCAAACATGGCAAAAAATGAGAAAAGGCAATAATAAATAGCTCAAGATTGAAGATCAAGATATGGAGAACGATCAAGTGAAACTACACAAAAAACGGCGGTTAGTTCGAAATTGCATTCTCGTCCGGACAGCCATACAATTCGAATTAAAACCGATAGAATAGCCAGTTTCTGACAATGGCGATAGTATTTACCCATGGACACCATCAGAACTGTCTACTGGCTAGTGGAAGGACAAATAATAGAAACCAAGTGAATTATAAACCAGAAATATTAACTCACAGGCACGGCCGCCGTGTAGGAGGCTACATGTTCGCAGGCGAACATTCGACAGAGCATTTTACATCTCTTCGTCGAAACGAGTGGACACCGGAATGAATACACTTGAACGAAAAATAATGTGTATGAAGTCTTTCAAAAATAGTAAGCAGTATCAGACTCAGGCCTAGTGGTAAGTAGGTGATAAGAAAGGGTGAAATTCACAAAAAAGAGTTATCCAATCAAGGATAAATAATGCACTTGTAAAATTATTACGTGGTGTATTTGAAATTATTAATAATATCATTTACAAATACTTCCGGATAGTGGTAATTTTGACAAATGCGTTTAAGATTATTGATGTGGAGTAAGTGAAACTGAGGATCAAAAAGTCGAAATAGCTGGTTTAAAATGATATTTCTAAACAATTGAACAGAATTACAAGATCGATATGATAGCTACTGAATAATAGTGAAGTTATAAGAATCTTTTTTATCATATAGATTGATGATAACATGATTATTGAGAGTATTTAAATTTAGATTAAAATAATTTATAGTTTGACTAACACTAGACTCATTAGGAATTAATTCTAGGTTAGAGGGATAAAAATCAATATTAATGCGATAGGAATCATCAATGATAATACAAATTAAGTCGTCAACATATCGATATATAATATATGAATTAGAGTTAAAATGACGTTCATAATAATAAAGATATAAAATTTAGCTAGTATACTACTACTACAGCCCCCTTGAGGTACACCAGATGTTTGTAAATATATGTCATCACCTTGGATAATATAATTATTTTATCCAGGTAACAAGTGCTGATATTTTGCAAATAAATTATTAAAGTTAAGAGAATTAAGAATTGGGTGTTTAAAAGAAATTACACAGTAAGCAATTTTAGTAGATGAATTAGGTTAATGGTGTAGGTGAAAATTTAAGCAATTTGTACGAGAAAGAAGCAAATCATAAAATAAATGTTTAAAATGCTCATTAGTTAATTATAATTTTATATTTTCGCATTACTGTTTTTCATTTCTTACGAATGGCAACAGGAGATCATTTCTGTTTTCTCTGTGAATGGCAACACTGGTTTCTTCATTCAGGGTTCCAGGGTTCGACTGGTTCGGGCATATGCAGTGTTTGTTCCAAGGTATTCATGTTTTCTTTTATTTTTCCTTCTTTATATATATGTTGTCCAAGTAGAAATAGTTTATAGATGTAATCAATCTATTTCTTCAGAAAATATACATTTTGTGTTTGCTTCGTCAAAATACTTGGACCCGAAGAAGAGTTTTGCAAGTGAACAAGTCCATTTTTTAAGGCCTAGCCCTTGTCCACGTGTATAGCAATAATGTTTGATTTTTTATGTTTTTCTATTATCGTTTCCATACCATTGAAATTTGTTGATTTTCTTTAACTTGATGACTCGTAATTTGTATTTTTTTTCCATTTGATTAAAAATTTGCTGTTTTATGCTTTTATTTTGTGGGTGTTTTAGAAAGTTAGGTTTTTCGAGTTGCAGCTTCTCACATTTCTTTCATCGGACTTTCAAGCTATTATATATACATATATATATATAGTACTCTTTCCTAATACTTTGGTTAGTACAACGAAATATGTGTCTTGTATAATGGTGATGAAAGGTATGACTTTAATTCTATCTGAATCATTGTGGATTGTTGGTTAGATTGCTTATATGTATGCTTTATGCACTTTCATCATATTCCTTCCAATTTCCTTTTATTATTTTTTGTTATTTTCATTTATGTTATTGTCTGAAAATGTGTCGGATCTTTTGACGATATTTCGGCCATGTGGCTGTATCGTTGAGCGAAACACATTTGGAACCTCTGTGGATGCAAAGATCCTTGATAAGCTGGATCCACAGAGCTTCCATCCAATTTCATATTTTCGGATTGCATCTTTTCTCTTTTTTTGTCATTTTAATATTTTGAGCCTTCAGATTTTGATAATCCTTTGTTGTTTAAACTTGATTTGTATGTTTGCATCGCTCCTGAATGTTGATAAATTCATGTGTATTTTTGATATTTAAATTTAAGATCATTTTGTCTTTTATGGTAGCATTGTTTTCCTTTTGTCTGATACTTCCTTTCATATCATCTTTACTTAATTTTCCTCTGTATTGTTTTTGAACCAGGGTATGACACTGATCATGTTTTAAGTTAGTATAACTATTTTTATTTTATTTTTAATTTTATCTTTTTTATTATATATATATATATATATATATATATATATATATATATATATATATATATATATATATATATATATATATATATATATATATACTTTATATTTTCTGTATTTTGATTTAGTTGAAATAGATATATTTGGATATATATATATATTGTATTTCAATAAAAAGAAGGATCCTAAATTGATATTAAAAAAATATCTAGTTGCTATGGAAACGAACATAGTCGATGTCCATACAACGGACGTATGAAGACAAAACTGAGTAATTAGTGTTCACAATATGTAGTGTTCACAATATGTTTCAAGTTAACCTTGACACGAGTGTAAACACTATGACTTATGAATGTATAAGAAAGTCGATTGTGTGTGTGTGGGGGGGGCACTGAAGAGTCATACGCCAAATATTTAAATCTCAGTTTTCAGCAATCGTTAAACTGCCCAGGAAAAACTGCGATTTCTTTTTCATCAGGGATGAAAACTATCTCAGCAGCATATGACCGCTTTCTCTATAAATGGATCCTTTCTTATTCAACTCCCCTGCTCAGAGGATGCACATAAGGAAACATTTGGGACTTCAAGTGTTTCGGAGGATCGCAAATTAATGTTCAATTAATCAGTTTAGGACTGTTTTAAAGAGTCGGCTTCAGAAACTTGGTGGGAAGAGTTTCCATTAATTGCTTTTGTATTAACAATTTAACGATAGGATTTTTACTTTCCCTATAATGCATGGCAATGTACAGGGGAAGTAATGGAATTGGATTGAAAATTGAAATTAAGGCTTATGAAGGATTTACAAGTATATATCAATCTATTATACGAAAAATCTATTTTTAAACTGATGTCTCTCTCTGTCTCTCTCTATCTATCCATCTATCTCTATCTATCTATCTATCTATCTATCTATCTATCTATATATCTAGAGAGAGAGATCAAGTTAAAAGTAGTCATTTTTCTAGAGTGCTTGAAATGTGTATAAATTCCGTCGAAATCCGGAACTCCGATTTTCAATACGATTCCAGTGTTTTCCCTATACATTACAATATATTGTAGGGAAAGTAAGGATTAGAGCATCTTGGTAATCCCAAGACTGTACAAGCGTAGAAAGTGGCATTCAATATCAGCTAAACTATATATATCATTTGGCCTGAAGATAGGGACTTATAATGCCTTCGAAACAGCAGCCATCACGTTACTGACATATGCCTGCTTTATTCTAGGAAGTGTTATAAGCTTTTATCTTATAAGCAGCTGTTTTATTTATTGTAAATAAAGTTATATTTTCATTCTTGCGAGATCTCTTTCAGTGTCATTCAATAAAGGAAGTATACTTGAATATAATCACGCCGTGATTCAAATAAAAGCGTATCACGAATTAACACCAAATCAGTTTCGCTTTCTAATTTTGGCTTTAGTAGTGTCATGTCGCAATTCTGCGCCATGAGCCTTTCGTGTTTTTCTGTGAGAAAAACACTTTTCTTTCCTTCCGTGCCTGTGCTGTGTTTTGGTAAGCCTTGTTTGAATTTGTTTTGCATTAAAAACTGTGTTTCGTCGAGATCCGTTGGCTCGGGCCAGGATTTCTGTCTCGCCTGGATGTGTGACGTGTGGTCTGAGGAGAAGCCTGTTGCTGGGCGCGCTTGCCTGCCAATCAGGAAGCGGCGCTGAGGAGAAGTTTTTGCTGGACTCTTGAGACCCGGGGGATTCGGCTTGGAAGTTTCGTTTGGAGAAGTCGCATCGAAATTTTGTCTTAAACTTTTAAGACAAAGGGTTTTTGGCCAAAATGGCTAAATTTCCTTGGATGGAGATATTTTGTTTCTGATGAAACCACGATCCATTCCTGGAGCCTGGATGAAGAAGTTCCTGGAGATGATTCGACGTTCTATATAAAGTTTCTAAATTTATTTTTTTTATTCCAGGATGATTTTTGCATTGGATCGAGTTGGTCTCTTTTGGGTTATACCGGGACGGATGAACAACTTGGAATTGATCTGGCGTAAAGCCCTGTTGAAATTCGAGATATCTTGGATCCTCATTTTTGGAAATTAATTCGGTTCCTTTCAAGTAGTGCTATTCGAACTTGGAACTTTTCTGTGAAATTTTGGTTTAGTTCAACGGTACAGGTAACCCCTTAATGTTTTGGAACCAGAAGTTCCAACTGAAAGAATCTAGTCTACCTAAATGCAAACAGGCACACTAAATATTGTTTGATTTTGAATAATACTAGCATTGTTGAATTTAACGAAATACTATTGAAATATTATTGAAATATAATTTTATTGAAATATTATTGAGCAGAGCATAATTTGAAATAATGATGTTTAATGATAAAGGGAGCTCTGAATTATTTTGAGTAATAAATTTTAAGTAAATGAATGTTGATAAAAAAATGCTAATGATTGAATAAAATTTGATTTGTTTAAATTGATAAATGTGCCCTTTCTCTTGTATTCCATCATGTTCTTTGCTCACTGAATACCATCTAGAATATAATTCTTCTAGACTGGGAAAACCTCATCTAAATAATATTGCCTGGGTTAAGTTAAGTATGATAATTACCACTATAAATTTCTATATTGTTTTTGTTGTGATATACGATCACCTGGCCGTTTTGTGCGTGGCGGAATCTCTTCCCACAATTTGGTTCTGAGACCGCTACCACAGTAGCTTTGACGTATTTTCTGCCCCTTTGTAACTTTGGAGTTCTTCGCCAACTACCTCAGACGATGTGCTTGTCCTCTTCGTCAGTGTATTTTGCATTATTTATTTTAATTACTTAATGTCATTGCTAATAATAAAAACTTTTAAAATAGAAGTTTATTTACAACATATAGGACGTCAAAATTACATGAATTTACCTTAGTACTTTCGAGCGAACAGTAGATGTCCTTCATGAGCATCATATATCAAATATAAAGTACATTAGGGGTTTTAAATGCAGCCAAATCACATATTAAATTTTCATAATACGAAAGCCCAATCGGCGAAAAAAAAATGTCATACTATGAGAAGTGCAAGACAAGGCTATATTCATATAAAATCAAATATACATACCAAAAGCCATGCAGAAAAACAGATTTAATAAAACATTAAATATTTTGGTTTGGCATCCATATGTAATCGAGGATAAGATGCTAAACAAATTA
Source organism: Amaurobius ferox (assembly GCA_951213105.1). Lineage (NCBI taxonomy): Eukaryota > Metazoa > Arthropoda > Arachnida > Araneae > Amaurobiidae > Amaurobius > Amaurobius ferox. The sequence goes on along the minus strand of OX578145.1, from coordinate 85,060,968 downwards.
AGTTTTTGAATGGGGTCAAAATTGCATATGAAATTCCGATCGAGGTAAATAAACAAGGACTCGTAAAGTAAAGTGTTCTAGGGGGGTTTTACATTTCGTTAATGTTCAGTTAATCTAATACTAACAATCAGTTTAGTACTATCAATTATAAAATTTATAATCATTGTCCGGTGAAATGAGGGGTTTAACATTAGACTACAGAGCTAGTGTTCCATTTAATTCTAAAATGTTTCACTTTCTTGTTCTGTTCTATCATGAATTTATTTCAAACCTATACTCATTCTGTTGTTGTTTCTAATGTTTAGCGGTTTCTAATCAACAAATTTAATCTTTTGAGTCAGACTGGGGTGAACGCTATCTTCTTATTTCACTTGACAATGATTATAAATTTTATATTCGTATAGCACTAAACGGACGGCTGGTATTAGATTAACTGAGCATATCAATGATATTAAAAACAAAAAAGTATCCATTGTTTCATCCCAAACTGTTTTCAAAGATCATTTTGCTCTTCTATTGGATATAACCTCTTAACATGTTGTAAAAGTAAATAAATAAAAATAAACCCGGAACATTTTATTTTAAGAATCCTTGTATATTTATTTATCATTATCAGGATTTCATTTGCAATTTTGACTCCGTTCAAAAACTTTGTTTTGTCTGACGTCTTATCTTCCATTTCACGGGTGTGAAAAATCTATCCGAGTACTTAAATATTCAAATATTTAATGTTTTTTTTAAATACTGTTTCCTGCATGACATTTGGTATATATATTTGATTTTATGAATGTATGTTTGTCTTGCACGTCTTATAGTATGAAATTTCTTTTTGCCAACTGACATTTTGTATATTATGAAAAATTTAATTGCGAGTATTTAAAAACTATAGTTTGAAAACTGTATTTGAAAACTGTATTTATGACTATAGTTGTAAATGTATATAAAACCTGTAATACAATATAGTATTAAAAGTATTTAAAAACTGTATTTATAACTATAGTTGTAACTGTATTTAAAAGCTGTATTATAATATAGTTGTAACTGTATTTAAAAACTGTATTTAAAACTAACTTTATTTAAAAGCTATAGTTGTCATGTGCCTTTAATGTAGGTCATCTAACACTCGAAAGCGTTAAGGCAAATTTATGTAATTTTATATATTCTGTAAATAAACTTTTATTTAAAATATTTTCATTATTAGTAATTTTCTCATTCATGACGTGTCGCCAGCTCTAGGTATTAATACCATGATCTATTTAAACCGCTCAAATATGTCAATGCCTTTTAAATCACAAAAAAGACACGAACCCACTGGCTAAAGAGCTAATCAAATCAAGGGAGAAAACAACTTTTCAGATTTAAAAAAGTTGCAACGTAAATATATTTGGTTCTGTTATTTTGTGTAAAACATTTAATTCAAACCTAATTCCGTATGGGTATTGTTATTATTATTTTACTTATTTATTTTTTAATTACTCCGGTAAAAAAGTTTTGCCACCGAAACCGTTAGATTTTTATTACTTTACTACGTACGAAATGCTTAATTGCAGTTAAAATTAAGGTTTCTTTTCAAGTCAGAAATGAAACAAATCTGTTGTGGGATGCAAGTGACTTTCCTTCAATAAAATTATTCTTTCCCAGTGCAAATATCTGATGTGGGCAGCATATGACTTTCCTTATATAATGGTATGAATTTACTACTTTTACAGTAAAAAAAATAAGTTATTCTTATAGTAGATACTTATATTCTTTCCAAGATATTGAATTTTCATCAATGAGTCGTCATTTTCATTAATTTAGCGTTATTTTTATCCATTTGGCGAGATTTTCGTTAATTTGGCAACATTTAAAAAAGTTGCCAAGCTGGCGACATTCTGATAAATTTATCGCCAAAATCTCGCCAAGCGTTATGGACGAAGAAATAAGTGATTATTATAGCAGATAAATAACTATTGGCGTTCAAATGCAAAAGTATTACTCAAAATATATTTTCTCATGAATGGAACGAGTTAGATCCATGCGAATGATGTCACCAAATTTATGGCATGATATTACATATGAAAAGTAAACATGTTTTCAACAGTTAATATTTCTTTTTAATTTATGGGATTTTTTGATAAATTTATTTGAAAAATGGGCAGTACCTCGAGAACGGTTCATGCTAGCGTTCTAAAGTTTATGTCAATCGTTTTCAAAGGAAAAATTACATAAGAAATGTCTATTTGCGTAACTTTATTAAAGGTTTTGATTTTTTAATAATTTTTTCAAAATTTCATTCGAAAATTCAGAGGGGTTCTGAACATTCAGTTGTCTTTAAAGACAATAGGCTTCGAGTATTCATGGATTGTAATTTTTGTGTCAAATTTCATTCGAATCGCTCCGTTCGTTCGTGAGATATCGTCTCCACAGACTCACTGACACACACACACGCACACACACACACACACACACACACACAGACACGCACACACACACGCACACATACTTTCACACACACACACACACACACAGACATGATCTCAAAAATGTTCGATTTGTGATCAGGGATGCTTGAAACGTGCTCTCCCGTCGAAAACTTGATTTCGAATTTTCGACCCCGTCACAATGCTTTTCTTATACATTATTAAATTATTATAAGGAAAGTGAAAATGATGTATAAGATCTACGTTACAATAATGTTAAACTGTGCAATTGGTGCTTTTCAGGATGACCAGCATGCCAAACTATTCAGAAGTTAACTTATGTTTCACGCAACTCAGAATTGATAATTATCAATATTGATAGCATCCGCAATAAGTAATATATTCCATGTATTAAAACATTTTAATAATTAATTCATCCAGTTGGCGTTAATTAATCGCCAAGTTTTCCAAAGTTATCGACGAGTATTGCAGACAGACGAAGAGAAGAGCAATTCTTATATATAAATGACTGCTGGCAAATTATTAGGTGTCGAAATATAAAACTAGTATTTTCCCTCGTAAATGGGAACGACCTACATCCACGAAAATGATATTAACAAATTCATCGCATAATATCACATATTCAAAGGCACATACTTACATATTTTGGCAATAGTTTTTTTTATCTTATGTAACATTTTTGATAAATTTATTAAAATTGCGTGCAATATCTTGAAAACGATTTATGCTAGCGTTCTAAAGTTTATGTCAATAATGTTTTAATGAAAAGTTACATAATAAATGATTATTTATGTAATATTATCGAGAGTTCTGATATTTTGATAATTTTTTCAAAATTTCATGCAAAAATTTGTTCAAAATTTCAGGCGAACATTCGATTGCGTTTAAAATAAATAGACTTTCAGTATTCATTGGTTGTTGTTGAGACCGAGACCGTCCGACCTACCAGAAAGGCGTAAGGTAACTATTTGGACGGCCGGGAAGTGCCACCCAATTTAGACCGGAACCCAGTGGAGGAGGCATCCACAGGGACCGTACCCTCCTTCCCCTACCATCAACCTCTCGGAAGGATTTACGGACCCACATGTTTAACGTGACCGTACTCCGCGTGAACACGGCGGCAGTTTTGGCAGCGGCGGGAATCGAACCCGGGACCACCGAGTGCAATTCCCGCGCGCTAACCACTGGGCTACCACATCCTAGTATTCACTGGTTGTTGTTGTTGAGACCCAGACCGTCCGACCCACCAGAAAGGTAGTATTCACTGGCTGTAATTTTTGTGCCAAATTTCTTTCGAAACGCTCCATTCGTTCGTGAGATGTCGTACACACACACACACACACACACACACACACACACACACACACACACGCACGCACGCACGCAGCGCACATATCACCTCAAGAACGTTCGGTTCGAGTTCAGGGATGTTTAAAACGTGCTCCTCCGTCGAAAATTCGAATTCGAATTATCGACCTCGTTACAATACTTTCCCTATACATTATACTATGCATACACGGGATGTAATTAGAATCTAATTTGCAAAGTTACTGTAAAACTAATTGCAGTGAAAATCAAACGATTCTATGCTTGAAAGCGAACAGAAAAGCTATCAAATACAAAATATTTATCCTGTAGACCCTAATAAATGCAACAAGAATATGTTAAAATAAAGAGTTCGTGACTAGTGAGTAATACATAAAATCCCAACTTTCTCAAACTTTCGTATTCCATAGTATTTAGTTCTATTTGTATCACAAACATTATTAGAATGAAAATATCTTTTTCTAATTTAATGCATTATTCCTATAAATTCCTTAAAAGTTCCTTTTTAAAAGCTGGCAACATGCTATAGTGACTTCCATGGATACATTCAGTTTATCTGTGTTAATAACAATTATTGTGGATACAATTGAGATTCATGGTGTAGTTCTAATTATCAATATAGTATATACTATCATCATTGTTCAGAGAATTATCATTGTTTTTTATGAGAAATAATGCTATAAAAATCTTAAATTTTGATCTCTAATTACAAGAATTGCTAAAAATTATATATAGTTCAAACTTCTCACATAATGTATTTGCACATAAAATTTTAAATAGGTTATGTATTCTTTTTTGAGTCTGCTTCTCGCGCATATGCACATACACACTCACACGGAGATTTTCCTAAAAATGTTCGCAATGGATTCAGAGGGTCTTAAACAGTGCTTGTCCTCTTGAATTAGAAAAATTTCAAATAAACTATTCTTTTCCTATATAATAGAATAAAAAAATATATAAATGCATATATATCAAATACATATATTTTTTAACACTATAAAACAGCTGTAACTCATAACTTTTCTATCAATTTAAAAAAAAATGTTGAAACAAAAAATCTTTCTCACAGTTGGTTCAACCAAAAATCAATATTTCTACACCATCGATTATAATAATCGTATGAATTTTCATTTAATTTGATTAATTGTTTGAGTGAAATCGTATTCACCGACAGACAAACATGTTACAGACAAACATTCGATAAATGGTTGCTTCATATTCGGAGATGCCCAGAATACATATAAATCCATCAAAATCCGAGAAACAGAATTCTGACCCCCCCCCCCCCCCCCCTAATTCCTTTACTTTACATATACTATGTGTCGTAGGGGAAATAAAAAGATACTCAAATACTGTGGAAACTGCAAAAGCAGCAGATTGCAATAGGTTAAATACTTCTTTGTAACTTTCCCACAGAAATATAACATTTCTTTTTGCGTGACTTTAGCGCTTCAAGTTTGAATGCATCACACGCACGATGATTCGTCAAACGTGTGCCTTAAATATAACTCTAATAGTATGGCTTTGGAAACAAAAGAAACAATCAGACAATGTTAATGGTAGTAACGGCATAATGCTCTTTTTAAATTGTCCAAACAAAAAGAGTTGTTTATAACAATTTGGAGAGTCTTTTATAACAATTTGGAGAGGTTCAGCATAGGACAAGGTTTAATGTGTCGCTTTTGACGTAACGTTATATCAAATACAATAGTTTTTGTGTAACAAAATATCATTTATAAAACATAAAATCCGCCTTCAGGGGCGTAGTCAAAAATATGGAAGACACTCCTATTGCAGATACCAGCATCCATAAACCGGTTTCGCTCTTATGCGCTCATCAGCATGGAATAGCCGATATCGGCAATGGCAGCAAAGAACTTGCAATAAGCTGCAATTCTTACGAGTATGGGAACTGACAATTTCAGTCCTTCCACGTGTCATAAAATTCGTTTACAATTTAGCTTAGGCCACATGAAGCTGCAAAAGCAAAGTTCATAAAACATAAGCCCGCCTATAAGGGCTTATAGAGAGTGGCGTATGGTAAGTCCTTTGCTGCCATTGCGAATTCGCCCTCCGCCGATCCCCTTAACCGGGGGCACATTAATCGTAGAAACACGACTGTCTGTGACTCGGACTCTTCCAGGTGACGTGGGGACGGATTGTGTTTATTCATGACCTGAGCCTGTGTCTATTCATAACCCGTCGGCGACTGGGTCGAGTTCGACGAACTCTTTTCGGACCTCGTCCGGTGAATGATTCCGCTGATCTCGCTCCCCTGGTTATGTCTTCGCTGGATAAGTGATTAGTACTTTCCAGCCCCCACATCCCAAAGGCGTAAACCACATTAGGTAGTAACCGCGTAAACCGCACGCCAACGAGCGCATGATACGCGCGAAACCGTTCCAATGGTACTGATATCTGTAATAGAAGTGTCTTCCATAAGATAACATTTGCCATTTATTTTACAATTTTCTCAAGACAGACAGTTTGACTCTTATTTGCAATTCAGTTTCAGCAGAAATGCAATGTCGTGGTAGAACATACGTGATCCTATCTAGCAAATACGCAAGCCACCCCCCCACCACCACCCACCCACTCATAAATATCTTAGATATTCTATATAATAGATGGATAACAGAGGCTTCAGAAGCGGTCCAAAACCGTTTCTTAGGTGGGTTGGACCTAAACAGTAGGCTTCTTTTCTCAAATGATACCTACTTCCGCAAAGTAATTCAGAAAGGGCATCGGCACTTATAATCCGAACGGGTGGTCGACGTTCCAATCCCATTAGCATAGGAAAAGAAGGCGTGTACATAAAGTGATTAACAGTTGACGAGCAGAATGTCAAGGAAAATTAGCCAATCAGAGAAAGTTTTTGACACGTTCCAGTCAAAACCACGAGGTCAAAGTGAGAGTTCAGGGTGAGATGTTACTTCCCGGATTTCTAGTATTGTGAAAGATAGGAAGTAGGATATCTATTCAGTTCGGTGGAGCCAAAAAATTTGCTTTAATAACATCTTTACAGCAAAACACGAATACTATATTGATTTTAGCTCTCAAAAGGATGCAAATTACCAGCTTACTATTCGGAGCTAGCTAAAATATCGAAATTCACTTTTCCAAACTGCTTCAAGACATTAAAATTATCGAAATTATAACAATATATTTTACAAGACCTTATAACCACTTATATTTCAAAAAGTATAAGAACCCTGTCTAAAATCCAATTGTACGTACCTGTAAAGTTTTCTGTTGTTTTTGTTTATATACGTAGTTAGCACATTTGCTCTAGAGATATACGCAATACAAACTTTAAAAATTAGAAATTATTAATTTTTTTTCAAATTAACAAACTGATTGCTCAATGACTAATAGAGCTTTGTAAAAATAAATTATTGATTTAGAAACAGATTTCTGCTGAGCCTTTTTGTTGCTTACTATCTATATCTATCTTTTGTACTTTAGACGATATTTCGAGTGAAAGTAAGCAAAATAATGCAAAAACTCGTTCAAAAGCTTCCTTCCCTCCACTCCCTTGGGAAAAAAATAATAATGAAAAGATTAAAATAATAATAATAATAATAATAATTCTAAATACTAAAATATTGATGTTATTTACACATATTAAAATTAACACCCTATTTCAGGATAAAACAAGTATACATTTAGATTTTTATCTATTGAGTTTGGAGATATAGTGTTCAAAGTGTCGACATTTTTCGTAACGCTCCGATTTCGGACGGACACCACAACCAACAACGTTATTCGCGTCAAGAATAAAGTTTGAGAACCGCTGACCTAAAACGTTCTTCGATGACTCAAAACGTTGTGGCAGACCATCAATAGAGAGACAAAGTTAACTAATGAGCAGAACATCTTTTCTGACAACGCCTGTATTTAGCACTTCACTTCCACCATTATCACTATTTGCTGAACATCCTCTAAAACCATCCGGTCTTTAATGGACACCAAACCCCCGTGCAGACGATAGCTTGCGTCAACACAAACTGGGAGGTACCTCAGCCATTATTCAAGCACCGATTTTTCACACCTGTGCAAATAGGAGGGGGTGTAGTGATATTACCTCGTCATTTTTTTTTTTTACTTTCCCTATATGGTATAATGCGTAGACAGGGAATACATTGTGACGGGGTCGAAAATTCGAATGCAAGTTTTCGACGCAAGAACACGTTTCAAGTATATCCGAACTTGAATTAATCGTTTTTGGAGGTGATGTCTGTGCGAGTGTATCTTTATGTGAGTGTGTGTATGTGCCAATGTATGAATGCACGTCAGTATGTGTGTGTGTGCGCGTGCATGTATATGTGCCAATGTACGAATGCATTTCAGTGCGTGTGTGTTTATGTCAGTATATATGCATGTATATTAGTCTGTGTATTTATGCCAGTGTGTATGTATATATGTCAGAATGTGTGTGCCTGCTTATGTCAGTGTGTATGTAGGAATATTAATGTGTTTGTGTGTATGTGGGAAAGAGAGAATCTGCGTGTGTGTACGAGTGAGAATGAGAGAGAGGGACTCTGTGTGTATGTATGTATATGTGCGTGAATGTGTGAGTGTGTATGAGAGAGAGAGAGAGAATCTGCGTATGTGTGGGTGAGAGAGAGAAAGACAGAATTTGTTTCTGTGTGAGTGAGAATGAGAGAGGGGGGAATCTGTGTGTATGTATGTATATGTGTGTATATGATGTGTGAGAGAGAGAGAGAGCGGTAATCTGTGCATATGTATGTATATATATATATATATATGTGTGTGTGTGTGTGTGTATGATGTGCGTGTGTGTGACAGAGAGAGTGTGTGTCTGTGGACTCGATATTTCAAGAATGAGTGAAGCGTTTCAAATATAATTTGGTACGATTGTTACAATTAGTGAATACTGTAGAACCCTATTGATTTTTAAACGCACTCGAACGTTTGAAAGCCCTCATCAATTTTCGAATAAATTTTTGAAAAAGTATTTTAAAAATCCAGACCTTAAATAATAATAAATAACTTATCATTTAAGATGTCATTTTTATTAGAAAACGAGTAATATAAACTTTAAAAGTCTAGCATGAACTTTTCTCGTGATATTGTGCAATTTATAAATGAAATATAGAAAAAAAATCATAAAAAATCAGAACCTTCAATGCGCTTAAATAATAATTTCCTACGTAGCGTTTTATTATAAATTGAATGACGCAAACTATAAAACACTAGTATGACACCGTTCAAGAGACATTGCGCTTTTTGTAAATAAAATTATAATTTTATTTTATAGAATACAATGTAATTGAATACATTCGATTCATAAATCAATCGTTCCGAATGGGTTGTTTTCATCAGCGCCGGTTTCTGAACTTCAGGATGTTGTTAGATTGCCGCGCAAACAGAACAAATTGAGTGCGGACGCACACCTAGTTCTCTACCCATTACCGATACCTCCCACTATTTATCCAGGGAGCACAAAAGAATTCTTTGCCTGAAAGGGAACCTACACGGGGGCGATAAAAATCCTTTGAGATGAAGCCGACATTTCCACCTGGGCAAACAGAGCGAGCAAACATCTCGGCAATTTCCGACAGCGATAGCCGAAGTCACCGACAAGTGGGATGTTGAGGAGAGGCACAGATCGCGGCTTGGAGAAACATCGTTTGATTGTGAAAAATATGGTTACATACCAGTGGAGTTGCAAAAATATCCGCGAATTTTGAGAAGCGGTAATAAACCTGGAAATTTTAGGGAATTTTGAAAGCAATGGAAACTTGGATGGGAATAAATTAATTTACACGTTTTTACACTTTCCAACGTAGTTGAAAAGTGTTTATGACTTTAGTCATTCTGTCTGTCCGTTCGCAAGATAAGTGCCGTAAAAGTACCGTCTATGAGACATATGGGTATAAAAATGGATAATATCACCCAATTATAGTTTCGGATTTAACCCGGGTTGAAAAAATGATATACATTGAACATTGAATCCTAAGGGACCTAATTTTTCAAATATTTTTTAAGCGAAGTTAAAACTCACATATTACTTCGATATATATATATATATTGAAATTTATAATCGAAAACTATGCATAAACTACGGTAAGTACAAAAAAAACCCATCTCTAGCATATCTGTTACAAATAAGTAACTATAGACCAAGGCTAAGGATAAAAATAGAAGGTAACTTATCAGTATAATGGAAATTATATTAAGTATATAAGTATATTATATTAAGTATAATGAAAAGGGGGTGAGGGGAAGATGAGTATACAAAAATCATAATTAAAAAGGTATATATATATATAAAATGAAAAGCAAACACGGCAAAAATGAGAAAAGGCAATAAGTTCAAAATAAATAGTTCAAGATTGAAGATCAAGACATGGAGAACAATCAACTGAAACTACACAAAAAACGGCAGTTCGTTCGAAATTGCATTCTCGCCAGGACAGCCATGCAATTCGAATTATAACCGATAGAACAGCCAGTTTCTAACAATGGCGATAGTATTTACCTATGAACACCATTGGAATTGTCTACTGGCTAGTGGAAGGACAAATAATAAAAGCCAAGTGAATTATAAACCAGAAATATAAAAAACAGAAATATTAACTCACAGGCACAAGACCACCACGTGGGAGTCGACAAGTTCGATGAAGAACATTCGACAGAGCCTTTTACATCTCTTCGTCAAAGCGAGTGGACACCGGAATGAATACATTTGAACGAAAAATAATGTGTATGAAGACTTTCAAAAATAGTAATATATATATATATATATATATATATATATATATATTTATATATATATATATGAAATATATATATATATATATCTCATATATATATATATATATATCATATATATATATATATATATATATATGAGAAATAGAGATCATATGACTCATTGCAAAATGAAATATGGCATACATATTTTTTCGTGTGGAAAGATCGTGATATTTAAGGATCTTTTAAATTTACATTTAGTGTTGCATGCGTCATAAAACCGCTTTATTTTTGCGCATTACCTGTGTATCTAAATTCCGTACCTACGCAATTACAGTATTTTTTATTTTAAATAATCACTAAACTTTGATTATTTCCATAACGAAGCCTAATTTTGACGAATGCTGAATGTAAACAAATCAAGTGATTGTATAAGGTGAATTATAGAAGAATTGCTTAATCTCTGAAGTCTGGAATATAAGTGATATAAATAAAATAAATGTTCATTGATTTTACATAGAGAAGCAGGCAATTTATATTTCGATGAAGTGTTAAATTTTTAAGTATAATAAATTGCTGTAGTACTGTAACAATTTAAAAAATATGAATGCATCCTGTCCTGAATGCATCCCATTTTAGAGCAGTTTAGATAAAATTACATTTTAGTTGGAAATTGTTTCATAATCAATGCTTTTGCATCATTGATCTTTCTTGTTTGTAATGATCTGGCTAATCCCGCACATTACGCAGTTTAAACCTAACCGGTAGATCGTCATTTGGATAAATTTACTAATTATTTGTATTAGTTCAAAAGAGTCTATTAAAATAACATTTTTGAAAATTTCAAATTACAAAAATTTTGTTGAAAATGTGCAAATTACATCAGTCACAAAACGCTCAAAATATTATTGGGATTCATATAGATTTTTTTTTTTATTATCGTTCAATATTAATTGAATATGAATGAATTAATCGCTCTGCAATAAGTATTTCATCGAAGTGTTTTCACTTTTAAAATATTTACAAATTAAATTACAATTCATGTGTGAAATTAATTTTCATTTTTATGTATAATAAGAAAGCCACATAATTTAAAAATTTTTATTGGCTCTAGCGAGGCTATCTCAGTATTCCATGCTTCAACTATTTGCAATTCCGAATGCAAAAAATAAATATTTGTTTTTGGTCATATACATTTCTTTTACAATGCAAAATGCAATGACTGAAAATTCTTGGTTTTTTCAAAATTCTCCCCCCCCCCCCCCTCAAAAAAAATTTCCCGGGAATAAACCGGGTTTCCTCCCAGCTTTGAAACCCAGCTTTGGAGAAAAAAAAAATCATTAAGATTCTCAATATAGTTAAACAAACAATCTTTTATGCATAGTTTTTCATTAGAAAACGGATGATACAAACTCTAGAACGCTAGCATGATTTATTCTTGAGATGTTATACGTTCTTCAAAATATATTTATCAAATAAAACTGCATAAAATTAAAAAAAATAGTTGTCATCATCAAATATTATTTTTTATATGCAATATGCGAAAAATCTGTTAACATTATTCTCGTCATTATAGTGCGTTCCATTTACGAGAGAAAGTACGTTTTTGGAATAGTTTTATATTTCTACACTAAATAAATCGCCCATGGTCAATTATTTCATGGACTATTAATTAAATGTCGATACCATTTTTATGAGAAATATGAATAACGTGAATATGAATAATTCATTCTGTTCAAACTAATAGACCGACGAAAGCGCTTAATTTCAAATTACGTGAACTTGTTCAATCAATGCCAACAACATTGTGATATGGATTTACTTATATGAACATTAAGCGCTTCATATGAAATTATTAAGTGGATGTTTTTCTAATTGTTAAGTGCTTTTCCAAATGTGATCAGCAAATAAACTGAAATTATGGGGAGGGGGGAGGGGGAGACTCAAACTGAAGTTCTTTAGTTCATTTGAACACAGATAAGGCCATTAACAATTATTTTATAACGTATTTTATTGATAAATAACATTTCCAATTGAATCTTCAACGTTTCGAATGAAAACGATTGGCTTTCTTTAAAATTATTAAATTTCTTTGACTAAACAGCTTACCATATTATTAGTTATGTGAGTAAAATACATCAAGATATGCTTTTAGCATGAACTGCAAATCATTGGTTTGTGTTTATAGAAGAGATTCAAAATCGTAACGTGTGGGAAAATTTCACAATGGATATGAAATAGCTCATGGTATGCTATGCTTTAATATAATTATACAAAAAACGTAAATAATAATATATCCTTACTTTTTTTTCGTATTTGTTTTCAAACAACGTAAATTTAGAATTAAAAAAATATCTTCATGTAACAACTTTTCGTCTGGGTAAAGAAAAAAGTTATATTTCGTCTGATGTGTGTAAAGGTGGCATACATGCTTGGGTGTTTGGATCGACACTTAAAATCTCTTAAGTATTACGCGCTGAGGTTTACACATGCGCAGTAAGATTCTTACTCCGATCCTAATCAAAAGGGAAAGATTTGATCCTATGAGTACTCATCATTTATTTCATTTCGAAAACGTGAAATTTATAGTGAACCAGAATTTTGGAAATGGTTATAGTCCAATCAAACAGTCTAATCGCCCCTAGCCGATTTTTAATCGTCATGGCTATCTGTCGCCTAGAATTTGTACAATTCTGGGATTTTCCATTAGGCAAAGACTGTTCCTTAGGCAAAGATTGTGGCCCAAGGTTTATGATCCGATAAAAAATCCGGTACTGTAAAATGGAAAATGGGTGTATAAGTTAATACAAATAGAAGAACATTTTCGATCAAATAAATAAAAAAAAATGAAGAACATTTTCAGTGGCGTTCAACTAATTTTATTATCTATACATATTTCCATTACTTTGACGAGGAAAAATGACAGTAAACACATTTAAAGTGTCATTTAACGTGCTTATTATTAATGAATAGATTAGAATAATGAATACCTTGAAGAGGAGAATTATTTATTTAGGAATCTCTATGCGTTCTTGTTGTTGAGACCCAGACCGTCCGACCTACCAGAAAGGTGTAAGGTAACTATTTGAACGGCCGGAAAGTGCCACCCAATTTAGACCGGAACCCAGTGGGGGAGGCATCCACAGGGACCGTACCCTCCTTCCCCTACCATCAACCTCTCGGAAGGACTTACGGACCCACATGTTTAACGCGATCGTACTCGTCACCTCCGAAAGCAGAGGCCGGAGCACTAATTTTTGACGTCTTGGCTTGTAGGCCCACTGCGAGTAGGTCTTCCAGATCGCGATCGAAGCTTTTGCTATTTGTTTCCCTTTTAATTCTCTGTTTGATGTAAAGGAATCATAATTTATCAGTAAATCAAATAATATTCATGAAATTTGGAAGTATTTTCGATAATGTTCATTAAAATGGGTGATTTAAAATCTTAATATTGCTGTACATTTCCTTAAAATAAAATATTTATAATGACTCATTCACTGTAGGAGCAAAGATGAAAGGATTCCATTCAGTCAGTGTTTTAATAAAAGTTTGAAAAAGAACCCTGTATATTTATTGCTTAATCAGGCATTTTATTTGAATAATTCTTCAGTACATTCAGCTAAAGTATGCGTGCTTACAGATAAAGTATGCAGAAACTAAAATGATTACTGAATACTATATCTTTAAATATCATAAGATAATCATTAAAAAGAAACTCAGAATTTAACCTTTAATATGCTTACGTGTTTATTTATTTTTATTTCATTTTATTTTATTCATTTTTTGTTGTTGTTATAAATTGTAAAATGATTTAGAATTAAGATAAAATACTAGTTGAATGTCATTCATTAACCTATGCACTATAAATTGTAGAAGTTCAGGTTTTCTAATATAGCACATCTTATATTCCCTTTTTTACTACCAGACATTAACAAATTGTAAACAATTTTGCTTAATTACAGAGTTTGAAATACCTCAGGGGCTTTGAAAATTTAATAAAGCTGTATAATAAAACTTTTTGGTATTAATATTTCATTTACAATTCCATTGAAGTGAAAATGTAAGAAAGATTAAATTAGCTTTGTATTATTAAAATAACATTAACTATAATATAATGAAATATACAATGGTAACTTGAAATTGTAAGTTAGTTACTTTGCTTTTTTCCAAGTTATTTTAACAATTTTCAATAACATAATTAATAACTCGCTACATAAAAAATAAAATGTGCCCAACCTAAACACAAATGACTTCCTAACCTATTCTTCTAAAATTTCAGCATGCCATAACAAATAATAAAAAATATACGTGCAATATATTAAGATACTATATCTTTTATATGCAATTACTTACTTATCAAACAGTTAAAATATGTTATTTGATGTGTGAAATATTCCATTTTACATTATTTTACTTTCATAACTTTAGTGTAGCATTTTTATTGCTACGATTTCTTACTATTGACAATATCTTAAAAAGAGAATGACATTTTTTTATCTATATAAATAAAATTGAAAATACATGTATCTGTCTGTGTGTTTATCTATCTCATCATCACGGTAGAACTGCTGCATCGAATTTCATGAACATTCTGTGGGTAGCTTTGAAATAGCCCTACTTAAAATTTAGTCCATGTTTCGAGTTTCTAGGACCAGGGATTGTCGAGATATGAATAAAAATCCCACAATTAAACCTTCCATAAAAATAGAATTATGCAGATGATATATTTTCCACAAATTTATTAAGAAAATTATATCATGATGCTTAGCAACGCAATTAAATCAAATGTGTTTATTAGGCAGACGATTATTAAATTTTTTAAGATTTAAATAATAAAGAAATCAATATAAAACAAAATTTTATAACCATTTTTATACAATTTTAGCTCTTTTATTTTAGTTTATATTGATCCAATTTCATATATATTTTATAATTTGTTTTCAAACGAGGATGTTTTATTCAGATCTGCTTGAAGATAATTTTGTATAGAAAACACAGAAAGGAGAATTAAATGAAATATTTTAATAGAATGCTTTGAGTAAGAATGTCATTTAGAATACTGCAGGAATTTGCACATATATTAAATCATGGGCAATGTCGGGTATATCTGCTATTAACAGTATACATAAAATTGTATGTTGTACATCTAACTGTCTGTTTATTATCTCAGCACGGTAGAGATCACCTATTTTCATTTCATTAGAATTATTATAAAATTTCAAAAATTGAGACTCTAAATATTAAAACTTCACATCAAATTCTGAATTTTAGGTTTCTTGTATTATATGGTCAGTATGAAGAACGGACATACTGCTAGTCTATTAAAAAATATCACACAACTAACAACATTATTAAAATAATTTTAAAATATTTACAGGAAACTGAATAATTTATGACAACATATTAAGTATACTAGGTAAATGAAATGAATCACACAAGCTAAACCTAATAAAAGATACATTTTAAACATTGAATGATTTTAAATACTTCACAATTACTTAACAAAGCTTAATTTTACAAATGTCTAGGCAGTTTTCTTAATTAATGTGACAACAATAAAATTTTAAAACAAACTAAGAAAACTCTAAAAGGTTTGTTGACGTTATAATTAGCAACAAAACAATTTAGAATCCAGTTAGCGTCAATTGAATAGCAATAATTTGATTGCCATATATTTAAAATTCTATGTAATTTTAAATGACATGATAACAAGCAAAAAATGGTAAGCACTTACTTCTAAATGGCATTTTCAGTTTTTCACATTACATTAATAAGGTAATTAGTAATCCAATGTTATAAGGTATGTAGTCGAAGGTATGCTGGTCAAAATGTTTATAAAATCATGAACTAACATATAAGACATTCAAAAATACGATAAAAAGACCGTTATGCATCCACACGCGCGAGCCCACGTACTGCACTGCACATCGATACTTCTTTGTGTGGGCTACTCTACTAGGGGAGAACTTTCCAGAAAAGTTGAGACGGAGGAATTCGGATTCGAAGGTCAGAATTGGGCCTACACCTCATACGTCACGAGGTACAGGGGGGGTAAAGGAGTTCGGCCTTTTCTACCGGGGGTGACGTCGTACTCCGCATGAACACGGCGACAGTTGTGGCAGCGTGCAAATCCAGCGCGCAAACCACCGGGCTACCGCGCCCGAAATGTACCAACAGCACGCGATGTCCCCAGGTGGTCACCCACCCAAGTACTAACCGCGCCCGATGCTGTTTGACTTCGGTGATCTAACGAGAAGAATCTCTATGTGTGAAATATTCGGAAGTGATGAGAAATATGTGACATTCTTACTTTATTAAATAATTAATAATAAAGAGAAATATGTGACATTCTCATTTTATTAAATAATTATAACAATAAAGATAAATATGTGACATTTTTATTTTATTAAATAATTATAAATATAAATATGTGACACTGTTAGATTATTAAATAATTATAATAAAGAAAAATATGTGACATTCTTATTTTATTAAATAATTAATAATAAAAATAAATATGTGACATTCTTATTTTATTAAATATCTAATAAAGAGAAATATATGACATTCTTATTTTACTAAATATTTCTTAATAAAAAATTATTTTATAATTAAAAAAATATATTTCGTTAAATTTTCGAGATGACACGGCCTAAGGTCTCATATTAATGACTAGAGGGCGATGGCACTTGAAAATTTTTCATATAGGGGGTCCATGCTCTAAAAATGGGATGCAACATTCAGGTTTGTTAATTATATTAAACATTTATTTTGGAAAATACCACCGAATTTTTGGTGGTGATGCAATATTTTTAGCACCACTGTTACGTTACAAAATAGTTTATATAGCCTCCCAGTTATGTTCATGTATAGGTGTGTGTTTCTTTCAGGACTTTTTGGCTGGTGGGAGAGTGAAACTTTAGGGGGGGGGGGTAAGTTTTCTATTTGCCCTATATAAATACATCTAAATGCTTTCGCATAAATAGAAACTAGGTTAACATAAAATGCCTCTGGTTAGCATAAAATGTATGCTTGAAAAAAAAACGCTGTACATTCTTTACTTTGTTGTTTGCATGAAAGTTTAAAATTTCTTAGATATTACATGCTGAAATTTACACAGTTATGCGCAGTAAAAATTCTTATTCTGATCCTAATCAAATGGGAGAAGATTTGATCCTATACGGGAAGTGAACTATTGAAACAATTAAATTTTAAAGATATACTTGATGAATTGATTAAAAAGAAACGGCAGATATCGCATTCGCGTAATCCTGAATTTTGCTGACTCTGGCCGAGTTAAAATAGGGTTCTACGTTACTAGTTTCAAAATAAATACTTTTACCAGAAAAATTAAAAAATACTTAGCTTTAAGAAATTTTGAAATAATCGATCATATCATTACTTACTGAGCTGGGCTGAATAGCAATAAAAAACTTAAAACCATGATTCGTGGTTGATGAGGAGTTTTTTCATTGTTTCATCAATTTAGAATAATTTTTGTTAAAATAATGAATATAGTTTTGAATTCAATCATAGGAATCGGTCTCAACCACCTCAGTCTGAAATCGGAGAGTTATGAAAAATATAATCACTTTGGACACTTATATATTTCCGAACCTAACACATAAAAATGAAATTACTTTTACTTGTTTTGGTGAAAAAGGGGTTCTGTTTATGAATATATAAAAATAATTTCGATATTTTAATATTTAACTTTTCTTTTTTCGAAAACACTTACTTTCTCTCGAAATATATTCCAAACTGTAAAAGATAAATAATAAGCGACAAAAATGTTCAATAGGAAATACGATGTCCAAATTAATACATAAGTTGTTTTTACAAAGCTATTATAGTTTATCGAGGAATCGTTGTCAATTTTGAAAGGATTGAAAATTTTCCGTTTTTCAAATTTATAATGCTTGTCAAGTTTATAATGCTTATATCTTGAAAATTAAAAGTGATATCTATGAATTATACGAAGTAATTTGTAGCCCTTTAAAGCCCTAAAAGGATACACTCATATAAATGGATTTTAAATTTAAGTTTTCGAAATATAGTGGTTCAAATTTTGATATTTTAATGCTTTGAACTATATTTTAAAAAGGTGGTTCTAATTTCGATATTTTAATATTTTGAACTATTTTGAAAAAGTGGTTTTAATTTCGATATTTTTTCGTTATTACCTGATCACAGATGGCGGCATATTAAAATTAAGCTTTATTTTGAACTGTTTTGAAAATGTCTGAGGACGACAAACCACCCAAAATGAAATATGTTTCTCACGCAAAAGCATTTCGACTCCATCGGACTAGAGCCACTGCCACTGTTGTTCGAATATTACAGACACACACACACTTTAGAAACCTGCATGAAATGTGTTCAAGCCTTGACCCGTGCTCTTCTGTCAAAACCTTTAATGCAAATATGTTCGCGAAAACGATGCTTTCTGTATATAATAGTATATACAAATAAATATTAACATTTCAACCTATCTAATAATTGGCTGACGTTTTTGAGTCTTTCTTGACTCTCTAGAAGCCCCCAATCTAGAAAATCGAATCCTTACACACTTAGTTAGGTTGGTTCATATTCATTGCCATATATATGCAGAGATTCCGCCTTCTAAGTCACATAGGGCTTCTGAAAATGTCTGGAAAGACTTCGTTAGGTTCTGTACGGGACAGAACCTTACGAAGCCCGATTTTCGATTTCTCCCCCAGCGATGGAGAAAATGAAGTTTTTCAAGACATTTTTACCAGACACTTCAGAAGCTCCCCCCCCCCCCCCCCCTCCGTGACTTAGAAGGTGGAATCTTTGCACATTTATAGCATTGATTACGAGACAAAACAATTGAGCTTTATTTTACTTCTACCCTAGGGCGGTCAAAAGGAGGGGGGTCAGAAAGTTTCCCATACCCTCCAGAAGCCGCCCAACAGTGACAGGTTAACATTTTAAACACTTATATATAGTATCGATCATGAGACAGAACACAATTGAGCCAATTCTTGATTAAGAACACTTTTTGCGACTTTAAATGATATGCATTATTGAGCAAAATAATACTTATTTAAAAAAAAAATGCTGCAGCTTATTTTTTTTTGGAGTCTTAGTCTTTGGCCAGCTTAAATACTCGTTTGTAATATAATTATTAATGTACATTTTTATCGAATAAAGCGTGATCCGCCATTTCCCATGGCAAGAGCCGAATTTTCTCGATCCCTGTTGCAAACTATTGACGGATGGTTGCCTCACCTGCCGTTGGCGTCGCCAGAAGCTCAGATCCATCTTTATAAAAGTGTGATGATACGTGTTTTGGTGTCGCCATCCATTTCCATCGGACTCCGCGGTGGTTTTTCTTCGCCTTGGCAACATTTTAAACCGGTTGCTCGCACACTCGCAGTTGGGTCCATGCTGAGACGGCGGGCGAACCTCAGCTGCCCTCTCCCAGCGGGGAACCTGTTGACTTTCAGGGCGAACAGTTAGGGAACATAAACTGCAACTTCTCAATCTCATTTTCTTACAAACGAGCTAAACGGATAGACGTGGAAAGGGTATCTATCTATCCTGAAGTTGATAAGTTCCACCACTTTAACTTTCTTTACAATACGTGGTAATGTAAAAGGAAAAGTTTTGGAATGAGTACGGAAATTGGATTGAGTTTTAGACGGATTTGCACATTTCGGACACTTTTAAATGCGATTCCACAATTTTTTTCAGCGTGATGTCTGTGTGTATATGTGTCTGTGCAATGTATGTTTCCAATCTAGTTCAAAAACGATCCGACGAAATTTTAACAAAATTTTGTAGGTAATTTTGCCGCTTTGGCGAAATTTTGTTAGTCACTCACCCTGATTAAATGATTAAATTTTGGTGCCTATTTGAAGAGATAGAACCGTCTTTTATTTATTTATTTTTGCAAAATGATCCGCAAAAATCTAAAAAAATAAAAGGCTAAATATGCTTAAATGCATTAATTAAATGCGTACTTTATACTTAATTTTTGACGATTAAACGAATGAAATAATACCATTTCTATTCTTCTATGATGATCCATCCACAAGAGATGGGCGAATTTTGAAGAGCTGGCGACGTTTAAAATGCTTAAAGTAGAAATGAATAAGAAAATGTATCAAAACCGAAAATTGGGTATAATTTCAAATAAGTGTTAGTGTCAGTTTGCAAAAATAAACTTTATTTAATTGATTCTGTGGCTGATAGATAAAAAATCAACGATTTCAAAGTTTAAATACCTTAAAGGAGCCTGTCATGATACACTAGCTTAGGCAAATTCTTAAACACCGCTTTTAAAAAAATATAAATTAATTAATTAAATTAAATGGGCATCACTCGTAGTTTAACATCAAAATAAATGGGTATCCTGGAAAATGTTTTGGTCACCATTGACAGCCGCTGTAAAGATTCGAGATGTGAGCAGTCTGCTCCCTCCATTCCTCCCTCTACTCCCTTTCGCCTTCCACTGTAAATTGGTACAAACGGGACTAGGATGAGTTATGTTTTATACTTTAAATTTGCCTATGAAGATAATTTATATATATAGAAAATGCAGATTCTAATACCTTTTATTTTTTATAAAAGAATTAAGTTAAATATTTTAATCGAATTTCTTGGAAAAAAATATGATTCAAAATGCTTTTAGAACTTATATAACGACTACGACGACGACGTTTTAAATCACGTTAACCGTCGGAAATATCCACTGACAATGAAACTTTCAAGAAGACATTACTTCAATAAAATATATATATATATATGTAATTCGCCTTGGTGTGGATCATTCAACACATGTAGACACCCCTCTCTTAATTTTCATTAAGCTGTCTCACGGCAACATAACGACAATGAGAAACAGATGTCTACCTGTTATTACAAGCAATTACAATGATAGCTGAAAGGTGTGACATTGTCATTTCGGGGATTGTTCCTTGGAATTAATGGCTACGACGCAGAATACATGTGTCTTCATCTTTTAAGAAATGGTTTTAATAGCCCTTCCCAACTGCTACTGATCTCGAACGGAAGCTAACATTGAATAATGATCGACGTGATTGGGAGTGATTTTGGAGTCGAGCGGTGAGTGGATTGCACAAGTTTTGGATAGCCATTTTCCTTTTTCCGAGCATTGATTTATGAACTGGCATATCTACAGTGAGAGAACCCGCTCGAATTTGTCCAGTGTTATACACACACACACACACACATATATATATATATATATATATATATATATATATATTTGAAATATGTAATAAGAATTATGTAAAAATAAAAAATAAAATAAAAATACAAATCAAGTAATATTAACATCACCATAGAAGCAAATTCACGGCCATAATACCGATAAGAGAAAAGAAACAAGAACAGCACCGTCCCAAATTCGATGATTAATCAGAATTAAATTCATCTTCAGGTCTGAGTATTTAATTCTAATTAACCCAAACAAATGCCTGTTTCAGATTAAGCAATAGTACATTGTTATTACAAGCAATTACAATGATAGCTGAAAGGTGTGACATTGTCATTTCGGTGATTGTTCCCTGGAATTAATGGCTACGACGCAGAATACATTTGTCTTCATCTTCTAAGAAATGGTTTTAATAGCCCTTCCCAACTGCAATATATATATCTATATTATATATATATATATATATATATATATATATAAATTCCCAAAAAGGACAAGTAGCAATGTACTCGTACAGATTCTAGATGTGTGACAGAAGTACCGGCCGGGGGGAGTTGCGACCCCCAGCACTTCTGTCACACATACCGGAGTGCTGGGGGTCGCAACTCCCCCCGGCCGGTACTTCTGTCACACATCTAGAATCTGTACGAGTACATTGCTACTTGTCCTTTTTGGGAATTTATATAGGAATACATATGTAAATATTGCAGCATAGCGCTTTACAAGATGTATTATAAATTATTTTTTGCTTTTAGCTTTTTAATCTGTTCACTAAAATTGAAAATAAATTTTTCAAGTTTTATAATGTATATATATATATATATATACAGGGTGCGGCAGAAAGAACTCTTCTATATGGGAACTACGCCACTAGGAGTAGGGTAGGGCTAGAACAGCGGGGAGTGTGTCGTTAGACAGATAAGTTTATGCAGTTTTCAGTTCACGCTATGGCTTAGGGGGGGGGGGGGGAGCACCGTGCTTTTGTTGTCGAAGAGTTCATTCAAAATGGCGGTTCGCCGATAAAGAGGCAGCGAGCTTTTCGGTCGACGTGATCCCGTTCCTGATAAGAAAACAATTCACAATTGGGTGCCTAACTTCAGAAGAACAAGCTCTGCATTAAAAAGGAAATCTTCAGGCCGACTTCGGACCGCAACAGGGCCAGAAAATGTGGCCTCTGTGAGAGCCTCGATTTCTCGATAGGGTGATCTTTTCGATGAATATGGAGAAGAAAATGTGTAGTTTCAACAAGATGGGCCAACAGCCCACACATCTCGTTGTTCACTCGGAATTCTGAGAGAAATGTTTCCTGGCCATGTCATCTGCTTGCGTGGTGACATTGGGTGGCCGCCGCGCTCGCCAGATTTGAACTCGTGCGATTTTTTTCTCTGGGGTCACCTCAAAGCCAAGGTATACCAACATCATCCTCAAACTTTGGAAGCTCTCAAGGCGGTAATCACTCGGAAATTGCTGCCATTCCGCCTGAAACGACCCGCAGGACCATGGAAAGCTACCGGGAAAGACTCAATCAATGTATTGCCAATGGAGGACGCCACTTAAGTGGTGTAATTTTTAAAACGTGTTGATTTCAAACTGCATTATGTGTACTACTCAGGTATAGAAAGATTTTTTTCTACCTTGTGTCGTTTAGTTCCCAAATCGGGGAGTCCTTTCTGCCGCACCCTGTATATAATAAAAAAAGTTTGAAAGTCCAATGAAAGAAAAGTCAGAAGCTGTAACTCGAAAAACCTAACTTTCAAACAAGCTTACAAAACAAAAGAATAAATGAGCAAATCTTCAAGCAAATGGAAAAAAAATACAAATTTCGAATCATCAAGTCAAAGAAAATCATCTAAAATCAAAGGTATGGAGTCGATAAATGAAAAACAGACGAAATCCAAGCACAAACGCTATACAAGTGGACAAGGTCTAAACCTAAAACATGGATTTGTTGTAGACTTAGACCTTGTTAATGTATTTTGTAATTAAATGTATTTTGCATTGTCATTCCTGTTTACTCATTTTTTACATTTGCATATTTGCAAAGTATCCTTAATTTTTATTAACACTTTACAACATAGTTGAAAAGTGTTTATGACTTTGTTCATTCTGCCTGTCTGTCTGTCTGTCTGTCTGTCCGTTAGCACGATAACTGCCGTAAAAATGACTTTATCAAAATGAAATTTTAGTATGTTTTTCAGACGGTCTGTGAGACCTATGGGAATATAAATAAATAATATCACCCAATTAGTTTTTTATTGAACACTGGTTGAAAAAATGAAATACATTAAATCCTACTTTTTCAAACATTTTTTAAGCGCATTTAAAATTCACAAATTGCTTCGCAATTTTTAGGAAATATTCATATTATCCCATAAAATATATAAAAAAAATTTCAGTACAATATGTTAGGTAGTTTTTTAATTAAAAATTATTTAATATAGGGAGAAAAACGAATTCAATTAAATTCTGACTTTTGCGACATCCTCCAGAAAGAAAAAATAGATATATTATATAATAAATATATTTCTAAGAATTTAATTATATTGTATATGAAAGAGGCTTCACATTTTAAAATAAATTTGGTAGATAACGGTTTTTCAATTTTTTTAAAAATTTTATATAACTCTTCATGATATACTTATTTGATGGCGTTTTTAATGCACTTTCCTACGTCCTAGAGAGTTAAAATTTGGTACACAGCTTAAATTTGTAGAACATTTTATTCTACAACAATTTGGTGGATCTTTAAATATAGATCCAACATTTTTTTCGAAATGGCCTGCAAATAATCCCCGTTCACTTCTATAAATCATTGTTGTAATATTGTTAAAAATTCTGATGTGGACAGCACATGTCTTTCTCTGCAGACTCATATTCACGTTCTCTTTATTTCTTCAATAATAATTTGAGTTTATCTGCACAAAATAACAGCCATAAGTATTTTAAATGACATTGAACTTGCACGTTAAACTTACTTTTGGTTCTCATTTGATAGATGAACTTATTGTCAAAGGTGGCGTAGCGAAAACGAAAAAAAACTAAAATATCTCAAGAACGTCTAGTCCTAGAGTAATGGGGTTAGTCTTATTCTTTTTGTTGTTTAAAATCAAGTATAAAATAGGAATTTAATTGATATAATTGAGCACACGTAGTCTGTTATTTTTTTATTTAACGATTTTTGCGGGCCATTTCGCAAAAACAGCCCGGTCCTTTTTCCCGAATCGTGCTAGAATAACCTACAAGTGATTTATATAACAAATTTTGTTAAATTTGGTATATAAATCACTTGTAGGTTATTGAAATATTATACACCAAATTGTGTTAAATTTGGTCCATTAGTTTTTAGCTAGAGTAGATAAAGGCAATTTCTGCCGCCCATTTCTCAAAGAAGGCAGATTCTTTTATTACGAATCGTACTATAATCAAATGAACATCAGGGTTTCCCACAAAAAACTTACCTACCAAATTTTATTAAATTCGGTCCATTAGTTTTTCAGTTAGAGTGGATGCAATATCCTCACAGACACCCAGAAACATACACAGATACACCCTTACACACACAGATGTCTCCCTAAAAATAGTTTTTTCGTGTTCTAAAAGTCCCAAAACGTGCAGATCCTTCGAAAATTCGAGTTCCGATCTTCGGCACGATTCCAATACTTTGAATACATACACACGCACACATATATATTATCTGTGTATCTGTGTATTATCTGTGTATCTAAATTCCGTGCCTACGCAATTACAATAGTTGTGATTTTAAATGATCCCTAAACTTTTATTATTTCTTCAACGAAGCCTAATTTTAACTTCTGCAGAATGCAAATGTCTCAAGCGATTGTAAGGTGAGTTACATAAGAATTGCTGAATTTTTTTTCACACAAAATTATTTAGCTCTGGAGTCTGGAATACAAGTTATATGAATGAAATATTCATTGATTTTGCATAGAGAATCAGATGATTTATATTTCGATACAGTTTTTAATATTTAAGTATAATAATTTACTGTAGTACTGTGATAATGTAAAAGATATCACCACTGAATGCATCACATTTTAGAAATTTTTAAATGAAATTTCATTTCAGTTGGAAAGTGTTACTATGAATAACAGGACCGCAGAACGATAACAAGCAGATATATAAAGGTCATAGTAGTCTGAGGGACTAGTATGCCATCCTGTATTGGACTGAACATTATCATTGGACTTTTCTTTTTCAACGGTCTTGTGATGATTGTTATTGTCACTCCGGAGGTTGGTTTCAGCCAGGGCTGGCGTTCAGGAGTGCAATGCCGCGGCATTTATGACATGCATGTTGACAACTGGGGTGTAAGGTCACAACCCCTTACCCAACTCTTCTTTTTTCCAATTTTTTACATGCTATTTATATTTTTTATATTTATATCGTGCATAGTATTTGTAGCTGCTTTGCGCATAAATGCTATAACACTTCAATATCTTTAATAATTTCCACTTTCTATCTTATATATTATATATATATATATACACATAAGAAGAAAAAAAGGGGTTTGAAGATCCAATGAAAGAAAAGAGAGAAGCTGTAACACAAAAATTCAACTATCAACAGGCTTACAAAACAAAAGTAAAAAGCAACAAATTCTCAAGCAAATGGAAAAAAAAAATAAAAAAGAAAAAAAATATCGAATCAACAAGTCAATGAAAAGTATCAAAATACAAAGGTATGGAATCGAAAACAGAATAACAAACGAAATCAAGCACAAACGCTATATACGTAGACGAGGCTCTAAGCCTAAATCATGAATTGTTCATCTCTACAAAAATCTAATCATGTAAAGTTTTTTGTAGAAGCAAACACAAAAATGTATGTTTCTGAAGAATTAGATAGATTATATCTATAAACTATTTCTACTTGGACGACATACATAAGTAAGAAAAACATGAAGGAAAAATGGATACTAAAAAACTGACTGAAAATACACACTAACCTAGTAAGCACGGAAACACAGAAAGAAGTGACAAGTGTTGCCATTCACAAAGGAATAAGATATACTGTTGCCATTCGTAAGAAATAAATAACAGTAATACGAAAAGACATGTACAAGAGATAATAAACCATCAAGAGGGGCAATAAAAGAAAGGCTAATGTATAAGTGGATGTATAAATAAAATATAATTAAAACAAGAAAGATCAATCAAGCTTAAAGCACTGATTATGAAACACTTTCCAACAGCAATGCAATTTTATTTAAACATGTCTAAAATTCAATACATTCCTCGGTAATATTTTAAAACTTCTCACAATACTACATTGATTTATTATATTTGAAAACTTAAACCTTCATCGAAAAAAATTAACTTCATTCAAATGACGGCATTGAAATATAAATTGCCTGGTTTAAACATCTCTAAAATGTGATATATTACTCGATAATAATTTTCGAATTATCATAATACCACGATAATTTATTATATTTAAAAACTTCATCGAAAACAACTGAAATTCATTCAAATGACGTCATAGAAAAAAACCACGCCTGGCTCTCTCTAAAAAAGCAGCATTACATTCATAAATAATTTCCCATTCATGTCATTCATCACAATACTATAATAATTTATTTTATTTAAAAATTAAGACCATGGAGCTACAAGTAATTTAACTCTATGCTTAAAACTTCATCGCAAAAAATCGTCCTTCTCGGTAAAGTCAATGAATATTTCTTTCATATCAGCTATGCAGACTCCATGAGCTAAATTCTTTTGCGTTAAAAAAATACAGCAATTTCTATACAACTCATCCTACATATTTTGCTGTTTACATTTTACATAAGTGAAAAATAGGCTTCGTTGTAGAAATAATCAAATTTGGATGAGCATTTAAACTCATATATATTGTAATTGCGTAGATTTAGTATGTAGATGCACAGAATTTAAACCAAAATAAAGTGGTTTTAGGACGGATACAACACTCAATATGAAATAAAAAGAACTTTAAAAATCACGATTTTGAGACAAGATGGATGCCATATATCATTTTGAAGTGGATCACGTGATATTTTCATATCATGGTCACGTGATCGTTTCATATAAGAGGTGTTATTATTATTTTAATTTTTATTTAAAAAACTACTGAATATATTTTGCTGAATTTTTTTTATATATTTTATGGAACAATTTGAATATTACCTAAAAATTTCGAAGCAATTTGTAAATTTTAAATCCGTTTAAAAAATGTTTGAAAATTAGGTCCCATAGGGCTCAATGTATTTCATTTTTTCAACCCGGGTTCAATCCAAAACTAATTGGGTGATATTATTCATTTATATTCCCATAGATCCTACAGACCGTCTGAACAACATACTAAAATTTCGTTTTGATTAAGGCATTTTTACGGCAGTTATCGTGCTAACGGACAGACAGACAGACAGACAGAATGAACAAAGTCATAAACACTTTTCAAGTTCGTTCACGACGTTTCACACTTTGTTGTAAAGTGTTAATAACAAGAGAAAGGAGATGTCAGGCTAAAATATAGAGCAATATTAATAAAATTCAAGAAAATCCAGCTATTCTAAATTTTTTAACTATACCATTTACAAAATAAGAGGGATATTTATATAAATTGCTGGTAATATTTAGATTATCAATATGTAAAGCATGGAATTTTTTATCAGATATTCTATATATTCTAAAAAGCTGATTAAGAATTATATTTCTAAACAATAGAAACGAGTTGCAGGAATTAAATGGTAAGATTTTATTAATTTTAAAATTAAAAGAGTCTTTTTATTAACACTTTACAACAAAGTTGAAAAGTGTTTATGACTATACCATTTACAAAATAAGAGGGATATTTATATAAATTGCTGGTAATTTTTAGATTATCAATATGTAAAGCATGGAATTTTTTATCAGATATTCTATATATTCTAAAAAGCTGATTAAGAATTATATTTCTAAACAATAGAAACGAGTTGCAGGAATTAAATGGTAAGATTTTATTAATTTTAAAATTAAAAGAGTCTTTTTATTAACACTTTACAACAAAGTTGAAAAGTGTTTATGACTTTGTTCATTCTGTCTGTCTGTCTGTCTGCCTGTCCGTTAGCCCGATAACTGCCGTAAAAATGACTTAATCAAAATGAAATTTTAGTATGTTGTTCAGACGGTCTGTAGAACCTATGGGAATATAAATTAATAATATCACCCAATTAGTTTTGGATTGAACCCGGGTCGAAAAAATGAAATACATTGAGCCCTATGGGACCTAATTTTTCAAACATTCTTTAAGCGGATTTAAAATTCACAAATTGCTTCGAAAAGTTTTAGGTAATATTTAAATTGTACCATAAAATATATAAAAAAAAATTCAGCGAAATATATTCAGTAGTTTTTTAAATAAAAATTAAAATAATAATTACATCTCTTACATGAAACGATCACGTGACCATGATATGAAACGATCACATGACCCACTTCAAAATGATATATGGCATCCATCTTGTTTCAAAATCGTGATTTTTTTTTTCTTTTTAATTCATATTGAGTGTTGTATCCGTCCTAAAACTACTTTATTTTTGATTAAATTCTGTACATCTACATACTGAAACAACGCAATGACAATATATTTGAGTTTAAATGCTCATCTAAATTTGATTATTTCTACAACTAAGCCTATTTTTCACCTATGTAAAATGTAAACAGCAAAATATATAGAATGAGTTGCATTAGAATTCCTGTATTTTTTTAACACAAAATAATTTAGTCCATGGAGTCTGCATGGCTAATATGAATGAAATATTAATTGATTTCATAAAGAGAAGGACGATTTTTTCGATGAAGTTTCAAGCATAGAGTTTAATTTTTTGCAGCTCCATGGTCTTAAACAAAATGTTTAAATAAAATAAATTATTATAGTATTGTGATGAATGAAATGAATGGGAGAGAGTTATGAATGAAATCCTGTTTTTATAGAGAGATCCAGGCGTGTTATTTTTTGTATGACGTCATTTGAATTAATTTCAGTTGTTTTCGATGAAGTTTTCAAATATAATAAATTATCGTAATATTATGATAATTCTAAAACTATTACCGAGGAATGTATAACATTTTAGAGATGTTTAAAGCAGGCAATTTATATTTCAATGCCGTCATTTGAATGAAGTTCATTTTTTTCGATGAAGGTTTAAGTTTTCAAATATAATAAATTAATATAGTATTGTGATAAGTTTTAAAATATTACCAAGGAATGTATTACATTTTAGACATGTTTAAATAAAATTGCTTTGAAATTGGAAAGTGTTTCATAATCAATGCTTTAAGCATGATTGATCTTTCTTGTTCTTTCTGGAGAATATATATAGCAAGAGTTGGAATTTAATTGAATTTGTTTTTCTCCCTATGTTAAATCAATTTTTATTTAAAAAACTACCTAATATATTTTACTGAAATTTGTTTTATATATTTTATGGAATAATTTGATTATTCCAAAAACTTTCTTGACAAAACTTTCTTCCAAAAACTTGCTTTAAGCATGATTGATCTTTCTTGTTTATCATATAAATTAGTAACAATTCTATTAGAAGGTTCAACAAAAATATTTAAATCCAAAAAATTATTATTTTTACTAATAGTAGCTTCATTAGGAATTAATTCCAAATTCTCAGGATGGAAATCCGTATTAATGACACAATTTTCAGTATTTACTAAGCAAATCAGGTCATCAACATATCTGTATATTTTATAATCTGTAGATGTAAAAGACTGTTCAAAATGATAAAGATATAAATTAGCTAACATACTGCTACTGCAACCACCCTGTGGAACTCCTGAGACTTGTAGTTATAATTTATTTCCTTGAAATATATAATTACTGAAAATAACAAAGTGAAGAAGTTTAGGAAAATTAACAAAACTGGCTTTAGATGTAAAATTAGTAATATAATCAGTGTATAGGGCCAAAATGACATCATACAGGTCAGAGATCTTGATATTATTGAAAAGATCTTTAAAATCAAAAGTTTGAAATCCTATTAGATTTTTAAGGGATGTTAATCTATTCTTTAATCTCTACTATTATTAAGAATAAGGTAATTGCTAGACTGACGTAAACTATCATTAATTTCATTTAAAGAATTTAGAAGTAATTTACTCGCAGTAGTAGAGTAAGCCCACTAGTTACTGTTCGAAATTTAATGGGATTTTTATGAAATTTTGGAATAAGCACAATATATGGAAATTTAAGAAATTTATTTTTAATATTTAAGTCACTATATATATTGATAATTTTTAATTTAATACTATTAAAGGAATGTAAATCAAGTTTAAAAAGACTATTATTTTTAAATAATCTAACAGAAATTGTATATAAAATTTTTCACAGATAATAGCATAATTATTAGAGGCTTTATCAACATAGGTGATTACAAAGGATCTTTGTAAATCAATAATGGAGGGTTTAATATTTTCAAAATTATATAATGATCTAGACAATTTAATACTACTAATAGCATCTTTAATAGATTCTAATAAAGTAAATTTCCACATATTAAATGCCTCTAAAGGCATAGCATATTTAGAAGCTAATTTATATATATATTTATCAAGATCAAGATTAATGGATTTTAAAACTTTAATAGAATTATGACAAGAGGGTAACCTGAATTTAGTTCCAAAAGACATAATGGTTTTTAACGAAATGTCTTTAACAATACCAAAGTCTCCTGTAACAATATGCCTCAGGTTATATATATATATATATATATATATATATATATATATATATATATATATATATATATATATATATATATATATATATATATATATATATATAGAGAGAGAGAGAGAGAGAGAGAGAGAGAGTCTGTCTCTATCTGTCTGTCTCCGACTTCTTGTGTATACAGTAATCACAAATATTAATGGCTTTTTACGCATCTCTATATGTCCGACTTTGTTATCAAAAAATTTAGAACTAAATAGAATTTTATTTAATTCGAACGCAAACTTGTAATTTTATTCTACATTTTATATTTTCTTAACATGGCAGCAGAAGACTAAATTTGACATAATCAGGCATAAAAGGGTTAACTTATGGCTACTAATGATCACGAGACTTAATAGTTTCAATCATTGTTGTGAAAAACAGCCGCGATACAATTTTTTTCGCTCGTGACGTCATTAGCCTCCCTTGGAGGTCAAGTTACATTGTTAAGTATGGTATCAAGTGAAAGAGTTTTTCAAACTCTTTAAAATGGAGGGTAACACGCTATAGTTGTAATCATTTGGACACACAACACCGATTTTTCAAATTTTTTCTTGTAAAATTTGAAAAAAAAAAAATGACTTCCAGTATGAGAAAGTCGAGTCGAACTCCAGTTAATTTTTATAGTGTCCAGAGCGCCTTTAAGAAAATTTGAAATTGAGGAAAGCAATACATTTTTAACTAGATATTTTTCAAAGTATAAAAATTTCTTATGCTTTTGAAAAAAAATATGAGGTGGGCAACACATGATTTTCCTTATATGATGCAATAAATTTACTACTTTTACAGTAAAAAAATAAGTTTTTCTTATAATAGATACTTATATTCTAAGATATTGAATTTTCGACGATTAGTCGTCATTTTCATTGATTTAGCGTCATTTTTATCCATTTGGCGAGATTTTCGTTCATTTAGCAACATTTAAAGAAGTCGCCAAGCTGGCGACATCCCGCCACATTCGTCGCCAAAATCTCGCCAAGCGTTATGGATGGATAAATAAGTTTTTCTTATAGTAGATAAATGACTATTGACGTTCAAATACAAAAGTATTACTCAAAGTATATTTTCTCATGAATGGAACGAGCTAGATCCATGAGAATGATGTCACCCAATTTATCGCATGATATTACATATGAAAAGTGAACATATTTCTCAACAGTTAATATTTTTTTTTAATTTATGGGATTTTTTTGATAAATTTGTTTGAAAAACACTCAATATCTCAAGAACGGTTCATGCTAGCGTTCTAAAGTTTATGTCAGTCGTTTTCTAAGGAAAAATTACATAAGAAATGTTTATTTGCGTAACTTTATTAAAGGTTTTGATTTTTTAAAGATTTTTTCAAAATTTCACACGAAAATGTAGGGGAGTTCTGTACATTCGATTACGTATAAAAACAATAGGCTTCCAGTATTCATGGATTGTGATTTTTGTACCAAATTTCATTCGAACCGCTCCATTCGTTCTTGAGATATCGTCTCCACAGACTCACACACACACACACACACACACACACACATGTCAGACATCACCTCAAAAATGTTCGTTTCGTGATCAGGGATGCTTGAAACGCGTTCTCCCGTCGAAAACTCGAATTCGAATTTTCGACCCCGTCACAATACTTTTCTTATACATTATGCATATAAGGAAAGTGAAAAGTAAATTCAGTGGTCTATACTGCTTCATGGGCAGGAAGTATAATGCAATGCTACTGCAGAAAAATTTGGCAGTGGCTCCAATCTGTTAATAACATTTTTCTTTATGGGTGGTTTGTCTTCTTTGGACGTTTTAAAAAGAGTGTAAAATATTAATATATCGAAATTGGAACCATTTTTTTTAAATATTTCAAAATATCAAAATTACAACCACCTCCTCGAAATACTTAAAATTTTACAATATCAAAATTATCAACATTTAAAAACTAAGAATGCAATCTAAAATCCAATTATACATCCATATAGGGCTTTCGAAGTGCTATGAATTCCAGTTCATAGCTAGCACTTTTAGTTTTTTACATATAAGCATTACAATCTTGACAAAACGGAAAAATTTTCAATCTTCTTGAACTTGACAAGGGGATTCCTCGAAAATCATAAGTGCTTTGTAGAAACAAATTACTCACCTAGAAACTGGAATTCCTACAGATTTTTGTTGCTTACTGTTTATATATATATTTTATGGTTTTGAAGATATTTTGAGTGAAAGGAGATAAAGTGAGCCGAAAACAAAAGCTGGTCAAGTCTTTCGAATAAAAAAATTCTAAATATTAAAACATTGAAATTATTTTTATATATTCATAGATAGAACCTTAGTTCCGACAAAACAAGTAAAAAGTGTTTACATTTTTATCTATTATGTTTGGAGATATAAACATCCACATTATTTACATTTTTCGTAAACGCTCCGATTCAGAGATACACCAACAATAGATGTTATCCATATCCAAATGAAGATTGCACTAAAGGTGACACAAATATTAGTGCTTGGGTCGATAAAATTATTATGTGTCTAGGGAGGAGCAGGAGAATGTTAGATTGCCACATTGTACCTGATTATGCTGGTGCAGAAATCTACTAAACTTTAGGGATGGGGGGTCTTTCCGATAATGTATATGCAATTCAAGGTGATTCATCGCATTGCCTGAACATATCTGGAAGTATAATTGCCCCAAATCTAGTTAGGAGTCCTGGGTTTGATTCCTGGTTCTGACAGTGAGGAAAAAGATACGTTTAATATACTATACAATTAGTTCTTGAGCTGATATATATGGACAGGTTGTAGCCGCAGGCGGGTTGTGGTCGCCTTATTCGTCGCTTGTTGGTTATGGTCGCCTTCGGGTTTAGATGGTTCACAGTATTTCTTCATTGTATACATATCCTAGTCTGGGGCGAGCGATGCCCCCTCCCCCCGAAACGAGTATTCGCCCTCCCCCCCTGAAGACATTTTTCACTACCGAGCCAAATATAAAAATTGAAAGATTTTAATCGAAAATTATGCATAAACTACTGTATGTACAATAAAACCCATCTCTAGCATATCTGTTACAATTGAGTAACCAAAGACCAAGACTAAGGATAAAGATAGAAGGTAACATATCACTACAATGGAAAGGGGGATGAGAAGAATATTAGGATACAAAATTCACAATTAAAAGTATATAAATATAAATAAAAATAAAAAAGAAAACACGGCAAAAATGAGCAAAGGCAATAATAATTAGCTCAAGATAAAAGATTAAGACATAGAGAACAATCAATTGAAACTACACGAAAAAAGGCGGTTAGTTCGAAATTGCATTCTCATCAGGACAGCCATACAATTCGAATTAAAACCGATAGAATAACCAGTTTCTGACAATGGCAATAGTATTTAACTATAGACACCATTGGAACTGTCTAATGGCTAGTGGAAGGAGAAAAATAAATCAATTGAATTACAAATCAGAAAAATAATATACATATACATACATATATATATACATATATATATATATATGTGTATATATATATGTAAATATATATATATATATATATATATATATATATATATATATATATATAAGATATATATTTATATATATATATATATATATATATATATATAGATATGTTGACGATTTAATTTGTAATTATAATTGATGATTCCTATCCAATTAATATTGATTTTTACCCATCTAACCTAGAATTAATTCCTAATGAGCCTAGCGTTAGTCAAACTGTAAATTTTTTAGACCTAAATTTAGATACCCTCAATAATCATGTAATCACCAATTTATATGACAAAAAAGATTCTTACAACTTCACTCTCATAAAGCTGCTATCATATCAATCTTGTAATTCTATTCAATTGTTTAGAAACATCATTTTAAACCAGCTTTTTCGAATACATCGACTTTCTGATCCTCGGTTTCACTTTCTCCACATCAATAATCTTAAACGCATTTGTCAAAATTACCAATATCCGGAAGTATTTGTAATGAATCGATGAATTCGATGAATTCGATGAATTCGATGAATCTAGTCTAATTAACCTCCAAAACTAAGCCAATGCTGTTCATTTCTTTTTTCGGCGTTGTAGTCGTGGTTTAACTGCTTTGGTGATTTTAATATTTCGTAATTAGTTTGAATTGGTTGTTGTTATATCTTTATCAATCTTTATGATAAAAAAGATTCTTGCAACTTCACTATCATTGAGCTGCTATCATATCAATCTTGTAATTCTATTCAATTGTTTAGAAACATCATTTTAAACCAGCTCTTTCGAATACATTGACTTTCTGATCCTCAGTTTCACTTTCTCCACATCAATAACCTTAAACGCATTTGTCAAAATTACCAATATCCGGAAGTATTTGTAAATAATATTATTAATAATTTCAAATATACCACGTAATAATTTTACACATGCATTATTTATCTTTGATTGGTTAACTCATTTTTGAGAATTCACCCATTCTTATCACCTCACTTACCACTTGGCCTGAGTCTAATACTGTTTACTATTTTCGAATGATTATTTTCCATTTGTCCTGAGTCCTATACTGATTACTATTTTTGAAAGTCTCCATACATATTATGTATCGTTCAAATGTATTCATTCCGGTGCCCACTCGCATTGACGAAGTGAGGTGAAATGCTCAGTCGCTTGTTGAACTTACACGCGGTGGCAATGCTTGTGAGTTCATATTTCTGTTCGAGGAAGTATTATTTTTCTGATTTGTAATTCAATTGATTTATTTTTCTCCTTCCACTAGCCAGTAGACAGTTCCAATGGTGTCTATAGTTAAATACTATAGCCATTGTCAGAAACTGGCTATTCTATCGGTTTTAATTCGAATTGTATGGCTGTCCTGATGACAATGCAATTTCGAACTAACCGCCATTTTTGTGTAGTTTCAATTGATTGTTCTCTATGTCTTAATCTTTTATCTTGAGCTAATTATTATTGCCTTTTCTCATTTTTGCCGTGTTTTATTTTTATTTTTATTTATATTTATATTTATATACTTTTACTTGTGAATTTTATATCCTAATATTCTTCTCATCCCCCTTTACCATTGTAGTGATATGTTACCTTCTATCTTTATCCTTAGTCTTGGTCTATAGTTACTCATTTGTAACAGATATGCTAGTGATGGGTTTTTTTGTACATACAGTAGTTTATGAGTAATTTTCGCTTAAAATCTTTCAATATATATATATATATATATATATATATATATATAAATTTGAATTCCAAAATGAAAGGATTCATATCCACATCTAAACGATATTTAATTGAATGGTGTCTTTCCATTTTATCCTGAGATTTGATTTGATTATAACGTGGCGATTTCCCAATGGATAAAAATATATATTGATCTATATTAATATATATTGGTTATCCCTAGAAATCACCAAGAGCCTAGCTATTTGCCTTGAAATTGGGCTTGAAAAATGCTCAAGGCAAATAGCTAATTTCCAATTATTGTCTACGTTAAGTGTGGTTTTTCACAATCTCGTTAACCCTATCGCCATTGTTTCCGGTATGTCTGTTTCTTTATAATATATATATATATATGTATATATATATATATATATATATATATATATATATATATATATATATATATATATATATATTGTAATTACTTCTGTAAGTACAATAGTTGAATTATACTGAAAAACTTGCTTTCGCTAAGATTTCATTCGCTCTCCTCCCCTCCGGGCCTAAAAAAATCCTGAAATAAACACTGGGTACAGGATATATGGTAGTTCATTGGGGGGGGGGGGGTCCTTTCCGATAATATATAATATAGTTCAAGGTAAGTAGCCGACGTTGGCTATACTTTCCGACGTTGTAGAAGGCCCAGACCACACGACCAACGCGGAGGTTTATGGCAGGACCCGGAGGTTTATGGCTTTCCGACGTTGTATACTAAGTCGAATAGCCGACGTTGGCTATACTTTCCGACGTTGTATACTACGTCGAATAGTCGACGTTGGCTATACTTTCCGACGTTGTATACTACGTCGAATAGCCGACGTTGGCTATACTTTCCGACGTTGTATACTACGTCGAATAGTCGACGTTGGCTATACTTTCCGACGTTGTATACTACGTCGAATAGTCGACGTTGGCTATACTTTCCGACGTTGTATACTACGTCGAATAGCCGACGTTGGCTCTACTTTCCCGGCAATAACCACCACAAACAGAAAGTAAGTGAATGGGCACAATCTATATAGGGTTCGATTCCCGTTCACGACCAAGGGAGTTTTTGTGATAAATTAAGTCCAATTTTACCAAATGATTACTGAAAGGAAACGGAGTCTTTCACCTATAGTCAATAGTCATCTATATGTAAAAATATTATTATTTTCACCAAACTTCAATTTATTCATGCTTATGGGGTTCATTGTAGAGAAATAAAATGTAAAAACAATAACTTTGTTTGACAGCGATCTTTATTATAGGCGCAACGCTTTCTATTCCCACTTGGAATACCAATTTCTTTTCCGATGGCGGTCCATCCATTGCAACAGTCCGTCCTTCTTTCTGCATCTGTTGCCCCATTATCATTAGACAACCTGAACGGAGCCTGTCATTATAGGCAATTAACTTGAAAGCAGAAAGGTGTGAAATGACGATTGTCATCTGCCCTCTCAATTTCTGCTGCGGTTTTTAATGAGGAAGTTAAAAAGTGAAGATTTCGAAGAAGGTCCTTTGATAGGTTTAACAGTGATTAAAGTGTTGTAAGCCAAGATGTTTGACGATTCCCATATATTGAAAATCATAGGAAACATGTCATTGTTAAATACCTCGATTTTCATCTGTTGGAACGTTTTGATCCTGTTATTCTCAGGGTAAAAGTCATCGTGAAAAAAATAAATGCATTTTCCTTTATTATGACAGATTGGTTCAAACACAAAGTCTTACGTTTCGTTATAAACTTTTTCTTTCTTTACAATTGGCCATAGAATTCTGAATCACCCAATATCTGATAATAAATTGTCGAAATAAATTTCTCAAGAACGGATCACAAAAATTCTAAATAATAATGTTCATTTATTTATGGTTAAAACTACATACAAATCAGTCACTGATCTGGAAATAACGAGTTATATTGGAGGGTTTTTTTATGATTTTTATTATCATTTCAGATCAAAAGCATGCAGTATCACGTCCCATAAATGACATAATTAACTTTTAAATAATAAAATCACATTTAAAACGGATATTTCCGTAATGATTTTAGACCGTATATATATATATACATATATATATATATATATATATATATATATATATATATATATATATATATATATATATAGTCCAAGTTGAAATAGTTTATAGATATAATCTGTCTATTTCTTCAGAAACATACATTTTTGTGTTTGCTTCTACAAAAAACTTGAAAACTTTGGCATGAATACGATTTTTGTGGAAGTGAACAATTCATGATTTAGGCTTAGAGCCTTGTCCACGTGTATAGCATTTGTGCTTGATTTCGCTTGTTATTCTTTTTTCGATTCCATACCTTTGTATTTTGATACTTTTCATTGACTGGTTGATTCGATATTTATTTTATTTATTTGTTTTTTATTTTTTTCCATTTGCTAGAGGATTTGTTGATTTATATTTTTATTTCGTAAGCCTGTTAGATATTTGAATTTTCGTGTTACAGATTCTCACTTTTCTTTCATTGGATCTTCAAACCTCTTTTTCTTATATATATATATATATATATATATATATATAAATAGCTTATAGATATAATCTATCTATTTCTTCAGAAACATACATTTTTGTGTTTGCTTCTACAAAAAACTTGGACATGATTAGATTTTTGTAGAGGTTAACAATTCCTGATTTAGGTTTAGAGCCTCGTCCACGTGTATGGCGTTTGTGTTTGATTTCGTTTGTTATACTTATTTCGATTCCATACCTTTGTATTATATATTTTTCATTGACTTGTTGATTCGATATTTATTTTATTTATTTTTTTCCATTTGCTTGAGGATTAGTTGATTTTTACTTTTGTTTTGTAAGCCAGTTAGATAGTTGAATTTAGTTTAAGTTTTTCTTTTTTAGTTTCCATACCTTTTAATTTTGTTGATTTTCTGTAACTTGATAGCTTGTGTTTTGTATTTTTTATCCATTTGATTGATGATTTGCTGTATTATATTTTATTCTGTGGGTGTTTTAAAAAGTTAGGTCTAACGTGTTACATCTTCTTACTTTTCGTTCATTGGATTTTCAAACTTCTATTATATATATATATATATATATATATTCCAATTTTCAAAAAATAAATATAGAGGGTCTTTTTCTGATCCGTTACTCTAACAATCAGCAATCTACTGTCTTCCATTGATTTAAAAAAATTTTAACAAATTTCATTCAATTTGCTTAATGTGTTCGAGAGTCGCCAACCGCAGTCAGACACACACACATTATTGAAAATATGGCTGATTTGAAGATGCTCAGAACGTGTAAATGCATTAAAATACGAAGTTCGAATTTTTTACTTTATTGTAATACTTTCCCTTTGCATACACTGTGCATTATAAGGAAGTAAAGAAAGTTTATTTATGCACAGAGAGATGCTCAAAGCGTGTAAATCCACCAAAATTTAAGTTTTTCACCGCAGAAAAATCAGAAATTACTTCTTGTATGAAATTACACTGAATTTGCAGTTTTAATTTAATTTCTGTTTTCATTTAGCGACTGGACGTATTTTCAAAGATGACGTAGTAAAAACGCGAAAAATCGAAAATATCTCGAAGACGGTTTATCCTAGAGTTATAACGCTGGCCTTATTCTTTTCGTAGTTAAAAATTACGCATAAACAAGCATTTAATTGATGCATTTGAGTATACGTACTTAGTCATTCATTTCCTCCCTTTGTTTACAAACTTACAAAGTGTGGGCACGTGACGTCACACGTCAAACTTTCCCCTTGCGATTCCAAAGATTCGTCCTCGTATGTTTAGCATTCGGAAAATTTTCATTATTTCTATATCATCTGTAAAACATTCTGCAACCTTTGCTCATTTTTTTTCAGCTACTTTGTTGATCATTTCGGCAAACTATCAGAAAAGCCGCAATGACAGGCGTTCATAAAAATTCCAGATTCATTTCTGAAATATTCAGCTAATTATCGTTTGACAAATCCTTACTTTTGTATATATATATGTATATATATTGTATATATATATATATATATGTATATATATATATATATATATATATATATATATATATATATATATATATATATATATATATATATATATATATATATATATATATATATATATATGTATATATATATATATATGTATGTATATATATATATATATATATATTATCATAACTATCAGGAACCTTCCTCCCCATTACGAACAGTTGATTCCCTTGAAACTTTCAGTAACATTGTTTTGCAGTGCATCTAAAACGGTTATTTTAAAAATTTACAATCGTTTATACCCTAATTTTAGTAAGATATATCTAAATTTATCCTCTGTCATAGAAATTTTTAATTTACCGGTAAATAAATTATTCACTTTCAATAAAATATATACACGAGTTCTTTTAAGAAAATTCGTTCTGTACTTTTTCGCTCGCATATACACTCCAGAATTTGTTAGTAAATGTAAACATCTTTGAGAATGCTAGCTAGTGACTACGGTAAACATGAGTAAGATTGTACATTCACTTAAAATCACTTAAAGTGCACTTTAGCAAATACACATTTTAAACATATATTGTTACACAAGTATTCGAAATAATTTATTTTCAGCACAAAGATAAATTATGGGTCT
Source organism: Amaurobius ferox (assembly GCA_951213105.1). Classification (NCBI taxonomy): domain Eukaryota; kingdom Metazoa; phylum Arthropoda; class Arachnida; order Araneae; family Amaurobiidae; genus Amaurobius; species Amaurobius ferox. The sequence goes on along the minus strand of OX578145.1, from coordinate 85,019,746 downwards.
AGTTTTAATGGGCCTAATTTTAATGGGTTTAGTTTTAATTTTTATTGGCCATCATCGTCAATTTATCATTATCCATGGTGAAAATAATGTCCTTTTGCCCTTACGTTTTTGCGCATTTTACTACGCAGTCTGTTTGTTTACGCTTGTACCTATGTTCTCTTGTGCCTATGCTGTACGCTTGTGCTCTGCTTTAATAATTATCCAATGTTTGGTTGAAAAGTACGTAAATGTGCATTCAAAATTCAAATGATTAAAAAAATTACCGTTTAAAAAGTATCAAATTATCAAGAATGTAATAAATAAACCAAAATTGCTTTATCAAGACAAGACTTATTTAAAAATCTGATGTGGGCTTCGCATAACTTTCCCTACATACTTCACTTTTTTTACAGCAAAATAATGGTGTACAAGATCAACGGCGCAATGTTTTTGGCATTGGAATAACGCCACGTAAAATAAAAATTGCGCACTTTTGGCACCTTTTTAATCCAAACAGAATGGCATTAATTAATATCTTGTGAAATAAATGATTATTGGTGAATTCTGTAGTGTCAAAATACAAAACTGTTACAAAAAGCATTTCCTCTTGCGAATGGAATGAACTGAATCCGCGAGAAGGATGTTTACATATTTGTTGCATAATATTGCACATAGAAAGTGAGAATATTTGATAATTTTTACAGCTTCTTTAATTTTTTGTAATTAGAAATAATTATTTCAAAATCGTTCAATGTCTCCGGAACGGTTCAAGCTAGCCTTTTAAATTTTGTGTCATTTGTTTTTTAATAAAAAATACGTATGATATTAATATTTATTTAATAGTATTGAAGGCCCTGGTCCTGATTGTTTATAATCGTTTCAATTTTTTTTTCAAAAATCTTACGATATCTCGAGAACGGTTCATGCTAGCGTTTTAATGTTCACATTATTTGTTTTCTTATGAGAAATAATGCCTGATATAATTATTTATTTATTATTATTGAAGGTTTTGATTTCTACATTATCGTTAGAAAATTAGAGGAGGTATGTGTGTATGTGGAGGAGGTCTTCCAAACATTCAGTTGAGGTTAAAATCAATAGGGTTTCATTATTCACTAATTTAATAATCATACAAAATTATTTTAGAAGCTTTTCATTCGTTCATGGAATAAACGCGTCCAAAGACTCACAGACACAAATAAACATAAATACACACATACACACACACACACACACACACACACATGCACACACTCAAGCGCACACTGGCATTTATATACACATACACATATATTCATAAACACACTACACACATACATACATACACACGCTCTAACGCACACACTAACAGAGATTCGCGGACACACGTACAGTAGCGCATACACATACAAACATACATACACACTAACATACATACTCACTAACACACACACTAGCATACATATATACATATACACTAACACACATGCACACTAACACACATACACAAACATACATACGTACACTAACATACATACACTCACTAACATACATACGCTCACTAACATACATATACTCACTAACATGCATAATACTAATTCACATACACACTAACATACATACACATTAGCACACACACTAACATACATACACACTAACACACACGCACTAACATCCAAAACTTACAGACAGACACACACACTAACATAAATACACACATACTAACATATATGCACACATACAAGCACTCATACACACATAAACATACATATACACGCACATACACTACACAGACACACACACACATTAACATACATACATTAGAATACATACATACACCAATACACACACTGACATAAATACACTGACATACATACGCAAGCAATAACGCAATAAAGCGCGCACACTTACACACACTACACAGATATACACACACAGACATATTAACGTACATACACACACTAATACACACCCAAATACACACACCAATACACACACCAATACACACACTGGTACACACACTAATACACACACAGTAACATACTTACACACATTTACATATACATATAGACACGCACACAGTTACATACATAAACATACAAACATCCCCTTAAAGACCTTCGATTCATGTTCAAGGATGCTTAAAGGATGTTCAAGGATACTTATTCACTTTTAATCACCACCTGTTGCATTGATTAAAGTTTCATATTGAATATTAAATTCATTATTAAGTCCTCAAAAAGATTGCGGCTAATAATTTATTGTAACATTATATTTATGTTGAGAAATCTTTAGAAAACACAATTGAGAGCATTTGACAATAGAAAAGAAAATTTCCCCCTCTCTTCTGTTTAATTTAATATAAGCATTACATTCCCTACAGAGATTAAATCATTTTCTCTTTCACAATCTATTACATTGAGTTTAATTGCACAAAATGATATGGAAAAATTTTTTAGAAACTAAAATATAATTTTAGGGACAATTTTAGAGACATATAAGGAAAAATATTCTTAGAGAATAGGGAGTAAGAATTTTTTTTCTACTTAAAAAAGAAAAGATGTTAAAAGCACTTAAAAAAAAAAAAAAATAAATGGCCTCACACAGCCCGTTTTTACTGTTTATAATGAGTACTTTAGTCAAATGCAGCGGTAAAAATGCTTTGCACCCAGTTATTCTAAAAGCTTTGCCCCGGTTATTTTTAAAAGAGTGCAATCGTTCCTCCATTATTATGGTTCAACAGTTAAATAACAAGTAGAATGTGATTTATTGCTGTGATATATATTAAACTCAAGAATCTTTTCATTCTGTAATTATCGTAATTTTCATTTTACAATTATCAATCTGAAATTATCGGCTGACGATAACCTGCAGATGATCGATATTTCTGATATATTTTTGAGGGTATATTAGTGGCATCTAAATGAAATAAATTATATTATTTTAATTTCTTAGTACATTATACGATTTTAAAATTTGACATACTATCACTTTGATATTTAGATCATTCTGTAGAAGATAACTGGGCTTGTGTGGACACAAGGCACAAGACGAACTATAGTTTTTCTCTTTATTTAGCTCTTAAAAGGTGTTAAAATAAAAAAAAGTTCGCAACTCTATAAATTTTTATAAAAATAAAATAAAGAAGCATTCATTCAGTGGGAACTGCAGAAAATATGTTTTGCGTTATGCAAACTATATCACTGCAAGAACGGTTTGATTGATAGAATTTTAACAACAGATTTTGAATGAGTTGCCATATAAACTAATTTTATGTGGCTTTTAAAAAACCTCATTGCTTCGAATAAGTTTCTTGCATTGTTCAAACTATGCAGGTATTAATTATTAAAGTGCAATTGCGAGACATTTTGAAGAAACATCATCCTTCTATAGATGCATTTAAGATCATCTTCGAACAAATGCAATTCAACCATTTGACTGGTGTGGTAAATCTGAAGTTTTTCACCATTTAACACAGTTTAAATATTTTTAAAATGGTATTGACGTTTCATTGCGGTATTGATGTGAAAACGGATTGATATACTTTAAAAATAAATAATATTTATTCTCACCTAATTTATTTATTTTAAAATAGCATTAAATTTCCTTTTTATTTTCATATGGGAACACATGCAGAAATGGCTGGTTGTTATCCTGTCAACATGTTGACATTCAGAGGTAAAATGTTTTGAAAATCTAGTAGTACCCGATATATCGAATGCACACTAAAAAGCTTGTACATCATTTAAGTCTATTTTTACATGATTTGTTTGATCCAACACACAGATCAAATAACACAGTTAAATAAGACTCATGTTTACTTTTACACGGCAATTTACTTTCTCATTGTAAAACCTTTGGTCATTTTTCAGCTACTTTGTTGATAATTTCGGCGGTATATATATATATATATATATATATATATATATATATATATATATATATATATATATATATATATATATAAGTATCAGGAACCTTACTCCCCATTACGGGCAGCTAATTCCCCTGAAACTTTCAGTAACATGCTTGCAAATGTTTTACAGTGCTTATGAAATAAACAAATACATGTAAAAGTATAATGTTCAAATTAAGACAAACATATATGGATTTTTATATTAGTTCTTTTAACATCTTATTATTTTAAGTAGCTTTTCGAATTATTTTTACTGGTTACTTTTCCTACGTAGTATCAATGTACAGGGAAAGTAGTGTGTATGTATGTTAATGTGTATGTTATCCATGAGTCTGTGGATGGGACATCTCATGAACTAAAAGAGCGTTTCAAACGTAATAAATACATAATCATTTCATAAGTAATTTTTCATTAGGAAACAGATGGCACAAACTGTAGAACGCTAGCATGAACCGTTCTCAAGACATTGCACGTTTTTCTAATGAATTTATAAAAAAAAAATACATAAAATTAAAAAAGTAGTCACAATCATTGAATATATTTACTTTTCACATGCAACATTATGCAACACATCTGTTAATGTCACTCTTGTGGATCCAGTTCGTTCCATTCACGAGAAAAGTTAACTGTTTTGTAACTGTTTTGTAGTTTGACTCCAAAGAATTCGTTTATAGCTCAATACTATAAATATTATATAGTGGATTTCGTACGCCCTTATTTTCCTGGGAAAGAAGTAAAGTAATTGCATTTTGTAGGGAAAGTCCTATGCTGCCCACACCAGATATTTTACACAGTTAGAAGATATCTGCAGTATAAAATCAGACTTAAATGCGCCAGTGTGAAAACAGGCATGATTGCAGACACAAGTATACTTTTACACGGTTAGAACGTACACTGTAAAACATTTTGCAACCATTGCTCATTTTTTTCAGCTACTTTGTTGATAATTTCGACAAACTGATAAGAAAAGCCACAATTAAAAGCGTTCATGGAAATTCCAACTTCATTTCTGAAATGAAGTTGGAATTTCCATGAACTATTATTGAACTATTTCAGCTAATTATCATCTGCCGAAGCGTTATTTTTTTGTATATATATATATATATATATATTATCATAACTATCAGGAACCTTACTCTCCATTATGAACAGCTGATTCCCCTGAAACTTTCAGTAACATGCTTACAAATATTTTACAGTGTATGTACAGTGTAAAAACACAGGCTTGGCAGTAAAAAAAATATATAGATTTACTACATATAAATGAAAGTTTTACTTACTGTGTTGTAGATCTAAACTCGGAGATCTGTTGCTGACAGCTGTCAATCCTTGGACACGACAGTCTATAGGACTTTCTCTGTATGGAGGCATCCTGGGCCCCGTTAAAAACTGTTCTTGGAGGCAAAGTGGGGCCCCCGGAAAATACCTGGGCAGCAACATATAACCATTATACAGAAAAGGCCACTGAAGAGACGGACTTTGAAAACCGGGACCGCCCGATATTAACGAGTCTATAGAAAATGAGGATCGCTGCATGGCGAATGGATTCACATAGTATCCCGCGCGTTGGGAAGTTTTGTTTTGTTGTGAACAAGTTACTGAAGATCGCGGCTAGTTTCAGGGTTGCCGAGTTGGCGAGAATAAAAGCGTCGCCAAGAGATGGTAAGAGGCGGGATCGGTCTTTTGCTCCCTGAGAGCTGGATGAGCTAAATGCCGCGAAGGAGAGTCACGCCCACGGATGCTAAATGGAGTGTTGACAGGTTTAAAGTCAAGATGCGGGATGGAGGGAGGTTAATAAGGGACAAATTTGAAGATTTTTTTTTCCTTGGGCGAATGAGATTTGTTTGAAGAAAGAATAATGTATCAGGGACTGTCCTCTCTCTCTCAAGAGTTGCAACGTTTTTAAAGCAAAAGGTCTCTAAACTTTTTGAAGCGGGGTCACATTAAAATTTTCAAACATAATATTTACTGAACTAACTACAAAAATAAAGTGTAAACATACCATAAATCATCTATTTATAATACCTATCATCCAAATCCAAATGACACTGGTATTAATATAATATCAAGTAAAATAAATAACATTTGTTGGATGAGTTGGAGGTGAAACGCAAAACTAGTGTCTTGACTCGGAAACTTGAAAGGAACTTGCTAAATCTCTGAATATGCTCGGGTAAGGAACTTGCTAAATCTCCGAATGTGCTCGGGAAAGGAACTTGCTAAAGCTCCGAATATGCTCGGGAAAGGAACTTGCTAAAGCTCCGAATATTATCTCATAGTTTTGCATATGAAAATCCAACCTTTTAACGGTACTTGATATACTTATTTAATTTTATGTACCTTTTTGATACATTTACTAGAAAAATGAATAATATCTGGAGAGCGGATCATGCCAGCGTTTAAAAATAAGTAGCATTCGTTTGTTACAATATGTTACGTATAACATGGTTTTATATTGAACATCAATGACTGCTCTGATTTTTTTAAACAATAGTTTTCAAAAAATCATTCGAAAATTTGGAAGGAGGTGAGACAAATCTAAGATACGCTTTAAAAGTATTGCCGATACACAATACTAGATATTTTGAGAAATTGTATAACTTTTTAAGCCTAGTGCTTATCCACGTGTATGACTTTAATATTTCGTTATTTTTTATTTTACCATTTTTGAATTCTCACCATTGATATATGTTGATTATTTTTAGCTTGATGACTAGATATATGCATTTTATTCTCCTTTTGATTGATGATTCTCTATTTTCTACATCCTTTTATGTTGTTAGCATTTTTAAAGTTAAGGTTTTATGAGTTAACTTCTCTCTTTTCTATCATTGGAATTTCATATTATAATTTTATTATTTTATTATTAATTATATATATATACCGGGTGATTCAAAAGTTCGGAGCAAAAGTAAAACGCGATAAAAAAAAATATCTATGGGTCGGAAAGACATGCGGTTTGCAGATTAATATTCACAGTGGCGCGGGATTTTGCATGGCATAACAAAAAAATAGTTCAAAATCTCGACACTAGGGGACGCTGCTGCAACTGAAACAATGAGCGGTAATAATTGTGAAATGAGATATTTTATTTAAGCATGATTTACAGCTGCAAGTGCTCAATGTGTCCACCACCACATTCCGGTACTGAGTGCAATCGCGGTATTACGCCTAATACAGCGTAATACTATGTCAGGCGTAATACCGCGATTGCACTTAGTACTGAAATGTGGTGGTGGACACATTGAACACTTGACGCTGTAAATCATGCTAAAATAAAATATATCATTTCACAATTATTACCTCTCGTTGTTTTATTTGCAACAGCGCCTCCTAGTGTCGAGATTTTGAACTATTTTTTTTTTGTGAATATTAATCTGCAAACCGCATGTTTCTCCGACCCATAGATATTTTTTTACCGCGTCTTACTTTTGCTCCGAACTTTTTAATCACCCGGTATATATACAGGTATATACCTGTATATATATATATATATATATATATATATATATATATATATACACCTCAAAGCCACAGTTTAGCAATTCTTCTTCTGAAAAATAAATGGACATTTTTAATACAATTTAAAATATATATAAATTATGTGTTAGATTGCTTCTCACATGCTAAAATTTTAAATGAATTGTAGTTGAACCTGTAATTAACAAACATCTATTTACCGAATTTCCTTATTTAGCTATTTTCTTTCTTTAATTTATTTTATTATATTATTATTCTTATTCATCTGTATATTATTTTTATTTATTTGTACGACGGTGAATTATTTACGAAAATTTCTAAATATAACCTCAAAAACGAAGTTTTCTTTTTATTTAAATAGTTTACATGACTTTTTGCAAAAAAGAAATTTTGAACATTTCAAACTTATATTCATGTTTATTGTTGGAATTGGTTAATGATTGACAACTATGTAATGCGGCTTCCGGTTGTGAAGCAGACACAGGGTAGATTTCCTGCGGACAGGAGCAATCATTTATCCTCTGTGGTGGTAAATGAATATCGATAAAACTGCAGTTTTATGGAGATGTTAAACAATGAATAAATTCTTTATGATGTATGAGTTTTCGGGTTTTATGTTGAATGTGTTCAAAATAAAGTGTTTAAATATTAAATAAAATACTTCTCTGATTCTCAAGGAGGTAAATAAAAGTTTCAAACAATGACTTTGCATCAAAATTTCATGCAACCAAAAAGTTTATCAACTATGGTAAAAAAAAATATTCTAGAAAAGATTTGAAAAACAATGAAATAGTAGTTTTAAAAAATATTTGGAGTTTAAATCACCACTTGATTTTCTCATACATGTATATTCCTTATTGTTTAGGTCAACTTGATCACAACCAATATAAGAATACAAAATAATCATAATAATAATAATTTTTTATTGTCCTTCGTTTACGATATTCTTTAAAAAAATTATAAAATATTTTAAATTGGCAACAGTTTGTCAAGTCAGTGAATGAGATGTATTTTATTATTATTTTCTGTTGTTGTTGTTGTTACTTATGACCTCCTGTTCGGAGCAACCGAAACAGGACCAGTGACGCAGGAAGGAAGAACGACACACAAGACTAGAGAACAGTTACCTTACACCTTTCTGGTAGGTCGGACGGTCTGGGTTTCAACAATCAACAACACAAGACTAGAGATCAAAGTTTATTCCAAGAAAGCATCACTGATGAAGGTCGGAGAGGGTGCAGCTCCACTTTGACGAGGACCCAGAAGGCGGAAGTCTGACTATATCCTCAAGAAACATCCATGCCTTATTCGGGATTCGAACCTGAGACCCTCATGACAGCAGTCGAAGACGCTATCCACTTCACCACCGGGGCGGCATTATTTTCTGTATTAATGCAATAGACTCGTTCCAATTGCAAATAACAGCATCCATGGACTGTCGTAACGACTTTTGCACCCAGGAGCAAATAATTCCAGGGTATCCTTTCCTCTAATAATTAGTCTCATTTGGCTTAATAATATATTTTGGCTTAATATATCTTTAAGCCAAAAATATATATTCATCGCAAGTGGCCCTCCCTTCTCATTGGACGCGTTGGAGGAATTGCTATCGTCTCGCTCCATGACGATCGCAACTGTAATGAATCGTTTTTGCTCTTATTATGTCATCATCAGCATGGTATAGAGTAGACTATCTACAATGGCAGTTTTGGGACATTAGTATAAGAAAGTAATCTGATGTAAACAGCGTTTGAATATTTCTATCTTCCTGTGGTACCGCAATGAATGCGAAATGTGGTGAATTTACTGCTTTAAAGCCATATGTGATGCACGTTTCATAGAATGTTTGATTTAAGATCTTGCAAAATGAGTTTGAAACTTTCGTTGGCGATGTCAAACCTGTCATTAGAGTGTTTTAATTAATTTAATAAATGCATTTAATGCACTGCACGAGCGTCAGTCTCTCTATATTAAAAAAAAAATCTGATGTGGGCAGCACATGACTTTCCTTATATAATGCAACGAATTTACTACTTTTATAGTAAAAAAAATAAATTATTTTTATAGTAGATATTTATATTCTTTGCAAGATATTGAATTTTCGTCAATGAGTCGTCATTTTCATTGATTTAGCGTCATTTTTATCCATTTGGCGAGTTTTTCGTTGATTTAACAACATTTGAAAAAAATCGCCAAGTTGGCGACATTCCGCCAAATTTGTCGCCAAAATCTCGCCAAACGTAATGGACGGAGGAATAAGTTATTCTTATAGCAGATAAATGACTATTGGCGTTCAAATTCAAAAGTATTACACAAAGTATCTTTTTTCATGAATGGAACGAGCTAAATCCACGAGAATGATGTCACCCAATTTATCGCATGGTATTACATATGAAAAGTGAACATGTTTCTCAATAGGAGATATTTTTTTTTTATTTAATACAATTTTTTGATAATTTTTTTAAAACTATGCAATATCTCAAGAATGGTTCTTACTAGCGTTCTAAAATTTATGTTAATCGTTTTCTAATGAAAAATTACATAAAAAATGTCTATTTGCGTAACTTTATTAGAGGTTTTGAATTTTTGACGATTTTTTCAAAATTTCATTCGAAAATTTAGGGGGGTTCTGTACATTCGATTGCGTATAAAAATAATAGGCATCCAGTATTCACAGATTATAATTTTTGTACCAAATTTCGTTCAAATCGGTCCATTCATTCGTCAGTTATCGTCTCCACAGACTCACTGACACACACATACACACATACTTTCACACTCTCTCTCTCACACACACACACATCACTTCAAAAATGTTTGATTCGTGATCAGGGATGCTTGAAACGTGCTCTCCCGTCGAAAACTCGAATTCGAATTTTCGACCCCGTCACAATACTTTCCTTATACATTATTGTATATAAGGAAAGTAATAAAAGTCGCTGCTGCCATAACCGCTGCTTGACAAATTTCGCTTTCTTCGTGTTTCCCTGTCTCGTACCGCAAAAATTTTAGCACATAAAAATACAAAAATTTGATACTTTTGTAGAGAAATGGTAGCAAACACTCTGAAATAAACCGTTTTCCGATTCAAACTTTTAGAAAATATTCAATGTATAAGTCGCGGACAGAAAATTTGAGATCAGAGTTCGTTCTAGACAAACTAACAATACCAAAACTCAATTTTTGCAGACATGTACTTACATAGTTGAATATTTGCAAAACGGAGCCGATTTTCTAAATTTCAACTTAGTTCATGAGTTATTCTACTCTGTATGCACTTTTGAAGTGAAATTTTTTCTTCTGTATTGGCGCGTTCCTCGAATTTCTCTATACCTCGTATCGCAAAAACCATAGCATAAATATGTAATTTGGTACATTTGTAGAGAAATGGTAGGAGACCCGCTGAAATAACCCGCTTCTCAATTTAAACTTTAGTTTGGCTTGAAACAACACTCGAAGCGAGCGTCAGTGAGTTGAAGGCGAATCCTCCCGACTTGCTGAGGGCGTTACTGGGGTCCCTAGTTATATAAAAATACACTCTTCGAATTATTAGAATTGATATTTGGCCTCTTTTGTTACTTTGTTTGTTTTAACATTCATGGTTTCATTAAGAGTTATAACATGAAACGCTACAGGTTGGCTTCATCTGATGACTGCTTTGATTAATTCATTGAAAAGCATTAAATATCTCAAAAGTTGATTTTGCCACTACCATGAACTTTGGACAATGACAAATACATCCTAGTTGTAATGGACTACTTCACAAAGTGACCAGAAGATTACGCAATCTATGACGAAGGGTCTACAGCTGTTAGTTAAGCTCTAACTCGGAACTGGATATGTCGTCACGGGGTTCCCTCTCTCATCCATTCTGACTAGGGAATGGACTTTAGCTCTGGCATATTCACGGGACTGTGCAAACTACTCGGAATGGACAAAACTCGAACTACTCCTCTTCATCCTCAATCGGACGGCATGGTAGAGAGATTCAACAGAACGGTACTCATCTCTCAATATTCGTATCCAGGAACCAGCAAGACCGTCACCTACCTTTGTCCCTGCTGGCCTGCAGAAGTGCTGTCCACGAATCGACTGGTCATTCTCCATCAAAAATTCTGTTCAGCAGGGATCTACGACTACCATGCGAACTAATATTTGGAAGATCATGTGATGCTCCTTCATCGCCTTATGAATCTGCGCAAAATCTGCAGGCACGGTTGGAGGAAGTTCATCTTTTCGCTTATGAGAGGATCAACATTGCTATAAAATGAAGACCCGATGCAATGCTAAAGCTAATGAAGTACGATTCCAAGAAGGCGACGCAACGTGGATGTTCAATCCTTGGCGAGAACCATGATTTTCGCAAAAACTATATCACAACGGGGAAGGGCCCTACGTCATCAAGAAAAGAATAAGCAGTGTCGTTTATCGAATCCAGAAATCGTCTTCAGCCAAGCCAAAAGTCGTCCATATAGACAGATTGGCCCCATATTTTGGACCTCTGTAGATTGATACTGCTCGGGACATGCAGTCTCAAGGAGGAGGCAGTATTGCGAAAGCGCAATATTTCCTTTGGCGCCTTTTCTTTCGTCTGTCTCGAATTCTAGGAAATGAAAACACTGTCCATGACGTCAGCATGACATGAGCCCATGGTTGCCAGGATTTCTCAGTTAGAAGAAGGATTTCCTGATTTGGCGACTTCCAGAATGTTCCAGAAACTTTACGAAATAACGATTAGTCTAAGAGATAGAGAGAGATTTCCAGAAGTTTCTATAGAGAGACTATAAAAAGACTCATCCCTCTGCTGGAGTTCAGTTGACGCATCGACAGTATACAAGCTACAGTGAACTGTGACATTTGTCAATGTTTTGAGACTAGTAGCCGTTGATTTGTCGAATTACTTTTACCAGTATTCTGAGAATATTATCGCTTATTCTGTGACATTAGTGGAGCATTTAAGTGCTGTTTGATTGTATAATGTTCCTATTTACTTTGTGCTTGCGAATAAACGTTAGTTATCCAGAAACTTGGACTCGTTCTTGTATCCTGAGTGTACACGATTCTAGAGGATACGTTCGTAACAAACCGGTGTCAGGAGTGGGGTTTCTGGAGCGTATATGGTAGTGACTAGAAAAAACGATGGAGGAACAGATGAAAGAGATGATGACTTTGATTAAAGCTATGAAAAGCGAGATAAAATGAAAAAAAAACTATGAAAGCCGGGCAAGAACCGATGGAAGAAAATATTAAAGTCAGACAAGACGAGATGAAAGCCGGACAAGATGAGATGATAGAAACGATGAAAGCCGGGCAAGAAACGATGGAAGAAAATATTAAAGTCGGACAAGACGAGATGAAATAGGCTATGAAAGCCGTACAAGACGAGATGAAAGTCGGACAAGAAGCAACAAAAGACGAGATGAAAGAAGCACATGAGAGTCAGATGAGATTGGCATCAGCAAAACGCTGAACAAAGTCCGTGAACGTTTCTTCTGGTACAATGTGGTAAGATCCGATGTTGGGCTCTGGTGCAAAGAATGCACGGAATGCGGCGCTCGGAAGGGACCGAAGAAGGAAACACGTGGGCTTCTTCAGTGTTACAATATTGAAGCTCCTTTCGAGAGAATTGCCCTCGACGTTTTGGGGGCACTTGGACAAAGACAATTTTGGACAAAGACAAATATATCTTAGTTGTAATGGACCACTTCACAAAGTGGCCAGAAGATTACGTAATCCATGACCAAGAGTCCACAGCTATTAGCGAAGCTCTAACTTGGAACTGGATATGTCATTACGGAGTTCCCTCTCTCATCCATTCTGACTAGGGAATGGACTTTAGCTCTGACATATTCACGGGAATGTGCAAACTATTCGGGGTGGACAAAATTCGAACTACTCCTCTTCATATGCACTACTCCTTTTCATCTATCTACTCCTCTTCATTTGTTAGCGCTGAATACGACAGCATGCCTAACATACAAGCCTGAAGATAGACTCGATGCAAAGATCCTAATGAAGCATCCGTTGTGGTCCTCAGACTGGTCACATATAGCAGCCGTGTGAAGTCGATCAAATGTGGAAGACACGGGAATTCTGGGAAGATACTGATCAAAGTAAGAATTTTCTATATCACTTTTTTTATTAAGAATAGTTTCATGTCTAGCTCAAAGCCCGGTCCTAATTTAATATCTATATTAGCTACTGTTCAACATATTGTTAGTATATGTTAGATCATAATGCTCACTAATTTTTCTACTTTTATGAAGGGGGCGTCAAAATCATGCTTGTGCTGGGTGAAAGATATCTTTGAGTCAGCTCTGATAGTTTAAATGTTTCGATTATGTTATCTGTCGGGTAGAACAAAGCTGCCGGAGCCAAGAAATGTTTTAACAACAGATTTGCCACATACTCTCGAATACAGAAATTCTGTGTTTCTCCTATGAATAGCGAAAACGGGCATTTGGCTGAGCGGCTACCCTCGTTTCCTTTCGATCTATAGATGCTGGGTTCGCTTCTGTCCTCCAGAAAGTCGCAGAGCTACAAAATAACCCAATTCAGTCCAATCCGTGAGCTACAAGTCATTGATCGAAGCTTAAGTTATTTATAAAACATCGTTCAAACTGTTTTCAAAATAAATTTGTAAAAAAATACTCCATAACAGCATAAAAGCATCAATCGGCTTCTAAGACAAAAAAATAGCGTTTTTCTTCAGGTTAAATAAACTGTAACTGCAACAGTAAGGCCAAGAACGCGTCAGTCAATAAATATTTGCATCAAGTAACTAGTTGGCAGTCAGTAAGCAGAGCAGTCTCCATCTACTGGTTTAGCACATTTTGGCGATCATACCTTGGATTCACTACTATAGGAGGGCTCTGTGAGTAACAACGTGTTACCCTGTTAGAAGTTCATTCGAAATTATAATTTGTAAGTTACTAAAAATATCATTTTTCAATTAGGAATGTTCGTCGAATTAAGGAAATAATTGAACCCTGTTCGAATTTTTGAGATTTAACTACATTAAAATGCATTAGAACTAAGACAAATATCTTAACTCTTTAACAAAAGATTCGCCGCACAATTACGAACAAGATTAGGCAACGTTTCTTTAATAATGCAACGAGTAAGATACCGTTTATTTAGTAATAAGTAACTGAAGTACCATTAGTTACATCTGAAAAAAAAAATGAACTGAACTTTAACGGTTATAAATTACCATTTTACATTTCCCTGTAAGTTTATTAGTTACTGCTTTTTTACCCTTCTACATTTTACAAAATCTATTGCGAGCCTATAAAATTTGCAAAATACCAATGTTGAAACTTATTGAATAAAACTGCTAAATTTTAATCTAAAAAAAAAAAAAAAAATAGTGAATAACATTGTAACTAGTTATAGATCGACATGAAACATCCGCCCTTTCGCATATTTCAACGGAAAAGATGGTGTGTAATGACGATATACCTGTATTTTCAGATTTTAAAAAAAATTTCGGAAAATTATACAGTTTTGATAGATTAATAATTTATATTGTCCGAATTGGATCACAAACGGTTATCAACAATGAAACGTTTGGAAGTAATGTTTCTAATCACTCCACTGGGCGAGCGTGAGGTCGACGCAAACAATAAGCCGATACTGGCATATGGTTCAGATGTCGATGGACAGATGTCGCAGATCCAATTTTTTTCACCTTTACTCGTATCTCGTCACCAACCCAACTAAACGGTTACGAGATTATATACCTCCTTTAGAAATTTTTGGAAAAACAAGTAACTCGTGAAATTTTTATCCAATCTACAAAATTCAAGAAGTTTTCAGAAATCGCCAAGTGCTTGCTCAATTCACCGGACACGGCCACCAAATTTGTCGCCACGGTCAAGTAACTCAAATTACACCAATGGGTTTTTTCTGTGTTAGGTTTTTGTGACAATAGAATGTCACTTCCCTTATGCACTGCCTTACATTTCTTTCAGAATTTACTTCGTACTCCGTGCCTCAAGATGTTTCCATCAAAAATGTTAGAAATTCTCCCTTAAAAGGTATTGTCCTTTGAGACTTGGGATAAAGACCGAAATTAATGATCCATTGATGCTATTATTCGGATCCTTTGAGCTGAAAAAATGAACACTTTGTGTTTACTTTCTTGATTATTATACAGGGGACTAATCCTTTTTATTTAAAAATAAGGACAAAATTTTGATTTTAAATTTTTCGATAATGTCGGGACAGATGTACAGTTTCGAAGCTGTAATACGCATAATAAATTTCGAAGCTGTACTGATCCTTCGTTAAAAATATAAATTTCATTGAGCATCACAAGGAATCAAACGAAAGGATATGATACAATTAAATAACTTTGGAAAACTATCAAACATAAAATAAAAGTTTAAAGTTCAAATATCATTTGTAATAAGGATTAGTATATTAAACTGAACTAATAATCAAACAAATAATATAAATACAAAGTACTACATATTATACATATTACAATTATTTCTCTGCTTGAGAATCTAGCTATGTGTGCAGAAAAAACAACCACAGCTCTTAAAAGGGACCAATTGGAAAAACCATTTGCCTGATGACAATCCAATCGATATGGATACAGAAAGTACAGATAAGTGCGAGAATTTGGACCATATTGTGAGTGATGTGATTTCTGAAGGAAGTGAAGAGAAATTTGAAAATCCAATGGAATCCGGAACAACATTGACTCCAGGTAATATTTTGCTTCCTTTAACTTTCCGCGCTGTTTAAGACATCAGAAAATTCTAAAGATATTTTTAACACTTTACAACAAAGTTGAAAAGTGTTTATGACTTTGTTCATTCTGTCTGTCTGTCTGTCTGTCTGTCTGTCTGTATGTCTGTCTGTCTGTCTGTCTGTCTGTCTGTCCGTTAGCACGATAACTGCCGTAAAAATGAGTTTATCAAAATGAAATTTTAGTATGTTGTTCAGACGGTCTGTAGGACCTATGGGAATATAAATAAATAATATCACCCAATTAGTTTTTTATTGAACCCGGGTTGAAAAAATGAAATACATTGAACCCTATGGGACCTAATTTTTCAAACATTTTTTAAGTAAATTTAAAATTCACGAATTGCTTCGAAATTTTTAGGAAATATTCACATTATCCCATAGAATATATAAAAAAAAATTCAGTAAAATATGTTAAGTAGTTTTTTAATTAAAACAAGAGAGATCAATCATGCATAAGCATTGATTATGAAACACTTTCCAACTGAAATGTAATTTCATTTAAAAATTTCTAAAATGTGATTTATTCAGTGGTAATATCTTTTACATTATCACAGTACTACAGTAATTTATTATACTTAAATATTTAAAACTGTATCGAAATATAAATCATCTGATTCTTTATGCAAAATCAATGAATATTTCATTCATATAACTTGTATTCCAGACTCCAGAGCTAAATAATTTTGTGTGAAAAAAATTCAGCAATTCTTATGTAATTCATCTTACAATCGCTTGAGATATTTGCATTCTGCATATGTTAAAATTAGGCTTCCTTGAAGAAATAATAAAAGTTTAGGGATCATTTAAAATCACAACTATTGTAATTGCATAGGCACGGAATTTAGATACACAGATAATACACATATAATATATATGTGTATGTGTATGTACTCAAAGTATTGGAATCGTGCCGAAGATCATAACTCGAATTTTCAAAGGATCTACACGTTTTGGGACTTCTAGAACACGAAAAAACTAGTTTTAGGAAGACGTCTGTGTGTGTAAGGGTGTATCTGTGTATGTTTCTGTGTGTCTGTGTGGATATTACATCCACTCTAATTGAAAAACTAATGGACCGAATTTCATACAATTTGGTAGGTATGTTTTTTGTGGGAAATCCTGATGTTCATTAGATTATAGTACGATTTGTAATAAAAGAATCTGCCTTCTTTGCGAAATGGCAGCAGAAATTGCCTTTATCCACTCTAGCTAAAAACTAATGAACCAAATTTAACAAAATTTGGTGTATAATATTTCAATAACCTACAAGTGATTTATATACTAAATTTAACAAAATTTTGTATATAAATCATTTGTAGGATATTCTACTACGATTCGGGAAAAAGGAATGGGCTATTTTTGCGAAATGGCCAGCAAAAATCGTTATATATAAAAATAAAAGACTACGTGTGCTCAATAATATCAATTAAATTCCTATTTTATATGTGATTTTTGACAACAAAAAGAATAAGACTAACCCCATTACTCTAGGACTAGCCGTTCTTGAGATATTCTAGTTTTTTCGCGTTTTCGCTACGCCACCTTTGACAATAAGTCCAGCTATCAAATGAGAACCAAATTTAAGTTTAACGTGTAAATTCAATGTCATTTAAAATACTTATGTTTTGCAGATAAACTCAAATTATCATTGAATAAATAAAGAGAACGAATATGAGTCTGCAGAGAAAGACATGTGCTGTCCACATCAGAATTTTTAACAATATTACAACAATGATTTATAGAAGTGAACGGGGATTATTTTCAGGCCATTTCGAAAAAAATGTATGATCTATATTTAAAGATCCATCAAATTTTTGTCGAATAAAATGTTCAACAAATTTAAGCTGTGTACCAAATTTTAACTCTCTAGGACGTAGGAAAGTGCATTTAAAATGCCATCAATTAAATTTATTATGAAGAGTTATATAAAATTTTAAAAAAAAGAAAAATTGTTATCTACCAAATTTATTTTAAAATATGAAGCCACTCCCATATGCTAAACGTTTAAACAAATGGAGAGATATTTATTATATAATATCTCTCTCTTTTCTTTCTGGAAGATATCCCAAAGTCAGAATTTAATTGAATTTGTTTTTTTCCCTATATTAAATAATTTTTTTAATTAAAAAACTACTTAACATATTTTACTGAATTTTTTTTTATATATTCTATGGGATAATGTGAATATTTCCTAAAAATTTCAAAGCAATTCGTGAATTTTAAATTTACTTAAAAAATGTTTGAAAAATTAGGTCCCATAGGGTTCAATGTATATCATTTTTTCAACCCGGGTTCAATAAAAAACTAATTGGGTGATATTATTTATTTATATTCCCATAGGTCCTACAGACCGTCTGAACAACATACTAAAATTTCATTATGATAAACTCATTTTTACGGCAGTTATCGTGCTAACGGACAGACAGACAGACAGACAGACAGACAGACAGACAGACAGACAGACAGAATGAACAAAGTCATAAACACTTTTCAACTTTGTTGTAAAGTGTTAAAAATTATTTAATATAGGGAAAAAAACAAATTCAATTAAATTCTGACTTTGGGATATCTTCCAGAAAGAAAAGAGAGAGATATTATATAATAAATATCTCTCCATTTGTTTAAACGTTTTGCATATGGGAGTGGATTCATATTTTAAAATAAATTTGGTAGATAACAATTTTACATTTTTTTTAAGTTTTATATAACTCTTCATGATAAATTTAATTGATGGCATTTTAAATGCACTTTCCTACGTCCTAGAGAGTTAAAATTTGGTACACAGCTTAAATTTGTTGAACATTTTATTCGACAAAAATTTGATGGATCTTTAAATATAGATCATACATTTTTTTCGAAATGGCCTGAAAATAATCTCCGTTCACTTCTATAAATCATTGGTGTAATATTGTTAAAAATTCTGATGTGGACAGCACATGTCTTTCTCTGCAGACTCATATTCGTTCTCTTTATTTATTCAATGATAATTTGAGTTTATCTGCACAACATAAGTATATTAAATGACATTGAATTTACACGTTAAACTTAAATTTGGTTCTCATTTGATAGCTGGACTTATTGTCAAAGGTGGCGTAGCGAAAACGCGAAAAAACTAGAATATCTCAAGAACGGCTAGTCCTAGAGTAATGGGGTTAGTCTTATTCTTTTTGTTGTCAAAAAATCACATATAAAATAGGAATTTAATTGATATAATTGAGCACACGTAGTCTTTTATTTTTATATATAACGATTTTTGCTGGCCATTTCGCAAAAATAGCCCATTCCTTTTTCCCGAATCGTAGTAGAATAACCTACAAATGATTTATATACAAAATTTTGTTAAATTTGGTATATAAATCACTTGTAGGTTATGGAAATATTATACTCCAAATTTTGTTAAATTTGGTTCATTAGTTTTTAGCTAGAGTGGATAAAGGGAATTTCTGCGGCCATTTCGCAAAGAAGGCAGATTCTTTTATTACGAATCGTACTATAATCTAATGAACATCAGGATTTCCCACAAAAAACATACCTACCAAATTGTATGAAATTCAATCCATTAGTTTTTCAATTAGAGTGGATGTAATATCCACACAGACACACAGAAACATACACAGATACACCCTTACACACACAGACGTCTTCCTAAAACTAGTTTTTTCGTGTTCTAGAAGTCCCAAAACGTGTAGATCCTTTGAAAATTCGAGTTATGATCTTCGGCACGATTCCAATACTTTGAGTACATACACATACACATATATATTATATGTGTATTATCTGTGTATCTAAATTCCGTGCCTATGCAATTACAATAGTTGTGATTTTAAATGATCCCTAAACTTTTATTATTTCTTCAAGGAAGCCTAATTTTAACATATGCAGAATGCAAATATCTCAAGCGATTGTAAGATGAATTACATAAGAATTGCTGAATTTTTTTCACACAAAATTATTTAGCTCTGGAGTCTGGAATACAAGTTATATGAATGAAATATTCATTGATTTTGCATAAAGAATCAGATGATTTATATTTCGATACAGTTTTAAATATTTAAGTATAATAAATTACTGTAGTACTGTGATAATGTAAAAGATATTACCACTGAATGAATCACATTTTAGAAATTTTTAAATGAAATTACATTTCAGTTGGAAAGTGTTTCATAATCAATGCTTATGCATGATTGATCTTTCTTGTTTTTTTCTGACTATGATTATCATCCATCTATTGTCATTAATTTGAATATATTTAGGGCCATAAATTAAGAGATATTCGTAATGTTAACAGTTATATATTTAAATAGTGCAAATTTTAATAGTGTTTATTGAATTATTAGAGACACTGATTTGTAAACTTCAGTTTGAAAGCAAACTGCAGAAAAATGTATAGAAAATTGTATAATTTATCTGATCTTGAGACTTTTAAGAATCTAAGGAAGCTTGTCATGAGAAAGATTAAAATTTCTTACAATATGTCCCTTACTGATATTGATAATACGTTATAAATAATGAAAATTTAATAGTTTTTATTTAATCATTACAGCCACTGATTGGAGTGCATCATTTTAAAAGCGAACTACAGAAAAATGCATAGACAATTCTATAATTTATCTGATCTTGAGAGTTTTAAGAATCTTAAGATAATTGTTAAAACGATAATTAAAATTTTTACTTTCCTTATATACATAATGTGTATAAGAAGGGTATTGTGACAGTATTGTGACAGGGTCGAAAATTCGAATTCGTGTTTTCGACGGGAGAGCACGTTTCAAGCATCCCTGATCACGAATCAAACATTTTTGAAGTGATGTTTGTGTGTGTGTGTGTGAAAGTGTATGTGTGTGTGTATGTGTGTGACAGTGAGTCTATGGAGACGGTAACCGACGAACGAATGGACCGATTCGAACGAAATTTGGTACAAAAATCACAATCCGTAAACACTGGAAGTCTATTGTTTTTATATGCAATCGAATGTTCAGAACCTCCCCTAGATTTCCGAGTGAAATTTTGAAAAAATCGTCAAAAAATCAAAACCGCTAATAAAAATAGACATTTCTTATGTAATTTTTCATTAGAAAACGATTGACATAAATTTTAGAACGCTAACATGAACCCGTTCTCAAGATATTGCACATTTTTCAAAAAAATTATCAAAAAGTTATATAAATTTAAAAAAAATATTTCCTATTGAGAAACATGTTCACTTTTCATATGTAATACCATGCGATAAATTTGGTGACATTATTCTCGTGGATCTATCTCGTTCCATTCATGAAAAAAGATACTTTGAGTAATACTTCCGTATATGAACGCCGATAGTCATTTATCTGTTGTAAAAATAACTTATTTCTCCGTCCATAACGCTTGGCGATATTTTGGTGACGAATTTGGCGAAATATCGCCAACTTGGCGACATTTTTAATTGTTGCCAAATTAACAAAAATCTCGCCAAATTGATAAAAATGACGCTAAATCAATAAAAGTGGCGACTAATTGAAGAAAATTAAATATCTTGGAAAGAATATAAGTATCTACTATAAGAATAACATTTTTACTTTCCCTGCAATACATGGTAATGTATAGGGAAAGTATTGGAATCATGCCGAAAATCACAACTCGAGTTTTCGACGGATCTCCACGTTTCGAGACCTCTAGAATACGAAAAAACCATTTTTAGCGTGACGTCTGTGCGTGTGTCTGTCTGTCTGTGTGTCTGTCTGTCTGTCTGTGTGTCTGTCTGTCTGTCTGTGTGTCTGTCTGTCTGTGCAGATTTTGTATCCACTGTAACTAAAAAACTAATGGACCGAATTTCACAAAATTTGGTAGATAAGTCACTTGTGGGCGGGGCTGGTGCTGATTAGTTTTGGGTACGATTCGGAATAAAAGAACCCGCCTTTTTTTGCGAAATGGCCCGCAAAAGCTTGTATCCACTGTAGCTGAAAAACTAATGGACCGAATTTCACAAAATTCGGTAGATGAGTCACGTATAGTTCACTCTGGTGCTGATTAGATTTTGGTACGATTCGGAAAAAAATAACCTGCCTTTTTTTGCAAAACGGCCCGCAAAAATCTTCAAAATCTAAACTAAAGAACTAGGTATACTCAGATATATCCATTAAATGCCCGTTTAATACGTAATGTTTAACGACGAAAAGAATAAGACCAACCCCATTACACTAGGACTAGCCGTTCTCGAGATATTTTAGTTTTTCGTACTTTCCCTACGCCACCTTTCCCTGCAATACATGGTAATGTATAGGGAAAGTATTGGAATCATGCCGAAAATCACAACTCGAGTTTTCGACGGATCTCCACGTTTCGAGACCTCTAGAATACGAAAAAACCATTTTTAGCGTGACGTCTGTGCGTGTGTCTGTCTGTCTGTGTGTCTGTCTGTCTGTCTGTCTGTCTGTCTGTGTGTCTGTCTGTCTGTGCAGATTTTGTATCCACTGTAACTAAAAAACTAATGGACCGAATTTCACAAAATTTGGTAGGTAAGTCACTTGTGGGCGGGGCTGGTGCTGATTAGTTTTGGGTACGATTCGGAATAAAAGAACCCGCCTTTTTTTGCGAAATGGCCCGCAAAAGCTTGTATCCACTGTAGCTGAAAAACTAATGGACCGAATTTCACAAAATTCGGTAGATGAGTCACGTATAGGTCACTCTGGTGCTGATTAGATTTTGGTACGATTCGGAAAAAAATAACCTGCCTTTTTTTGCAAAACGGCCCGCAAAAATCTTCAAAATCTAAACTAAAGAACTAGGTATACTCAGATATATCCATTAAATGCCCGTTTAATACGTAATGTTTAACGACGAAAAGAATAAGACCAACCCCATTACACTAGGACTAGCCGTTCTCGAGATATTTTAGTTTTTCGTACTTTCCCTACGCCACCTTTGAAAATAAGCCCGGTTACCGAATGAGAACGAAAATTGAATTAAAACTGAATTACATTTAATTGAAATAAATAGAACGTGGATATGAGTTTGCAGGGAAAGTCATGTGCTGCCCACATCAGATTTTTTTAATTGTAAAAGTAGTAAATTCATTGCATTATATAAGGAAAGTCATGTGTTGCCCACATAAAAAATTTTCAACGTGTTACTGATATTGATAATATTTTTAAACACTGCAATTTTAGTAGTTTTTATTGAATCATTAGAGTCACTGATTGGAGCACATCACTTTGAGAGCAAACGATATACAGAAGTTTACAGCACAATCGTACACAAAACTAATCAGCACCAGATTTGTCCACTAGTGACTTGCCTACCAAATTTTATGAAATTCGGCCAATTACTTTTTTAGTTACAGTGGATACAAAATTTGCACAGACAGACAGACACACAGACACACAGACACAGAGACACACACACAGACGTCACGCTAAAAATAGTTTTTTCGTATTCTAGAGGTCTCGAAACGTGTAAATCCGTCGAAAACTCGAGTTGCGATTTTCGACATGATTCCAATTCTTTCCCTATACATTAACATGTATTGCAGGGAAAGTAAAAATCTGATGTGGGCAGCACATGACTTTCCCTCCAGACTTATATCCACGTTCTCTTTATTTTAATTAAATTTATTTCACTTTTAATTCAATTTTCGTTCTCATTCGGCAACCGGACTTATTTTCAAAGGTGGCGTAGAGAAAATATGAAAAACTAAAATATCTCGAGAACGGCTATTCCTAATGTAATGGGGTTGGTCTTATTATTTTCTTCGCTAAAAATTACTTAATAAACAAGCATTTAATGGATATTGTCGCATGGTAAACCCATGAGCCAATATTTTCGGGAATGCGACCTAGAGTCTTCTTATTTATTTTTGGGGGTCAGCCTTTTCTTTCGGCCATATGCACTCGAAATAGAAAACCAGGATGTCGAAGTTTCTTTAGATCTCGTATTCGTACCGAAAGATTTAACGGGCGTCCTTTTCAGACGGGTCAGAGGGTTCTCGGCTGGTTTGAATTAGTTGGCCGAAAGAGTATCGGTTTCGCAGGGGCTTGAAAAGGGGCTTTTGTTTCTGGGGGTCTAAAAGCCAATGGCGTTGCTTTGGGGTCAAGGGGTTAAGACCCTGAATCCAATGGGATGTTTGTGTGCGCCTCAGGGGCGTGTTTTAAAATCTTGGAGAGAGAGAGTTTTTGAGAATTTAAAAAAAGGAGCGAGGAGAAGGAACTGAGTTGGGAGTGAGTAAAGAAGTGTTCACAAACAGGGTCCTCTGAGAAATGCTGTTCAGAGAGATGTCGTTTATTCGGCGATTGTTTGGTGAGTTACTCATTAAAGGGCCTGTGCCTGATTTGTATCTTTTAGCTCTCTCTCCCTCTCCATTTTAAATAAGTACATTTTGACTCCAAGTAAATAAACTAGTTAACTCCAAATAAATTAATCTTTACCAGTTTAAGTCAGGTGTTTTCATGATAGCTTACCATCTGTTCCAAATTAGTCTATGAGACTCCTTACCAATGTTTATTTTGATTTGTTATTAGAATGGGTGATCAATGCAGATATGTTAAGAAGAGCATTTTGTGTATTATGTTTTCTTGTATATAGGTTTAAATATTGTAAATAAATTAATGCTATTATTTAAAAATACGGCCTTCTTTCTTCTTCGCGCTCTAACCGGGCGTGTCCTAAAAAAGGAAGTTACCTTAGGACAGATATATTTGAGCGTACGTAGTTCTTTAGTTTAGATTTTGACGATTTTTGCGGGCCATTTTGCAAAAAAAGGCAGGTTATTTTTTCCGAATCATACCAAAATCTAATCAGCACCAGGGTGTCCCACAAATGACCCATTTGCCGAATTTTGTGAAATTCGGTTCATTAGTTTTTTAGTTAGAGTGAATACAAGCTTTTGCGGGCCATTTCTCAAAAATAGGCGGGTTCTTTTATCTCGAATCGTACCCAAAACTAATCAGCCCCAGACTCGCCCACAAGGGACTTACCTACCAAATTTTGTGAAATTCGGTCCATTAGTTTTTTAGTTACAGTGGATACAAAATCTGCACAGACAGACAGACAGACACACAGATACACAGACAAACAGACACACAGACAGACAGACACACAGACACGCAGACAGACACACACAGAGACGTCACGCTAAAAATAGTTTTTTCGTATTCTAGAGGTCTCGAAACGTGTATAGATCCGTCGAAAACTCGAGTTGCGATTTTTGGCATGATTCCAATACTTTCCCTATACATTACCATGTATTGCAGGGAAAGTAAAAATTTGATGTGAGCAGCACATGACTTTCCCTGCAGACTTATATTAACTTTCTCTTTATTTTAATTAAATTTATTTCACTTTTAATTCAATTTTTGTTCTCATTCGATAACCGGGCTTATTTTCAAAGGTGGCGTAGGGAAAGCACGAAAAACTAAAATATCTCGAGAACGGCTAGTCCTAGTGTAATGGGGTTGGTCTTATTCTTTTCGTCGTTAAAAATTACGTATTAAATCAGCATTTAATGGATATGTTTGAGTATACCCGGTTCTTTAGTTTAGATTTGGACGATTTTTGCGGGCCATTTTGCAAAAAAAGGCAGGTCATTTTTTTCCGAATCGTACCAAAATCTAATCAGCACCAGGGTATTCGACAAGTGACTCATCTACCGAATTTTGTGAAATTCGGTCTATTAGTTTTTCAGTTAGAGTGGATATAAGCTTTTGCGGGCCATTTCGCAGAAAAAGGCGGGTTCTTTTATCCCGAATCGTACCCAAAACTAATCAGCACCAGACTCGCTCACAAGTAACTTACCTACCAAATTTTGTGAAATTCGGTCCATTAGTTTTTTAATTAGAGTGGATACAAAATCAGCACAGACAGACAGACACACAGACAGACAGACACACAGACAGACAGACAGACAGACAGACACACAGACAGACACATAGACACACACACAGACGTCACGCTAAAAATGGTTTTTTCGTATTCTAGAGGTCTCGAAACGTGTAGATCCGTCGAAAACTCGAGTTGCGATTTTCGGCATGATTCCAATACTTTCCCTATACATTACCATGTATTGCAGGGAAAGTAAAAATCTGATGTGGACAGCACATGACTTTCCCTGCAGACTTATATCCACGTTCTCTTTATTTTAATTAAATTTATTTCACTTTTATTCAATTTTCTTTCTCATTCGGTAACCGGGCTTATTTTCAAAGGTGGCGTAGGGAAAGTACGAAAAACTAAAATATCTCGAGAACGGCTAGTCCTAGTGTAATGGGGTTGGTCTTATTCTTTTCGTCGTTAAACATTACGTATTAAACGGGCATTTAATGGATATATCTGAGTATACCTAGTTCTTTAGTTTAGATTTTGAAGATTTTTGCGGGCCGTTTTGCAAAAAAAGGCAGGTTATTTTTTTCCGAATCGTACCAAAATGTAATCAGCACCAGAGTGACCTATACGTGACTCATCTACAGAATTTTGTGAAATTCGGTTCATTAGTTTTTCAGCTACAGTGGATACAAGCTTTTGCGGGCCATTTCGCAAAAAAAGGCGGGTTCTTTTATTCCGAATCGTACCCAAAACTAATCAGCACTAGCCCCGCCCACAAGTGACTTACCTACCAAATTTTGTGAAATTCGGTCCATTAGTTTTTTAGTTACAGTGGATACAAAATCTGCACAGACAGACAGACACACAGACAGACAGACAGACAGACAGACAGACAGACAGACACACAGACAGACAGACACACGCACAGACGTCACGCTAAAAATGGTTTTTTCGTATTCTAGGGGTCTCGAAACGTGTAGATCCGTCGAAAACTCGAGTTGTGATTTTCGGCATGATTCCAATACTTTCCCTATACATTACCATGTATTGCAGGGAAAGTAAAAAGTGGAGGCTTCAAGCGTCTGCGGAATGGATCTAAAAGAAATGGACAGGTCTTCGCAATTTGGGCTCTGCCAACAATGTCTTCCCATCTTCTTCCCGTAGCTAGAGACGAAATTCAAGAGACGCTTGTGTGCAATTCAAGGGGGGTGGCTCAACAATCTTGAAGAAGCGGCTCACCAAAACAGTTAATCATTAGCATTTATTAAATAGTTACTATAATATATTTCAATCCTTATAAATTATTAACAAATAATTGCATATTTATATTTGTAAGCAAAGAGTTGATTAGGAAAATTTATATAGCTACTATACATCAATATTAATATATAATAATTACAATTAATTTTTATATAAGAATTAACTAGTAGCAAAACTGTTAATTAGTCGAAGAAAATTTCTGAAAGTTCATATAAGTTAACGCTTAATATTAACTCTTAAATATTTATCAGTTGATTTTTATTCTTAAATGTATAACAGTAAGCCCCATAATAATACAAAAGCATCCAAATATTATTGTCTTAATATTTAAATATTTTTAAATTAAATATGTAAATAAATGGATCACCAGTATAACCATAAATTTAACTAAATTAACTAAACTTTAAAAAAAAATAATTTATAAAAAGGTCTCAAAGAAATGTTTTATGCAAAATTTGGATGACATGTTGGATGGAATTTCATATCGCTACAAAATACTTAATATCTTTATCACTGGAGGGGACCTGAGTATACCTCTTGGGGGGGGGGGGGGGCTTAGTCCCCGTCTAACCCCTGCTTGGCTACGGCCCTAGCTAATGAGACTTTAGGGTGGACAAGGTTTTCAATTGCCCAATAGAAATATATATCTAAATGTTGTCACATAAATAGAGACTAGGTTAACATAAAATTTATTCGGAGGACTTCGACCCCCCCCCCCCCTCACCCGTATGTATGCCTAAAAGGAACAATGAATCTGGTTCTCCTGATTACGCTCAATTATACCTATGGTGTTAATGGTATCATGGTATCAATATGGGTCAACTATCATACGGTAAAGCCTTTCATTTAAGACAATTTTGACGTGACATGACTTCATACGCAGGATGTTTTAGAAATGGAAAACAAGTCAGTATAACCATAAATCCGCTTTAGGCGGATTAATTTTGCTATACAAATATTTTACATTGAGAGGAAGTTTTTAAATGAATTTTTACTTTTTGGGAGAAATTTGCTCTCGATTTACAATTTTTACTTTCCCTGCAATACATAGCAATGTATAGGGAAAGTATTGGAATCATGCCGAAAATCGATACTCGAGTTTTCGACGTATATACGCGTTTCGAGACCTCTAGAATACGAAAAACCTATTTTTAGCGTGACGTCTGTGTGTGTGTCTGTCTGTCTGTCTGTACATATTTTGTATCCACTCTAACTAAAAAGCTAATTGACCGAATTTTATAAAATCTGGTAGGTAAGTCACAAGTCACTTGTGGGCAAATCTGGTGCTGATTAGTTTTGGGTATGATTCGGGATAAAAGAACCTGCCAATTTTTGCGAAATGGCCCGCAAAAGCCTGTATCCACTGTAGCTGAAAAACTAATGGACCAAATTTCCCAAAATTCGGCAGATAAGTCGCTTGTGGGTTACCCTGGTGCTGATTAGATTTTGGTACGATTCGGAAAAAAATAACCTGCCTGTTTTTGCGAACTGGCCAGCAAATATCGCCAAAATCTAAACTAAAAAACTACGTATGCTCAAATAAATCCATTAAATGCTTGTTTTATACGTAATGTTTAGCGAAGAAAATAATAAGACCAATCCCGTTACGCTAAAATTAGCCGTTCTCGAGATATTTAAGTTTTTTCATATTTTCTCTACTCCACCTTTGAAAATAAGTCCAGTTACCAAATGAGAACGAAAATTGAGTTAAAAATGAATTAAATTCAATTAAAATAATGAGAACGTGGATATAATTAAGTCTGCAGGGAAAGTCATGTGCTGCCCATATCAAATTTTTTTTTTCCAAATAATTTTTTTTTTCAAATATATAATTTCCATACTAATTTCTAATCAGCACCAGTGTCATCCACAACTGACTTATCTACCAAATTTGGTTAAATTTGGACCATTAGTATTTTAGCTAGAGTGGATACATACACACAAACATTCATGACACACCGGCACATACAGATAAACGTCACGCTAAAAATAGTTTTTTCGGTTTCTGGAGTAGTTGAAACGTGTAAATTCGTCGAAACCTCGAATTGTGATTTTCGACACAATTTCAATACTTTCCCTATATATTACCATACATTGCAGACAAAGTAAAACGATTTATTTCAGCGTGTTACCCTATTATTTCTATATTCTATATAAATGTATCAAATTTTATATTTTTATTTGCTATAGTTTTTTTGATACAATATAAAGAAACTCGGAAAACATTAAATTTTGGCGGCGGCGTCAGCTACTTTATTACTTTCCTTATATACATAATGTATAAGGAAAGTATTGTGACGGGGTCGAAAATTCGATTTCGAGTTTTCGACGGAATAGCACGTTTCAAGCATCCCTGATCACGAATCAAACATTTTTGAGGTGATATCTGTGTGTGTGTGTGTGTGTGTGTATCAGTGAGTCTGTGGAGATGGTAACTGACGAATGAATAGACCGATTCGAACGAAATTTAATACAAAAATCACAATCCGTAAATACTGGAAGCCTATTGTTTTTATCGAGTGAAATTTTGAAGAAATCATTAAAAAATCAAAACCTTTAATAAAATTA
The DNA here is from genome assembly GCA_951213105.1 of Amaurobius ferox. NCBI lineage: Eukaryota > Metazoa > Arthropoda > Arachnida > Araneae > Amaurobiidae > Amaurobius > Amaurobius ferox. Next base: position 84,990,012 of record OX578145.1, on the reverse strand, counting down.
CGCCAATAGACATTTCTTATGTAATTTTTCCTTAGAAAACGATTGACATAAACTTTAGAACGCTAACATGAACCGTTCTCGAAGTATTGCACATATTTAAAATAAATTTATCAAAAAATCATGTAAAATAAAAAAAAATTACCTATTGAGAAACATGTCCACTTTTCATATGTAATATCATGCGATAAATTTGGGATTTTCTCGTGAATCTTGCTCGTTCCATTGATGAGAAAAGATACTTTGAGTAATACTTTTGTATTTGAACGCCAATAGTCGTTTATCTGCTGTAAGTATAACTTATTTCTCCATCCATAATGCTTGTCGAGATTTTGGCGACGAATTTGGTGGAATTTCGCCAACTTGGCGACCTGTTTAAATGTTGCTAATTTAACGAAAAACTCACCAAATGGATAAAAATAAGGCTAAATCAATGAAAATGACGACTCATTGACGAAAATTCAGTATCTTGGCAAGACTATATCTACTATAAGAATAACTTATTGTTTTTACTGTTAAAGTAGTAAATTCATTGCATTATATTAGGAAAATCATGTGTTGCCCACATCAGATATTTTTAATATAGAGCGATTTTACCTTTCAGTTAAACTAAATTGTTTAGTTAGCTTATTTGTCGCCGTCTGGCGTAATTTAAAGTTTCCATTTCCTTATTTAGATATTCCAAGTCCATTTTTTGCTTTATTTGAAGTTGATGACTTCCATTTGTTATTCAAGACATCATTTGTTGTTAAAGATTATTACTAAGAAACCATTTGTTATTTAAAACTTTCAATTGTTTTACACTTTTCTTAAATTGTATAAAAGTTTGCAAGCTAAAAACATGTTTATACAATAAGGAATCAGTATCGTACACAATTAAAATATTTCATTCAATAAATTTTAAATGAAATTAATTTGTAAATGGATTTATAAAAATAAGATCATGCAAGAATGAAAAACTTATATTAATATTTTAACATTCATATTATATATAATAACTTTAATTTTATTTTTACATATGATAATTTAAATATACTTAAGAGAAAACAGTATAAAAATATAATAATGATTTAAATATATATACAGAAGAAAATCTCTTTATGTGATAGATACATTAAAAAAAATTTAATTTTATCTATTTGAATTTGTTAAAAAGTATAATGACTCTTAATAAATAATAAAAGAAAAAAATTAATATATATATTTATATAAAGGTTACTATTTTTAGGTAGTCACGTCAGTATTCAGAATTCATTAGTACCTTTAAAAAGTAAAGGGTGATATTATTCAGTAGTTTTTAAAATAAAGATTAAAATAATAATTGCACCATATTATATGAAGAGATCATGTGACCCACCTCAAAATAAAATATGGCATCCATCTTATATCAAAATCGTGATTTTTAAAGTTTTTTAAATTTATATTTAGTGTTGCATCCATCCTAAAACCGCTTTAATTTTGATTTTTTTTTTCCTGTTCATCTACTATATACTGCGCCAACGCAATTACACTATTTTTTAGTTTAAATGATCATCAAACTTTGATTATTTCTACAACGGGCCTAATTTTCAGGTATGGAGAATGTAAACACATCAAGCTGTAAGATGAGTTGTATGAGAATTGCTGAATTTCTTTAACGCAAAATTATTTATCTCTAGAGTCTGCAATATAGGTGATATGAATGTAATATTCATTGATTTTACATAGAGAAGCAGACGATTATTTGGTATTGACTTTTTCGATGAAGTTTTAAGCATGGAATTAGAAAGTACCTTTACCGCCATGGTTTTAAGTTTTTAAGTAAAATAATTATTGTAGTATTGTAATAATTTTAAAAACATCGCCGCTAAATGAAAGGAATAGAAAAAAGGTTTTGAATGAAATATTCACCGCTTTTATATAGAGAGCTAGGCGATTTATATTTCGATGACGTCATTTGAATAAGCCTCATTTGTTTTCGATGAAGTTTTCAAATATAATAAATTATTGTAGTATTGTGACAATTTTAAATATATCACTACTGAATGTATCGCATTTTAGATATATTTAAATAAAATTGTATTGCAGTTGGAAAGTGTTTCATAATCAATACTTTATGCATGATTGATCTTTCTTGTTTGTTCATAACTTAATCACGACTTGTAGCAAAGAATTTGGGAAAAAATGGAAACCAATATCAATTAGAATGTATTTATACATAATTTAAATTTTTTTAATACTTAATTTATAAAATCCACTTATCTCTATCGCTTAAATGACTATTTTTAATGGAATTTATTCTAAATATTAAAAATATTTCCTTTTTATTTCAATGAAACAAACAACTTGGTCACCCATGCAAACCTAACTTAAATTTTCTATAAAATTCAATATTTCTTTAAAAAAATTATATATATCTTTATATCTCATTTTTAAAATTTTATTAAAATATCAAAGCATATATAAACGGATATAGAAATAGGAAAATAAATCCATAGCATAAATAGTTAATTTAATAAAACTCCTTTCATGTAAAAATAGTAAAAGTTATTTATAAAAACATATCTTGAAACGTCATAAAATTAGTAATTAAGCATTGAAAAGTAAACAAATGCCTTTTAAAATATATACTTTGGTAGTTTTGAAACTGTCTGCATACAGTCAGTCATTTTGCAAGCAGTTAATCATTTCGCCGGCGTTGACCTCTGAATTATTACGTTATTTTTTTTATTCTCTAAATGCTACATAGTACCCTCACATTGTACGGCTGACGTATTTTACACTTGCACTATTTTTGCTCTTATTTACATTGAGATGTCGGAGATCATCATAATATCAAAAAGTCATAACATAAGTCATAACATTGTTATTATTTATTCCCCGAATTTGGCCCGGCCCAAGTTATCGATTATTGTTATTATTATTATGAATATTTGAATTTGTACTTGTTCTCCTATATTAGATTGGAAGGGCCCAGATTCAAGCTTTGCTATTCGGGCTTAAATGGGCCCGACCCGTGTATTCGATAATTTTTATGATTACTTTTTGTTCTCAGGCCTGTGCTTCTATTTTAGACAGGAGGGACACAGATTCAAACTTTGCGTCGCTTGACTAGACCCGCCCCGAGTTTTCAATAGTTTTTGTAATGAATTTCTATTCTCGGGCCTGTGTTCCTATTTTAAACTGGAGGGGGCTCACATTCAAGCTTTGTTATTTGGGCTTGAAAAGATCCGAGTAATTTATATAATGGATATTTGAGCTCAGGCCGTTTTTAGTATCTAAACGGATTTATATAATACAAGCCAAATTCGCCCAGTCATTCCTAAATTTCCGGTTTAGGACTAGCTTTATATCTCCAGGTCCGATATAAAATAGTATATAGAAAAATGGAGCAAATTACGCATATGTAAAAGAAGTGAGTTTTGTATGAGAAGGGGCAGGCATATCTTAAAAATAATATTAACAAAGTAATTTAAAAAAGGACAAAATGATTTTTCACAAACAATGACTAAAGAATTTGATATATATCAAATATTTATAATATCAATTTCAGAAGAAAATATACACAAGAATAACAAGAAAGATCAATCATGCATAAAGCATTGATTATGAAACACTTTCTAACTTCAATGCAATTTTATATAAACATCTCTAAAATGCGAAACATTCCTCGGTAATATTTTTAAAATTATCACAATACTATATTAATTTATTTTATTTGAAAACTTCATCGAAAACAAATGAACTTTATTCAAATGATGTCATCGAAATATAAATCGCCTCTATATAAAAGCAGCATTTCATTCATAAACATGTTTCCAAGCATTTCATTCATCACAATACTATAATAATTTATTTTATTTAAAAATTTGGGAAATTGTTATGTACCATATTTATTTTAAAATGTGAAACCGCTCTAATATATAAAACAATGAAACTCTTGGAAAGGTATTTATTATATAATATATCTCTCTTTTCTTTCTGGAGGATATTGCAAGAGTCAGAATTTAATTGAATTTGTTTTTCTCCCTATATTAAATAATTTTTATTTAAAAAACTACCTAACATATTTTAAAATTATTTTATGGGATAATTTGAATATTTCCTAAAACTTTCGAGGCAATCTGTGAGTTTTAAATTTGCTTAAGAAATGTTTGAAAAATTAAGTTCCATAGGGTTCAATGTATTTCATTTTTTCAACTCGGGTTCAATCCAAAACTAATTGGGTGATTGATCATTTATTGATAAAAATATAGGAGCTCGATTGTGCAGAGGTAATGGCACTCTGCCTCGCTAATGAGAAAATATGTTATTATCATTTTACTTTATCAACAGCATAATTATAATAAGGTAAAAATGCTTACCTTTCTGTGCGAAGGGCGCAGGGCAATTTGACTTCCTAAAGTCTTTTCCCCTAAAGTCTTAAAAGAATATCATTTTAGTGTGTTTGGTTACCATCTTGATATCGGGAATAATTTCGCTTGATTGAAAGAAAAAATTATTTAATTAGATTCTGCATTTAAAATTACATAAGAAAAGAAACAAGCATTTTGCTCCGACATCATACGAAACATCAACAACACAGAGCAGAACTTGAGTTCGCAAGTGTACCGGTAGTGTCTTATGATGCGCGCGCAGATCACACGATGTAAACACATTCCTTTTCTGCGGAAAGGCGAGAGTCAGTGTTTTTGGATTTGTCTGTCTTTCGTAGCGAGGAGAGATCATTTATTTCTAACATCCCCCTTGATCTCTGGAGCTGCATATCACGGCTGTAGCAGTTTGGATCTGTGCTTCAGAAATTCAGGCTTTGGCAGCGGTTTTGTCATCATGTCCGCTGTCATTAGCTTAGTTGGAAGATAACTCAACTGGATTACACCCGATTCCTGAAAATCTCTTATGGCGTGGAATCTGATGTCAATATGTTTGGTTCCTGACATGTACTTCGGTGATTCAATCATTTTTATACATGACTGGTTATCTTCGAAAATAGTAATCGGGAGCTGTTGAAGCATATCGAGATCTTTGAGTAGGTTGATTAACCACAGTACTTCTTAAACTGCGTTAGCAGCGGATATATATTCCGCTTCTGCTGAGGAAAGCGCAACACATGATTGTTTTTTGCTTAACCAGTGTATAGGAGAATAATCAATTAAGAAAAGATTACCACTCGTGGATTTCCGATCCGTTTTATCGCTTGCCCAGTCGGCATCAGCGTATGTTGTAAGAATTGGTTTTGTCGTTGATTTTATTACCAAATTTAGATCCTTTGTATGATTTAGATAACTTATTAGACGCTTTACTGCGTTCCAATCCATTTGACGTGGTTTCTCATTTCTCCGACTTAAAATGTTTGTTGCGGCTGTGATGTCTGGTCTTGTGACCGTGGCGATATATAGAAGAACTCCAATAGCTTGGCGATATTTAGTGTTATTAGGAAGCAGGTTTTCTTCTGTTTCATTTCTCAAATATCCAGTTTCCATTGGTGTACTATAGGGTTTTGAATCTTGCAAATTAAATGTATTTACAATTTCTTCAATCTTATTTTTTTGATTTAATAGATAATCTCCATTATGGTTTTTTCTTATGCTAATTCCAAGGTAATAATTAACTTCACCCAAATTTTTTAATTCATATTGCCTGCCCAATTCTTTCGTTGTTTTGTCAATTTGTTCTTCTGATCCTGATATTAGAATATCATCCACATATACGATTACATAGACAGTTTCTCTTCCTTTTCCCTTTTTGAATAGACATGGATCAGTAGTACTCTGCACGAATTTTAATTGTTTTAGAGAGTCACCTATTTTTAGATGCCAGGCTCTTGCGGCCTGTTTCAACCCATATATAGCTTTATTTAATTTCCATACTTTGTTTTCGTTACCAGGGGAGATGTAGCCATCTGGCTGTTGTATGTAAACTGTTTCGTCTAGATCCCCGTGTAAGAAAGCAGTTTTGATATCAATGTGTTGTACGTTATGTTTTCTAAATGCTGCTCCTGCCAGGAATGCTCTAATTGTGCTGTGTGAGACCACTGGTGCGAAAGTTTCGCAATAATCTTCACTGTATTTTTGTGAAAATCCTTTTGCTACCAGTCAAGCTATGTATTTAGCTATTTTTCCCTGAGAGTCGTGTTTAATTTTATATGTCCATTTTGAACCAACTATTTTTCTTCTATGCGGGGGTTCCATCAATGTGAATGTGTTATTTTCTTGCAAAGATTGCATTTCTTCTTCCATAGCGTCTAGCCAATTTTGTTTCTCTTGTGGGCTCTTAATTTTTAGTACCTCATTATAGTCTCTGGGTTCGACGGTGTTAGCTTGTTGCGCTAAGTAGATGAGTCGATCGGGAGGTACTCCCTTGTTCGATTTCTCGGATCTGCGAGGTTGATTGGCGGTTATGTTATCAGAATTTATTTGTTCATCATCTGACGGTGCCTCAAACTCAATCTCACCTTCTTCAGGTTTTTCATCTGTTTGAGCATTAGTTATTTCGACTTCACTATCTGTTCCTTCGAATAATTCCTTTGAGCTTAATTCTGAAATTTGCATTGATTTTTCGAGGAATTTAACTGTTCTAGCAAGTGTTATGTGTTTTCCTTCTGTATATATTCTGTAAACCTTTGATCTGTCGTCGTATCCGACAAAAATTCCTTCTTGGGCTTTTTCATCTAATTTTCCTCGTTTGCTTTTATGGATGTAGGAATATGCCTTACAGCCAAAGACCCTTAAATGACGAAGATTTGGTTTCATACCAGTCCACATTTCGTAGGGTGTTTTTGAATTGGCCTTTGTGGGAAGTCTATTTTGTAGGTAATTGGCAGTGTTTATAGCCTCTCCCCAGAATTTTTTGCCTAAATTTGCTTCTGACAACATAGCTCGTGTCATCTCGATTAGTGACCTGTTTTTTCTTTCTGCTACGCCATTTTGGGATGGACAGTGTGGCACGGTCAACTGGTGATGTATGCCGTTGTCACTTAGATATTCCTCGTATTCTTTACTGACGTATTCGCCGCCATTATCGCTTCTCAGTATTTCTGGTTTTTTTCCGAATTTGTTTGTCGTAAAAGCGATGTATTCCTTCAGTTTACACAAAACTTCACTCTTTTTTGATAAGAGATAGGTCATTGTGTACCTGGAGAAATCATCAATAAATGTTAGCACGTATGATTTTCCTCCTATGGTGGGAGTTTGCATTGGTCCGCATACGTCGCTGTGCACAAGTTGTAGAATATGAGTCCCCCTGTTTTGAGTAGATTTGGGGTATGGCATGTCGGTGAGTTTTGATTTTATACAAGTTTCGCAATTTAGTTCATGTTTACATTCGTTGATGTTTATGCCTTCGGCTAACTGTTTCGATTTAATTTCCTTTATAGAGCCGAAGTTTTTGTGTCCCATTCTTCTGTGCCATAATGTAACACAATTGGGGTTGTTACAGTTATTTACCATATATGTAACATTTTTGTTTTGTGGTGTGAGCAGGTCTAGCTCATATAGGTTATTTTTTATTTTTCCTTCTAAGAATACTTCATCATTGTAAGTTAACTGACAATTGTCTTTAGTAAAAGTTACTTTGCATCCACGTTGTGTTGCTTTTCGTACGGAAAATAAATTAGCTTTCAGTTCTGGCACAAATAGTACTTCCTGTAGTGTTACTTGTCTTATCTCTCCATCCGAGGCTCGACTTTTTATTTTTACTTCGCCTGACCCATAGGCGGTTAAGGCTTTACCGTTAGCAACAATAACTTCAGATTTGTTTGCATTATTTATTTTAGTGAATAAATTCTCATTATTTGTTATGTGGGATGAGGAACCACTATCAACGATCCAGCTGTTTTCTTCAGTTTGATTTGTTATGAGCGCTAAGTCTCTAAATTTCGATCCTACTTTATCTACAGTGTCTGAATATCTTTCTTGTGTTCGTGATTTAGCGGCAGGTCTGTCGTTTCCCTCATACACTAACTGTGATGATTTGTGTCTGAATTTATTTTTATAATCTTTATATCTGCCGGGCTCGTTGGTCTTATTCTTTAGACGCCAACATTCAGATTTGTTGTGGTTCTTCATTTTGCAATGTGAGCAGTATTTGTTATCCATTTTGTAGCCATAGGTGTTAGAGAATTTTTTATTCGCGTGAAAAGCCTTTGCCATGTTTTGCGGCATTTCTTGGTGATCCCTACGTCTATTATATTCATCAATCAGTTTGCTGCTAATGAATTCCGGTGTTAGTTCATCCTCCGGACGCGCTTCCAACGCCGTTATCAATGTTTCGTAACTGGGGGGTAGCGAACACAGAAATAGTGCTGATACATGCGAATTATTAATCTCCTCCCCGATTGCTTTAAGTTTATCCACTGTTTTCAGAATTTTGGTTATATGTTGCTGCATGTTTTCTCTTTCATCTAACTTTATACTGTACAACTTTCGTAAAAGGTATAGCTTGCTGGATAAATTTGTCCTTTCGTGTATTGCGCGAAGCGCATTCCATGTATCGCGCGCCGTGGTGAAATTTTTGACGTGAACGATTTGGGAATCCTCTATACATAAATTTATGAGCGCTCTGGCTTTTCTATCTTTTTTCTGCCATTCGTCGGTAATTGGGTCAGGAGCCACTTCGGTTATCGTTTCTGATAATTCTTTATTCAATAATGTCATTTCCATTTTGAATTTCCAATTGGAGTAGTTATTCTGGTTTAATTTTTCAATCAAGTGATTTTCCTTGATAGATGCCATTATATTTTATTTTTAGTTTCCTTGAGAAATATTTTCTTTTTTTCTTATTCCGTAAAAAAAAATCACTTTCGGTTTGGAAGTTTTTTACGAAGTCAATGGGGAATGAAAAATAATAGTGATATATTTGTATATCAATTTTCTTTTCGGTTACTTATTTTTATGCCCTTCTTCAAATAATAATTTTATTGTTCATGAAAATGCTGCAATTTTATTTTATTAAAACAAATTTCTCTAGCGAGACAGGCTACGACTTCAGTCTCATAATCTGATAAAAATATAGGAGCTCGATTGTGCAGAGGTAATGGCACTCTGCCTCTCTAATGAGAAAATATGTTATTATCATTTTACTTTATCAACAGCATAATTATAATAAGGTAAAAATGCTTACCTTTCTGTGCGAAGGGCGCAGGGCAATTTGACTTCCTAAAGTCTTTTCCCCTAAAGTCTTAAAAGAATATCATTTTAGTGTGTTTGGTTACCATCTTGATATCGGGAATAATTTCGCTTGATTGAAAGAAAAAATTATTTAATTAGATTCTGCATTTAAAATTACATAGAAAAGAAACAAGCATTTTGCTCCGACATCATACGAAACATCAACAACACAGAGCAGAACTTGAGTTCGCAAGTGTACCGGTAGTGTCTTATGATGCGCGCGCAGATCACACGATGTAAACACATTCCTTTTCTGCGGAAAGGCGAGAGTCAGTGTTTTTGGATTTGTCTGTCTTTCGTAGCGAGGAGAGATCATTTATTTCTAACATTTATATTTCTATAGGTCACAAAAACCGTCTGAAAAACATACTAAAATTTCATTTTGATAAAGTCATTTTTACGGCAGTTATCGTGCTAACGGACAGACAGACAGACAGAATGAACAAAGTCATAAACACTTTTCAACTTTGTTGTAAAGTGTTAAAAATGTAACAATCCATTCATTCTAAATGTCGTTTAAAATGCTTGTTCAAATGCGTTTCTTTCTGCTTTGATACACTTTATGCGCATAGTATAATATCTATACACATGAAATTTTGTAAGAGCATAAAATTTGTGATCATATACTTGTTCTAAACTCCCTAAAGAGTTTGAGATTGTGAAATATTAAAAGTGAATCATTTTAAGGCATCTAGCACCAATAATATTTAAAGTGAAATATTAAAAGTGAAATATTTTAAGGCGTTGTGCACCAATAATATTTTTAAAGTATTATGTATATAGGTAGTGATTTTGTTTAACCAATGAATTTTGCTGCCATTTTCTAAATTCCAGAAAGCTGCTTCAAATAGGGAGACAGCAAATTAATATCAAGCAGAGCACCTTGCCATTAAACACTGGTCAGTTACAAAGAAACGTATTAATTTTGGTGTTGTGTGGACGGACAGACAGACAGACTGAACAAAGTCATAAACACCTTTCAACTATGTTGTAAAGTGTTAAAAATTAAATTCATTGGTGTTTTTAATAAATGTCTTGAGAAATGAAAGTCAGAACGAACCATTATATTGATTTTAAATATAGCTATAATTCATTATATATATTATTGATAAACATATTATTTTTTGCCAATACTTAAAATAGTCTATGTTGATTTCTAAAACCGTATTTATTTGTTTCCTAAATATTGATATAATTTTTCCTGTCTGAGAGCATTTTTTATTTTGAATTTAAGAAAAAGTTAAACTTCATCGAGATTTAAAAAATAATTAAATACATTAGAATTTATATTGGTTTGCTGAAAAATGTCCAATTGTTTCTGCTTAAGTAAGTTATGAACATGTAATTAAATCTTTTCTGCTGCCATCTCAAAATATAATAAATAAACATTTCAAATTTCTCTAACTTTATTGCAATTATTTAACAAAAATATCAAAATATTAAAATGACTCTCGAAATGTAAATGAAGGAATTAAATGTTTATCAATAAATATTGATTTATTCTAATTTACATTCATATTATATAATATAATAAATCTTATATCTTTTAAAAATTTCTATTATAATGATTAGTCAGAAACCCAGCCTATATTACTTGCTGTATAAAGTTGAATCTGTCATATTTTTAAATATATTATTTGAGAATTTATTCAAAAATACCCTTTTCTAAAATTAGTTTTCTTAAATCATGCAATATTTTGCGCTTTAAAAAATATATCCTATTCATATTTATTACTTAAATTTCTTAGTTTTTAATACCGTTGTATATACTGCATACTACTTGAAGTTAGCATTTCCTATGTATTAACTTTTATTAACTATTATCCATATGTTATCCATATTAACTATTATACATACAACTTTTTTTAACTATTATCCAGTTGATACACTTAGTTAATAATATTAATAACTAATTTGGAAGGATATGCATTATTAGTTGCAGTATTTAATAATTTTATAAAATGTACTAATTTAGAATTATCATCAAAAATTTTATTTATTCTATAAATCGGATTTAAAATAATGTTTCTAAACACAGATAGGTGCAAACAAGATTAAAAATGCTGAATTTTGGAAGTATTGAAATTAAAATCTATTGTTCTTTTATCATATTATTTTATACCCAGTTTATTATTTTGTATAACTGAATTTAAATCGAAAACGTTGACCACATTAAAATCATTATGTCAATTAAAAATTATTAGTTTAAACATTAAAGGAAATATTTGTATTATTATCATTATGAGATGCACATAAAATATCATCTAAATATTTATACATAAGCATATCATGCAAACTGTACGATTATTATTATTTTTTTTTCATAAGTATAAATAAAGATTAGCTAATAATGATAAGGCACATCCCGCTTATGGGATAACAAACTGTTGCCTAAAAAAGTAATTACCATGCTGTATATAACTTTCATAGAATGTGAAATTAAATATTATTTTTAAAGTACAATAAATATTTCAGGGCGATATTATACTGTTCAAATATTTCTAAAATAGTTTCATAGACATCATCAATATCTATATTATTAAACAAGGCTTTAAAATCAAAGGTATAAATACTATGGATATTAGTAATAGTTTTTAATTTTTTAATTAATTTAAAACTGTTCTTTACTATGTAACTAGTATTTGAACAAAATGAAAAGTTTTATTTAAAATTTGAAGTAAAAGTTTACCAGCAATAGTAGAGTATAAATTATAGTCACTAGTGATAATTTGAAAAACTACAGGGGATTTATGAAACTTGAGCACTAAAACTATGGGAAAGTTATAACAACTATTTTTGAGGTGGAATTGATTATATTTACCTGAAATTCTATTAGATAAAATTATAGCATTAGTATTGGTTAAAAGTTAAAAATATAATTATTAAGTTATAAATATAATTATTAAGAATGTATAATTTAAGAGTACTTTTATAATATTATGTACAAATAATAGAGTAGTTATAACTAGCTTTATCAACATATAAGAAATAACAAAACTTTTTTGTATTTCTTTAATTTCATTTCTAAGTAAATTAAGATAATAATATTTATTATTATTATTATTATATATGTACACTGATTAAATTATTGCTATATTAAAATACTCCATGGTCTATCTGAAGGCTTCAACTGGAATTTGATATTTATAGCTAATTTTATATATTAACTTATTTAAGTCAATGAAAAAAGATTTATAAATTAGATCATGTTTAAAAGTGAAAGGTGTAAGTATACCCAGTAATATAAATGACCTCACTATATCACAATTAATAATCCCTATAGTTTTCTTCTAATAATATGCCCATGGTGTATATCCAAATACTCTTTATATTTATCTAAATGACAATGACAGTAAGACTTATTATCCAATTCATACTTTTTATTAATATTTATTGATTTGACTGTTTGATTTTAATTGAAAATGTAGCATTCTAGTGGTTTATCATATTTAAATAAATTAGGATTTATATTTTTGCCTAGAAAGAAAGTTAATGCCGATTTAAAACGGCCTATAAAGTGAGCGGAACTTTTGATTATTATTGACAGAATTAGCAAAATTCAATATAAAATATTCAATTATTTTAGTATTTTGTTTAGACCCATCAATTATCTATATGTCACTAACGTATAAATATACATTAAGTATTTTACTTCTGGATATCAACAAATCATAGATGATATGATTAAACTTTAAGTTATCAAAATTAGTATAAATAGAAATAGGTTATCCAAAAATCCAGTTCTTAACATTGCTTCTAATCATGAGTAAATTTAAAATTAACCTGTTGCTGCAGAATATTATTTGAAGATCAAAAATTGAAAGCATTTTTTTATTATATTTACTTGCTCGTTTAGTTCTTTTTAATTTATTATTAGATAGACAGATAATATTATATAGATATCAAAGTTATCATATGGATAATTGAAGCATTTTTAACAATGTTATAATGATTAAATATTTGATTTAGTGCATATGGAAGAGTTTTATGTGTACACATGAGATCATTTTCTAAGTATAATCTATCATAATAATTATTTTGTATAGAAATAATGTCAATTTCAATATTGTCGAACCTATGTGTCATATTCATATTCAAATTTTAACTCATGAAACTTTGCAAGAATATTACTATTTTTTTCACTTTTATGATAAATGTGTACGTTAATGAGAATGTATATAAAAAACGAAAGTTAATAAAGAGAAGTTGACCTTATTAAAAGCAATAAAAGTGACTAATAATTAGAGTAACACACTATATGCTGTGAATGAAGAAGTTCTTGGAAAGCCAAGAGGCAAAATTGAAAACCAGAAGAAGGAACGATAATTAAGACAAGAACCAGAAAACTAATTTAAAATGGATGAAAAATAAAACAAGGATCTGAAAAAAATATATATATAACCAGGTTATATATATATATATATATATATATATATAACCATGTTTTAGCATCAGAACGTCTTCATTTTGGAGAATAACCCTCATATGCATTGGCTTCTTTTAAGAAGTTAATTCACTATGGATAACATATTGGAGTCAATCTTTAAACATAAAAGAGCGATTATAAGCCAAGGATAGGAACAATTTCGCTAGCTCGGGCGTAGACTACCTTTTGCCACTGCTTTAGCGTCACGAGTGAAAATTCTCTCTGATTGGTGAAATCTGTAAGAAGGGCGTTTCTTTGAATGGTAGGCAAACTTGACGATTGGCAGTAGGGCGTCGCTTCTCGCGAACAATGTGTCAGATGTAGACACTTTAGAGGTATTTTGAGGCGAATTGCCCTAACGATGTTAAGACGTATTACTATCCTTGTCAATGATCTATAGGGGACTGTCTCAAAATTGTAATAAGAGTTTGCAGGTTCTTTTAAAAAATAGAACTTATGTAAATTACAAGTTGTAAGATTCTTCTAATTAATTGCACTGGATTTACAATTTAAAAAATCTGATGTGGGCAACACATGACTTTCCTTATATAATGCAATGAATTTACTACTTTTACAGTTATAAAAAATGTTATTCTTATAGTAGATACTTATATTCTTTCCAAGATATTGAATTTTCTTCAATTAGTCGTCATTTTCATTGATTTAGCGTCATTTTTATCAATTTGGCGAGATTTTTGTTAATTTGGCAACAATTTAAAATGTCGCCAAGTTGGCTACATTCCGCCAAATTCGTCGCCAAAATCTCGCCAAGCGTTATGGACGGAGAAATAAGTTATTCTTACAGCGGATAAATGACTATTGGCGTTCAAATACAAAAGTATTACTCAAAGTATATTTTTTCATGAATGGAACGAGCTAGATCCAAGAGAATGATATCACCCAATTTATCGCATGGTATTACATATGAAAAGTGAACATGTTTCTCAATAGGAAATATTTATTTTTTTATTTTATATAACTTTTTGATAATTTTTTTGAAAAATGTGCAATATCTCGAGAACGGTTCATGTTAGCGTTCTAAAAATTATGTCAATCGTTTTGTAATGAAAAATTTCATAGGAAATGTCTATTTGCATAACTTTATTAGCGGTTTTGATTTTTTGACGATTTTTTAAAAATTTCAATTGAAAGTTTAGGGGGGTTCTGAACATTCGATTGCGTATAAAAACAGTAGGCTTCCAGTGTTTACGGATTGTGATTTTTGTGCCAAATTTCGTTCGAATCGGTCCATTCGTTCGTCAGTTATTGTCTCCACAGACTCACTGACACACACACACACACACACACATACTTTCACACACACACACAGACATCACTTCAAAAATGTTTGATTCGTGATCAGGGATGCTTGAAACGTACTCTCTCGTTGAAAACTCGAATTCAAATTTTCGACCCTGCCACAATACTTTCCTTATACATGTATATAAGGAAAGTAAAAATTGAAATTACATTTTAGGATCTTTGCGTTTCAAAATGAGGTTGACCAAATCATTCCCCCGTTTAAAAATGTATATGTTAAGAATGACAGCAATTTATTGAAAGAAATTTAATTATAATACCAACCAGAATTTTTTATAACTTTGATTAATTATCAAGATTTGAAAGACATTTCAAGAAGACAATTTTTCGAATGAAAGACCTTGGCTGGACAAAAGCGTGAGTGGACCGAAAGGGACTATTTAGTGACATAACGTAGTCGGGGTGTTGGAGGTCATCCCCCCCCCCCCCCCCCCCCCCATATATTGGTTGGAGAAACCTATTTTTCTATGCATCTTATCAGTATAGTAATATCGTCAAATATACCCTTTCAATTTGACATAGAAGCCACTTTCTGAAACCCTAGATACGTCTTTCTCTATAGCATTAAGATATTACTAAGATAGGAACATGAGCAAACGTATATAAGCACAAATAACAACAATAATACAGTATACGGCTATTTCGAGGATTCATTGGATCCCCTTCGTAAGTGCAAGAGAATCAACAAACCCAAAGTCCAAAAGAGGAATGGATGCAAAGGAAGATACAAAGGGGGATTAAACAGCCAAGATCTGGATTAAGAGAGTGCCAAACAAAAAGCAGCATGAAGAACTGACAATAATAAGAAATGAGAAACAACAAGAGATTGGGGTGCGGCAAGATACAAAAGCGATATCTCGACAAGACGAGTGAAGTCCGAATAAGAATAAATGAGACGAACAATAAGAAGCAAAAAGCCTCAAAAGAATAGAATGAAGAAAGAGAGGGGGGGGGGGGGATTTTACAATACACGGTGCCAGACGTCGGACAAAAAAGAAGTACTAGACTTGGTATCTTACTTTGCACCCATTCCTCTTTGGGACTTCGGGCTTGTAGGTTCTTTTGCACTGACGAAGGGGATTCAACCAGTGGCCGGTCGCGTATTGACAGTGTGGCACTGCGGGAGTGACAGTGCTCTCTCTCCCTCGCAGCCTCGCGTGTAGCTTCTTATGTGCACATGCGCACAACAGTCAAACACCACGCTTCACAGTTCCAGCGGCGTAGTGTTTGACTGTTGTGCGCATGCGCATATAGGAAGCTGCACGCGAGACTGCGAGGGAGAGTGAGCACTGTCGCTCCCGCAGTGCCTATGCGCGAGCCGCTACTGGATTTAACGTATCCTCGAAACTGCTGTATGCTGCATCAATGTTATTATTTGTGCTTATATACGTTGCTCACGTTCTCCTAATCCTTCGCACAAAGTGTATTGTACTTATTGATCACTGAGAAACTAACATTCCCTCCCCCAGAAATGTTTAAAATCCTAGCTTTAAAGGAGTTTTTGGTTCTTTAGTTTTCTCATCATCTACAACTTACTAATGAGCACCAAATGTCGCGAAATCATGCTTCAAAGAGCATGAAATGGCGGCCATTTTTCTTCCTCACAGAAACTTTAGCTCAAACTTATGGATTTTCATGAAATTTATTATATAAGTGTCTTTTGAGCTTAATATGCACCCAATAAAGAAATAAATAATAATAATAAAAAAAATGCAGTCAAAGCCTTTATGAACTAAACCACCGTCCTTAAAATCATAAAATTTAAAATTCATAATGTATTATGAATTAATAACATTCATAAAAATACATAGCTGTGACTGTAAGAAAGATATATGCACGTCATTACAAGCACCTTATGTTTGAGAAAATTGGCCCATAAAATTAAACATTTACTTTATTTACATGGTCATTCATCATGTGGAAAATTTCTCGTAACATTGAATATTAGACGTAATTTCATGACCCTAAATTTTAAGAAATTGTCATCAAAAATATTTTTGCACGTAATTATACAGGGTCCGCCCGGAAAATCCTGGAACGGCCTTTACTTCTTGACCGTTATTCATAGATATACGTATACTCCCAATTACAAAAACGTTTTAAATAAGGTTTCAGTTTGTCTTATAACAGGTTTAAAGCGATAAATGTTTGGAAAATGCGAAGTTTTACACGATTTGATTAGGTTGCACTCGGTTATCGCGCTGGAGTTGCACTCGGTAGGCCCGGGTTCGATTCCAGCCACTGCCAAAACTGCCGCCGTGTTCATGCGAAGTACGATCAAGTTAAACATGTGGGTCCGAAAGTCCTTCCGAGAGGTTGGTGGTAGGGGAAGGAGGGTACGGTCCCTGTGGATGCCTCCCCCACTGGGTTCCGGTCTAAATTGGGTGGCACTTCCCGACCGTCCAAACAGTTACCTTACACCTGGTAGAGTTCCCGGCCACACACTTAGCTGCAGTAAACCTTCGGGTCTGTCGTGTGGTCTGGGTTTTCAACACTTCAACACCTTTCTGGTAGGTCGGACGGTCTGGGTTTCAACAACAACAACGATTTGATTAGGAGTCATGCCAATTTGTCAGCAAAACACCTCATATTATGCATACCTATAGTCCCCCTTTCTAAGTACATTATTAGGTGTTAAAGGATTTTCTGGAATACTTTGATAAATTCTGAAGATATGTCATTAAATGAGATGTAAATCCATATTACCTGAAATGTTTTATTTTTATTTTATACGGTTCTTCAACGTTAGCCCGAAGTAACAGATTCCCAGACGTGAGAAAATAACTTAAATTATAAAATTCAGTAATTCATATCCCAGTAATTTTTACTCAAATTAGAATCAAACTTGTTTTAGTTTTACATGTGCATGAAGAAGTGTTTAGTAATTTGAACATTTTGAGCTGAGAACCAACCATATATAAAAACTTAGATATCGTATTTTTTGCTATATATATATATATATATAAATCCATTTCTCGGTTTAAAACAGTTCTAAGTTAATTGCAATCTTATTTGAAACATTTTTATAATTGGGAATATACAATATTACGTATATACATGGCAATTGTCTGTGCTGTGTTGTGCTGTAGATCTTCCACACTTTTTTTTCACCGCTGTGAAGGAAGAAGTCACTGCATTATGTAGGGATCGTCATGTGCTGCCCACATGAGATTTTCTTTAATGTAATACCTTACTTTCAGCTCTTGCGTGAGTTTCGCACATTTATAAAGTGATTTATTCCAAATTGATGAACGACACGTCAGAATGACGTTAAGAGGCATGTGAAAACTTGTCTTGAACAAAGCGATAATCACTACATTGTATAGATATAACAAGGACAGAACACTAACTAGGCAGAAATTATACAGGGCACCATTAACGAGCTTATTTTAATTTATAATTATGAAAACTGCCTTTAATATAAGCATTTTTTTTTTTCTTTTTTGTACATGAGGGGCGTTTAAAACATAGTTGTTCATTATTTCGTAACAGTGCGTAAGTTAGGTGTTGTATTCACACGCTATGACTGATGGAGGGATTTTGAAGATTGTTGAATTATCTGGTAATATGTGAACCTACTGTACAGGGCGTTTCATAAAGATTGCAATAATAAATATCTCTTACACAATGGGTCATAGACCCATGGTTTCAATGTAAAAAATGCTTTAATTAAGGTAAAATATCGTAGTACGTAAATTTGATCATGTAACACTTTTTGGTAAAACATTACAAAATGTAACTTTTTATACGGGCCCCTAGAAAGAAAATATCAATCATAAAAATATCTTCCATAAGTTAATTGGTCAAATACCATTAAAAAGTTACCTCATAAAAACCATTTTACACCATCAAAGTCCCATTCGGTCTATCACTTTGTGTTTGGCAACCTGCGGCTTTTTTCCATTTTTACATTACTTGTGGCCCACAGACCTCAACAGTAATAAAATATTCGATTTTAAAATATTATTATACGATTTCAAAATAAAATTTAATAACTATTATTATAATGATAATTATATTGATTATAAAATAACATAAACACAAACCACAAATTGTGGTGTTTGCATAGCCAATAAGAATATTGCACACGTTAATAATAACTTTTTTAAGCTCTATTAGTCTTCCCTCACATAAAATGAGCCATAATTTACTTTTACCATTAGTCTAATTTATATAAACGCCTAAAATCTTTTGATATATGTATATCAAATAGTCATTTCTAAATTTTGTAAATGAATTTCTGTATTTACTTGTATAATGTCAAGGAATTAATATTTGAAGATGTCAGCCTTTCTGCCCGAACCTGATCAAAGCGTGTAGAAGATTTGGAAAGGAACCTGTTTAAGCATCTTTAATATGCAGAAAAGTCATTTGATTATTATCATTAGTCATTTGATTATTATCATTAGTCATTTAATTGGGATTGGACAAAAGTAATGATACTGCACAGTTATTAATACTTATTCGGGGAATTGATAATGAAGTTAATATTACTGTAGTTTAAAAAGTACTACAACGGGAAAGATGGATTCGTTAAAAATAAATGCACTTACTGTTTTGGGTCTATTTCCCAAGTATTCCCCAGTAAGTATGTAACAACAGATGGTGAAAGAATATGTGTGGTTCCCTAACCGGTTTAATAGGACGAATTTGTTCCGAAATTAAAAAGATGGGAAGTGATGCACCAATGATATTTCATTGTATTATTCATCAAGAAGCACTGTGCTGCACAGTGTTTAACACTTTCCAACATAGTTGAAAAGAGTTTATTACTTTGGTCGTTCTGTTTGAAATGACTCTAAAATTGACTTTATCGAAATGGAATTTTATCATGTTGTTGAGACTACCTGAGGGATGTTTAGAAATGAAAATGAGTATTACCCAATTAGTTTTGGATTTAACCCGGGTTGAAAAAAAAAGAAATACATTGAAAGCTATTTTTCAAACATTTTTTAAGCAAAGTTAAAATTCACAAATTGCTTCGAAAATTTTAGGAAACATTCAAATTATCACATAAAATGTGTAAAAAAAAATTTCGGCAAAATATGTCGGATAGTTTTTTTTTTTTTTTTTTAAATAGAAATTGAAATAATAATTACACCCATATTATATAAAGATATCACGTGACTCATTGCAAAATAAAAGATGGTTTTCGTTTTTTTCCGCTATGCATAGTGCAGATATTTAAAGGTCGTTTAAATTTATACGTAGTGCATCCATCATAAAACCACTTTATTTTTGCGTATTATCGGTGTCGAAAGCCCAGACCACCCGACTCATCCTAGAACATAGAGCAACTTGATGGATGGCCGGCGTATTATCTGTGTATCTAAATTCTGTGCCAACGCAATGACAATATTTTTTATTTTAAATGATATCTAAACCTTCTTTATTCCTACAATGAAGCCCAATTTTAACGCTAAACTATAGCATACAGAATGTAAATAAATCAAGCGATTTTAATGTGAGTTGTATAAGCATTGCTGATTTTTTTTCACACAAAATTATTTAGCTCTGGAGTTTGGAATATAAGTGATATGAATGAAATATTCATTGAATTTACATAGAGAGGCAGACGATTTGCAAAATAAATTGGGTTGTCATACTTAGAACCTTGGAGTTAGAGTGGTTATAAAAATTTCGAAGAACTAATTCAACAAAAGATAAGCGATATAGTTTCTATAATAATGAAATATTATAATTGTGATGTAATTTTAACTGCAAACACCAAAGGCATCGTAAATACTTCGCAAATTTTACTTTCGATGACATCATTTGAATTAAGTTCATTTTGTGCGACTAGCATTGTCTTTTTCAATGAAGTTTTAAGATTAATTTTGTCGATGCCAATTTAAGCAACTTAAAATGCAAATAAAATTGCATTTTTATTGGAAAGTATTTGATTATCGATGCTTTATGCGCGATTGATGTTTCTTGTTCTACTATGAAAAATGTTATGGTTTGTATCACAGTTATCAACAATTAACTATATTCATGCATTGAGGCACTTTCGATGCCAACAATTTCTGCAATAGTTGGATTCAGAGTTTGGCAGCGTTTCATATTTCTCAAATGCGAGATGGTTAAATAGAAGAACTGTGCTGAGCCTGAGCAGATGTTCTCAATTACGAGAAGAAATATAGACATTTTTATGGCAGAAAAAGGTACACAGTATTTCAGTTATCGGATGAAAAATGGATCATGATCTCTTGCATGGTAGGTATGACTTCATACCTAAATGAACTTAATGTCGGACTATAAGGACAAGGTAGACTCTGACATATTTTCAGTCATAATAACGTTTGAAGCAAAACTGCGTCTGCTTAATAAACACATGAAAGAAAGAAATTTGCACTATTTTGTAACGTGCCGTTCTTTGGAAATTTCAACGGAGGGATGGATGTCACAAAAGAACATATTTGTCAAAACTATCCAAGCTCTCGAAAATGAATTTTCAAAAAGTTTTGTAGATTTTTACGAAAAAAAATGTGACTTATTTTTTGACATATTATTTTTTGACTCTTTTGTTTCATGCGGACATTGATGATATTCCGCTTTTACCCCGAATGGGGGGTTTGGAAATTCGGGATAATGATACTCTGAAAGTGCTTTTCAGGTAGAAAATCTCACCCAATTCTACAAATACTTACCAACCAATTTTCCTGCAATTAAAAGTTTTCCCAAAATATACATAACTGCAATAGGCTCAGTATTTACACATGCGAACAAACCTTTCCTGTAATAAATCGAAGAAAGAATAAATTTTGTACTCAACTAACTAATGAGAATCTTCACAGTTCCAAACGAATTTGCACTTCACAAACAAAATTTGACTTGGAAAAGTTAGCAAAGACTGTACAGCAACAAAAGTATAACTTATTTAAAATAATTAAACATATACGCTATTTTATATTAAGTTTAATTTGTTAAATGCTTATTATTTTATTAAAATAATTTTTCATGTGAACAGATTTTTTTTTTTAGAAAAGATTTTGCGTTTTGTATTGTTTTTTTTTCTTTTTTTTTTTGTTGTTATTTAATAATATTTAATAGATATGTTTGTCATAGAATGGCATTTATGTCTTAAATATAAGGATTTTCTACATTAAAATTACATTTTTCTTATTTGACAAATATCTTTTTCATTCCACTTCTTTAATTTTAATTTCTCCATCTAGATATTGTATTCAATTGCAAGACAAAACATTTTTTATGAATTTTTTGTAAAAAATTGTTATTAGTTTCTTGAAAACAAATTTTTGACTCAAGTTTCCCGGATATTTTAAAATATTTCTCAGTATTATACAATTGTCTTTTCGTATTTTCTATATATTGGTAATAGAATATCTAAATCGAAGATTTAATTCATTTCTCATTGCGTTTCTCATATTTTTAACACTTTACAACAAAGTTGAAAAGTGTTTATGACTTTGTTCATTCTGTCAGTCTGTCTGTCTGTCTGTCTGTCTGTCCGTTAGCACGATAACTGCCATAAAAATGACTTAATCAAAATGAAATTTTAGTATGTTGTTCAGACGGTCTGTAGGACCTATGGGAATATAAATGAGTAATATCACCCAATTATAGTTTTGGATTGAACCCGGGTTGAAAAAATGAAATACATTGAGCTCTTTGGGACTTAATTTTTCAAACATTTTTTAATCGAATTTAAAATTCACAAATTCCTTCGAAAATTTTAGGTAAAATTCAAATTGTTCCATAAAATACATAAAAAAAATTCAGCGAAATATATTCAGTAGTTTTTTAAATAAAAATTAAAATAATAATTACACCTCTTATATGAAGCGATCACGTGACCATGATATGAAAAGATCATATGACCCACTTCAAAATGATATATGGCATCCATCTTGTCTCAAAATCGGGATTTTTTTAAGTTCTTTTTAATTCATATTGAGTGTTGGATCCGTCCTAAAACCCCTTTATTTTTGCTTAAATTCTGTGCATCTACATACGGAAACAACGCAATGACAATATACTTGAGTTTAAATGATCCTCCAAATTTGATTATTTCTACAACGAAGCCTATTTTTCACTTATGTAAAATGTAAACAGCAAAATATGTAGAATGAGTTGTATTAGGATTGCTGTATTTCTTTAACACAAAATTATTTAGCCCATGGAGTCTGCATAGCTGATATGAATGAAATATTCATTGATTTTACAAAGAGAAGGACGATTTTTTTCGATGAAGCTTTAAGCATAGAGTTTAATTACTTGTAGCTCTATGTTCTTAATTTTTAAATAAAATAAATTATTATAGTATTGTGATGAATGAAATGAATGGGAAAATGTTATGAATGAAATGCTATTTTTATAGAGAAATCCAGGCGTGTTATTTTTTCTATGACGTCATTTGAATGAATTTCAGTTGTTTTCGTATGTTGTTCAGACGGTCTGTAGGACCTATGGGAATATAAATGAGTAATATCACCCAATTATAGTTTTGGATTGAACCCGGGTTGAAAAAATGAAATACATTGAGCTCTTTGGGACTTAATTTTTCAAACATTTTTTAATCGAATTTAAAATTCACAAATTCCTTCGAAAATTTTAGGTAAAATTCAAATTGTTCCATAAAATACATAAAAAAAATTCAGCGAAATATATTCAGTAGTTTTTTAAATAAAAATTAAAATAATAATTACACCTCTTATATGAAGCGATCACGTGACCATGATATGAAAAGATCACATGACCCACTTCAAGCATAGAGTTTAATTACTTGTAGCTCTATGTTCTTAATTTTTAAATAAAATAAATTATTATAGTATTGTGATGAATGAAATGAATGGGAAAATGTTATGAATGAAATGCTATTTTTATAGAGAAATCCAGGCGTGTTATTTTTTCTATGACGTCATTTGAATGAATTTCAGTTGTTTTCGATGAAGTTTTCAAATATAATAAATTATCGTAGTATTATGATAGTTTTAAAAATATTACCGAGGAATGTATCGCATTTTAGATATGTTTAAACCAGACAATTTATATTTCAATGCCGTCATTTGAATGAAGTTCATTTTTTTTCGATGATGGTTTAAGTTTCCAAATATAATAAATTAATGTAGTATTGTGATAAGTTTTAAAATATTGCAGAGGAATGTATTGCATTTTAGACTTGTTTAAATAAAATTATATTGAAGTTGGAAAGTGTTTCATAATCAATGCTGTAAGCATGATTGATCTTTCTTGTTTAATCTACTTTTGCATATGGTTATTTGTACAATGTAGATCATATGCAATGCATACCAATATACAATACATATCAATGTGCAATGCATACCAATGCATACCATAATGCAACCTCAATTTTCACTATTTCAGCACATATTTTAATATAAAATTTTGTTATTTTTATTATTCTTCTTGTTAATGTTAACTTTAAAAAATATTAAACTAAGGAATATTTCGAAAATTATTTACTATAAGGATTTTGTCTCCCCCCCCCTTTTCATTTCCCCACGATTATCAAGCTGTCTGAAACATACATCCCAGTGGTTGTCGACCCCCGGTCTAGATCATAATATGTGCGTTCTTTTAGCCAAATAAATGTTAAAGCAAATGGCGTAAATTTGAAAAGAAATTCTGGTTAATTGCAAATGATAAAAAACTATTACTTTTCCCTATTTTATTCTTTAAATCTTTCATTCCAAGCACAGCATCTCCCATTTAATACAAACCTCTACTTTCTACATTCAGGTTAAATCCCTGGACTAACGCACACACCTGGTCTAACACGTATTAATAGTGCAGAGGTCAACAACTGGTTGATCGGGAGAATGGAATATAACTGATATGAATAAAATATTCATTGATTTTACATAGAAAGGCAGACGATTTGTAAAATGAAATGGCTTGCCATAGTTAGAACCATGGAGTTAGAATAGTTATAAAAATTTCGAAGAACAAATTTAACAAAAGATATGCAAGCGATATAGTTTTTATAATCATGAAATATTATAATTGTTATGTAATATTAACTGCAAAAACCAAACGCATCGCAAACACTTCGCAACATACCAACCTCTACTTTCTACATTAAGATTAAATCCCTGGACTAACACACGCGTGTGGTCTAACGCATTTTAATAGTGCAGAGGTGAAAAACTGGTTGATCGGAAGCACCACAGTATTCATGCTCGCTAATTAGATTCTCTCTTAAATCATGAAGTCTTTACAAATATTCGAATGTGTGTTCAATTTGTTTACCGTATTTATAAAAAGAATGTTTAACATCTTATACTGTTTAATTAGATAACTTAACAATGTTTTTGTAATTTGATCTTTATAAAAATAAATTTAAAATAATTTTTTTATTACGATAAAATCGTATGTTCACATGGCATCCATGGATTTTATTGTAAATAAATTAAAATATTTCAAATTAGAAAATTTTAGGTATTTCAGTAACCAAAAATTTTGAAATTAATCTTTTAACTAGTAATTCGACTACACTGTGTAAATGTAACGTTTATTTATGTAAGTTCAAATTTTAGTTTCAATTATCATAGAAAAGTTAAGCACATACTTAGTTGCATATATAACGTTCGTTTGGTGCTTCTTAAAAATAAGTTAATACTATACTGATGCTTCGCGGAAATATTCAAGATAGACCTATAAAAGAAATAAATCTATAGAAGACATAAAATACAATATATAGAAGAAATAAAAATAGCACTTATGATGCTTCCTAGAAGAATTTCGTATAGTGCCGATGTTTTCTAGAAGAATGTATAATATTAGGCAAGTGCTATCTAGAAAAATTTTACATAGTGCTAGTACTTTTTAGAAGAATTTTGAACTGTGCCTGTGCTTTCTAGAAGAGTTCAGCCTAGTGCTAGAAAATTTTATCATAGTTCTATTGCTCCTTGCAAGAATTTAGCACAGCAGTAGTGCTTCATAGAAGAAATCACCATAGTGCGGGTGTCTGGAAATTTAGTATAGTGCTGGTACTCCGTAGAAGAAATTAACAGCTCGTGTACCTCCTACAAAAATTTAGCATCGTGCTAATGTTCCATAGAATAATTCATCACCGTGCTGGTGTTTCTTAGAAGAATGTAAAATGGTCCTAGCACTTCCTAGTAGTTATTAGTATGATTCTCTTGCTTCCTAAAAGCTAATTTAGAATAGTGCTGGTGAATCTTAGAATAATTTAATATAGTGATGGAGTTTCCTAGAATAATTTAGAATAGTTCTGGTGCTTCCCAGAGTAATTTAGAAGAGATTTGTGTGTGTGTGGTGCTCTTTATAAGAATTTAGCATAGCTCTGGTGCTCTTTACAAGATTTATCATAGCTCTGATGCTCCTTAGAAAATACTAACATAGTGCTAGTACTTCCTAAAATAAATAACAAAATACTAGTGTTTCCTACAATTAACATAGTACTGGGGCTCCTTAAAATTATCAACATAGTGCTGGTGCTCCTTAAGAGGAGTTTACATAATATTGGTGCTCCCTGTTACTTAAAGGTTGCGGACCCCTGATGTGTCACTATAAGACTTTTACCAAAGTCAAGGAGGTTACATGACCGACAAGGAATTAACCTATTTCATCTATTGATGGCATTCTTGATACATTTCCCAAGCACCTGTCTGGCTATGTTCTGCCGGGGGTACTAACCTCCTCTCCCCTCTCTCATGCTAATACGCTTCTAAATGGGTCCTAATCAGGGTGTCTCCTTCAAATTGTCATTAAAATCTCCCCTGACATGCATCCATTTTGTGTTGTCGAGGCGTTGAAAATCACAGGGTGCGAACAACCTTAACACGCCCTTTCTGTCGCTGAGGGTGATGTTTTGTCGAGAGGGAAAAGAAGAAAACACCTTCTGGGAAACATCTGATGGGAAGATTTGATGCAGGAAGGCACAGCAAAAGATACAGTTTAGGTAGTGTCAGGAGTTGAATAATACGTATTTTACCGAGAATTGAAATGGTTCTGACACCAAATGGAAATGAGATGTACTCGAGGAACTTGCGTTCCCAAAGCTAGAATTGCGTTCCCATTGCAGGTGACAGTATTCATGGTACAGCAGATACCTGCAAAGACATCGAGAAAACCTCTACGGGTCACAATTTTGCAAACTTCTGTGTAGCCTGATAAATTTAGTCCAGTCCGGCAGTCTGTATCAAATTGCATAAAACTTGAGCTTCCGCAATGATTAGTTTTATACTTTGCAGAATATATCGGACACAACAAATTTGTTATGGGTTAAAATGAATATATATTAAATTCCTAAAGTTTCTCAGTGAGGAATGACGAACAATACTTGGCCTTTTACTATAAAGATTGTTTTAAATCTAAATTTTACCTTCTCATACAATTTTATAGAACAGAGATCGCAACCAGTAGTCCACGAGGCCTTTTTTTTGCGGCCCACGAGTATGTGAACGACGTTTGTAGTAAAGATGAAATTATAAAAAGTATTTTGTGATATCAATTTTTATATATTTTTCGTGGAAAAATAAAAAATTTTCGAGAAAAATTTAAAAATTCACTTCGACTAAAATTTATAAATACAATAATCATATATCAACGAAATTTTCCTCAAAATTATTTTCCAACTATAAATGCATTTATATTTAATTTTTTATGATCATATCTGCTTTACATCTTTTTTAACGTCGCCAGCGCACCAAACAAGAATTAAGAAATGCAATATCTTAAATGCTATAAATTTTAACCAAAATCTAGTTAGAATTCAAACTTGTAAAAGCATCGGATAAAAGTATTTTAATATACAGTTGCCATATCGATACTCGTGGCATGGAACATGATTGGTTTGTGTTATCAAATAGTGTGATCACCTTAAGCAATGAGGAAAATTTTAAATCCTATAATTTTGTATGAAAAATTAGTAAATCGCGGATTTGTTTGTTCTAACATTCTTACAGCTATAATTCGACAACGGCTAGACACATGAAATTCGTTTTAATACCATCCTGCACAGAAAAAAATATCCTAACTAAACTCTATTGGCGTTCAATCTACCATTATTGATATACAGTGAAACCTGGTTAAAGTGACCACCCTTAGGACCGTAAAAACTGGTCACTTTATAAAAATGGCAGGGGTTACTATATGAAAATGGTATGGTCACTTTGAGAAAAATGGTCAATATACCAAGGTGGTCACTTTACTAGGTTTCACTGTATTTGAATTTATAGATACAGCAGACGATTTTCCTTTCATTATATTTTATCAATGAATTTATTTGCCGTTTTTTATTCCATTATGG
Source organism: Amaurobius ferox (assembly GCA_951213105.1). NCBI lineage: Eukaryota > Metazoa > Arthropoda > Arachnida > Araneae > Amaurobiidae > Amaurobius > Amaurobius ferox. The sequence continues at coordinate 84,961,865 of OX578145.1, read as the reverse complement.
TAACTATGATAATCGAGTCACGTTTTGGATGTTGTTGTTGGCTATTCTTCAAATCAAACTATTAAAAATTAATTCGCTATTGAATTGATTTTTATCTTAAAATATTTGAAAACATTAGAAATAAAGCAACATATAGTGATGAAACAGTATTTCACATATCGCCATTTCCATGTTAACTAAACTATAAAATGTGCACCCATTTTACTTTCCCTACAATACAATGTAATGTATATGAAAAGTACTGGAATCGTATAGAAAATGCAACTCGAGTTTTCGACGGATTTACACGTTTCGGGACCTCTAGAATACGAAAAAACTATTTTTAGAGTGACGTCTGTATGACTGTGCAATGTATGTATTCATTCTATCTAAAAAAAAATCTGATGTGGGCAGCACATGACTTTCCTTATATAATGCAATGAATTTACTACATTTACACAAAAAAAAAATAGGTTATTCTTATAGTAGATACTTATATTCTTTCCAAGATATTGAATTTTAGTTAATTAGTCGTTATTTTCATCGATATAACGTCATTTTTATTCATTTGGCGAGATTTTCGTTAATTTGGCAACATTTAAAAAGTCGCCAAGTTGGCGATATTCTGCCAAATTCGTCGCCAAAATCTCGCCAAGCGTTATGGACGAAGAAATAAGTTATTCTTACAGCAGATAAATGACTATTGGCGTTCAAATACAAATGTATTACTTACAGCATCTTTTCTTATGAATGGAACGAGATAGATCCACGAGAATGATGTCATCAAATGTATCGCATGATATTACATATGAAAAGTGAACATATTTCTCAACAGTTAATATATTTTTTTAATTTATAGGATTTTTTTTTTTATAAAATTATTTGAAAAATGCGCAATATCTCGAGAACGTTTCATGCTAGCGTTTTAAAGTTTATGTCAATCGTTTTCTACGAAAAAATTACATAAGGAATGTCTATTTGCGTAACTTTATTAAAGGTTTTGATTTTTTGATGATTTTTTCAAAATTTCACTTGAAAATTTAGGGGGTTTCTGAACATTCGATTGCGTTTAAAAACAATAGGCTTCCAGTATTCATGGATTTTGATTTTTGTACCGAATTTCATTCGAATCGTTTCATTCTTTCGTGAGATATCATCTTCACAGACTCACTGACGCACACACACACACACACACACACACACGCAGACATCACCTCAGAAATGTTTGATTCGTGATCAAGGATGCTTGAAACGTGCTCTTCCGTCGAAAACTCGAATTCGAATTTTCGACCCCGTCACAATGCTTTCCTTATACATTATGTATATAAGGAAAGTAACTATAGTTGATTACATTTCATAAAATTTTATAGATAAGACATTTATGCGTGACCCTGGTGCTGATTGGATTTTAGTGCGATTTGGAAAAGAAAACCTGCCTCTTTTTTGCGAAATAGTACTCAAAAATCGTCAAAAATAAAAGTCTATGTATGCTCAAATGTATCCATTAAATGCCTGTTTTATGTGCTTAATGTTTGACGATGAAAAGAATAAGATCTTCTCCATTACTCTAGGACAAGACATTCTCGAGATATTAGTATTTTTTATTTCGCAGTTTTACTACGCCGCCTTTGAAAATATATCCAGTTGCCAAATGAAAACGAAAATTGAATTAAAAGTGCACATTTAGTGTCATTTCAAATACTTACGGGTGTTGTTTTGTGCAATTAAATTCAATTTAATGAATTATTAAAGAAATGAAGAGGAAATGAAGTTGAGTCTGTCGGGACAGTCATGTGCTGTACACATCAGATTTTTATTCTTCAATTTGAAATGGTTTTTGATATTCAGAACTTTTATTAAGTATGATTCCAGTTTGTCACATTTAGTAACAATGTACATTTTGCTTACTCGAAACTTGGATAGAAATGACCAATATTGTTATATCTCCATTGTTACGTTATCTCTAAAATGTAGAAAATATGAGATTTTGATTAAGACAGCACAGGTCAAAATAATTCAATCCATTCCATTCCGAAACATTGGCAAGAAAGTTTTCCTCTTAAGTTCTTTATGAAACAAGAAACTTTCTCTCTCCTACAGGTCATCTAGGTTTTTTCTTCCTACAGGACAGCTGGGTACATATTTTTATTGTACAACATCGACATATTTTTGTTCATGTGAGTTTGGGGATGTGAATATTTGAGTATCTCTAAAAGAGGTGTCAGTATTTGAGTATCTCTAAAAGAGGTGCCAGTATTTGAGAATCTTTAAAAGAGGTGTCAGTATTTGAGTAGCTCTAAAAGCTCAGCGAGAGTATTTGAGTAGAACGATAATGGGAAAAGGGGAAGGGAGGATGAAAATATTAAAAGGTGCAAAAAGTAATGATAAGTTTTATAGGTATTATTTACAGATATACCTGGCGTTATACGTGATTTAAAACATGTGCGAATTCTAAGCGTATTCACATTGCTTTAAAAAAAAATAGAAACATTGCATTTAATTCCCTTATAAAAATATAAAGTTAGAATATCTGTTCTCGCAATACAAAATTATATGCGAAGGAATATACGAAGAACAAAACATCCTGGTCTCGTTTGTAAACCAGTGTACAAAAATATGAAGTTTGGTAAATATAAATGTTTGGACAAAATGAAGGTGCTGAAATGGTAGCAAAAGCTATTTCAGTACCATTTTTTACCCCGTTGCAACGACAATCATTTAAACACATTTGGAAATATGTGAATTAAAAATACATTTTCCAAAATATTGCCGCCATCTTATATTCTATAGCTATATCCCACATGATGATATGAAAAATATAACACATCATTTTTATTAAATTAATTTTTATATCCATTTCTTTATTACTGAAATCATATATATAAATTGAAAGAAAATCGTCTGCCGCATAAATACGTTTAATTTAAGTTGGGCACTACGCAACATGATGTAGTTTTCTTCAAATAAAGTTTCGGAAAAAACTCTCTATATAATGCCATGTCTATGGATTTTTTTTCTTTTTTTTTTAATATCGCTACAACCCCTAAACCTACAAATTCGAAACTGGATGAAGTTACTTGCAGTGACGTAAATAATTACCATATAAACTTTGGGGGAAAAAAGTGCAAAACTGCGAATTTGTATATAGAACAAACAAACAAACAAATAATCTAACAGACTTTCAACTTTTTTTCATATATACGTTTGATAAAATGCGCAACTCATGGTTATTTCCCATCTTTTCAACCCCATGCATCAAGAGCTCCCCATAATAAAAACCGCACTAACGCAAACGACGTCGCATTAAAGGTCTCGCAATTTACCCCTCAATTTCTCAAAACACATATTTATATTTAAGAAGTCCCGCTGCGTTCGTTTCGGCCGCAATCTCGCATCCCGATCTGCAGCATGCCATTTTTCGTCTTCAAAGCTGGCGAGCCCGGCCCCTCACACCCCACCGTTTGCACAGACTACACTACGATGCCGCCGCAAGATAAGACGGGGGCCCTACAATTATTCGGCGATCCCGAGTTTGTAATTTTCACACCTGAGACACGATCGCCAAGTCGAAAAGAGATCTGCAGGTATCGAGAGGTCAACGAGAATTCCTAGCGAAAGGGGCCGTGCACTCGTTACGGAGCGATTTGAATTTTCGCATCGTGACTGGGCAATTATGCTGATGCAAGGCCAGTCAGTCTGAGTATGTGGAAAGATGACACGTTATTAAGGGTGATAAGGTCTTTAGCTGGGTAAATAGACGAAATATTTAATGCGCTGAATAGATTAAAGAGGTTCTCCAGATTTTTTTTTTTTATCTTGTGAATAGTAAGAGGTATTGCAAACATGCAGAGAACTTCGCGCATGGCATTCACATCACCACCTGTAGACCGGTTTTGCGATTATTGTAAGCGTCAGTAAGTGGCAAATGTATTGGAACAAGGCGGATATCTCAAAAGTGACAATTTCATAATTTTTAAGTTGTGTTGCTATATTAGGTAAGTTAGGTGAACATTAAGTTGGGTAAACATTATGTAAGTTAGATAAATATTAATCGATCAACCAATAAATGTATATTGATGTAGCTTTATTGTTCTATACCAAATACAAAAATTATTCGGGTTTCATTCCAAAGTTATTATTCTAAAATATCTTGTAAATATTCTTTAAAAGTTTTTTTTTCAAGTTGGCAACAGCTGGATAATGCCGGTGGATGCATTTGGCTTATCTGTGCTAATTTGAACAATTTTTATACCATAATATCCATAGTATTGCTAAAATTATCAATTTCTACCATATATTACAAACTACCATCATTTTTCTACCATTATTACTACCATTATTGCTACAATATTAAATGGTCATTGCTTTCCAAAGAAAGTGATTCGATGAAAATCATAAAAATTCAATAATTCGAATTAAAATTATGAGAATTACCAAAAAGGCAACCTTGTTCTAATTTTTCACATAATGTATCTACGCATAACATTTTATAGCCATGAAAACATTTTTTCTTGTTATGTTGTGTCCAACCTTTGCCCACACACAGACAAATATATTTCAAAAATATTTCGAAATAGGTTCAAGAGGACTTCAAACGTGTTATCCACTAAAATATCGAATTGAAAATTTTTCAAATAAACAATACTTTATACAAATGAGAAAGTAACAAGAAAGATCAATCATGCTTAAAGCATTGATTATGAAACACTTTCCAACTTCAATGCAATTTTATTTAAAACAGTCGAAAATGCAATACATTCCTCGGTAATATTTTAAAACTTATCATAATACTACATTAATTTATTATATTTGAAAAATTAAACCTTCATTGAAAAACATGAACTTCATTCAAATGACGGCATTGAAATAAAAATTGCCTGGTTTAAATATATCTGAAAAGCGATACATTCCACGGTAATATTTTTAAAACTATCATAATACTACGATAATTTATTATATTTAAAAACTTCATCGAAAACAACTGAAATTAATTCAAATGACGTCATAGAAAAAATAAATAAAAAAAACGAATATGAGTCTGCAGGGAAAGACATGTGCTGCCCACATCAGAATTTTTAACAATATTACAACAATGATTTATAGAAGTGAACGGGGATTATTTTCAGGCCATTTCGAAAAAAATGTATGATCTATATTTAAAGATCCATCAAATTTTTGTCGAATAAAATGTTCAACAAATTTAAGCTGTGTACCAAATTTTAACTCTCTAGAACGTAGGAAAGTGCATTAAAAATGCCATCAAATAAATTTATCATGAAGAGTTATATAAAATTTAAAAAAATGAAAAATTGTTATCTACGAAATTTATTTTAAAATGTGAAGCCACTCCCATATGCAAAACATTTAAATAAACAAATGGAGAGATATTTATTATATAATATATCTCTCTTTTCTTTCTGGAAGATATCCCAAAGTCAGAATTTAATTGAATTTGTTTTTTTCCCTATATTAAATAATTTTTAATTAAAAAACTACTTAACATATTTTACTGAATTTTTTTTTATATATTCTATGGGATAATGTGAATATTTTCTAAAAATTTCGAAGCAATTCGTGAATTTTAAATTTACTTAAAAAATGTTTGAAAAATTAGGTCCCATAGGGTTCAATGTATTTCATTTTTTCAACCCGGGTTCAATAAAAAAATAATTGGGTGATATTATTTATTTATATTCCCATAGGTCCTACAGACCGTCTGAACAACATACTAAAATTTCATTTTGATTAAGTCATTTTTACGGCAGTTATCGTGCTAACGGACAGACAGACAGACAGACAGACAGACAGACAGACAGACAGACAGACAGAATGAACAAAGTCATAAACACTTTTCAACTTTGTTGTAAAGTGTTAAAAATGGTTGAAAATAAAACAAATCAGAACTGTGATTGGAAAAAACACAAGTTCCTTATATACATTCAACGTAAAGTAGGTATAAAATTAGGGGACTACAATTGTTTAAAAAAAACTACGATCCCACTTCATCAAGTTAGAAGAAGTGTGTACTAATCAAAAGATCACTACACTGCAGTTACATTTTATGGCAAATTTGTATCTTGTATGCGCAGGCATGTTCCGGTATTTCAACTTGGATTCTATGCATTCTATACAGAGTGAATGGTACTTCTTCGACCCAGACCGTCCGATCTACCCAAAGGTGTTGTTGTTGTTGAGATCCAGACCGTCCGACCTAAAATAAAGGTGTTATTACCCGATGGTGTAAGGTATCTGTTTGGACGGCCGGGAAGTGCCACCCAATTTAGACCGGAACCCAGTGGGAGCGTTATCCACAGGGACCGTACCTTTCTTCTCGTGCCACCAACCTCTCGGACGGACTTGCGGACCCACATATTTAACATGCCTGCACTCCGCATGAACACGGGGATAGTTCGGGCAGAGTCGGAAATCGAGGCGTGAACAGTTCGACCACAGGTGGACCATGCAGCTTGTGGAAAGCCCCCTCGTGGGTAGAATGTCTGCGTTTGCGACTTTAGGAACTCTGTATCTTGGCTCGGAAATCCTTGTGTTTCCTTAAAGAAACTAGCTGACATTTTCGTAATTTTTAAATTCCAGTCAAGAAGAAAATACGCACATATCAAACTGCTGCTAAAGAATAAAATTAAAATAACGTTGTTCAAAGCAGCATAACATACAAAATTAATAGTATTGACCGGTTTTAAAGGCAAAACCAGCTTTCTTCGTCAGCACACACAAGAAGCGCAACCTTCACTTCTCAAAGAAAAATCGGCGACTGATGCAAGAACAGGAAATGTTGCAGAAGAGAAAGGGTGTTGCCAACTGCGAGAGAAAAAAAGGAGTCAGAAGCTCAGGTGAAAGGAACATGAAATATGTTAGGGACATAATGAATGGCCGGTAAAATATTAAAGATGAACGTGAACGTTCATCAAAGGATTCAGATCTCTTGTTCAGCTGATCATAAAAACCCAATTAAATTTTTAAAAAAAATCAGGAAATGGATGAACATTTCCTGATTTTTTTCAAATAATAATGAAGCAAACGAAATCGAAAATTTTAACTAGAGATTTCCAAGCAGAAGAGAAGAAAGGATAATAATCATTAATAAGGGATTTTGATGAAGAAAAATTGAGAAAGTTCCAAAAAAGTCCAATTCAAAAATGAAATTGAGAGTAACAAGAAAGATCAATCATGCATAAAGCATTGATTATAAAACACTTTCCAACTGACATGCAATGTTATTTAAACATCTCTAAAATGGGATACATTTAGCGCTGATATTTTAAAAATTATCACAGTACTACAGCAATTTATTATACTTGAAAACTTAAAACTTCACCAAAAAAGACAATGCTAGTTACACAAAATGAACTTTTCAAATGACGTCATCGACATATAAATCATCTGCTATGTAAAATCAAAGCTCTATGTAAAATCAGAGCTAAAAAATTTTGCGTGAAAAAAATTCAGCAATTCTTATATAACTCACCTTACTATCCCTTGGTTTGCTTACATTCTGCATGCTATAGTATAGCGTTACAATTAGGAATTTGTTGTAGGAAGAATCAAAATTTATTGATCATTTAAAATAAAAAAATATTGTAATTGCGTTAGCACAGGATTTAGATATACAGATCATTCGCAAAAATAAAGCGGCTTTATGACAACACTAAATATAAATTTAAACGATCTTTAAACTTCTACGGCAACAGCGGTAAATGGAAGTCATATTTTATTTTGCAACGAGTCACGTGATCTCATCATATATCATGGGTGCAAATATTATTTCAATTTTATTCAATTTTTATTGCAGAATCCACAGGGATCCCACACTCCTCCCCCTACCATCAACGCTTTGGAAGATCTTATGGACCCACATATTTAGCATACCCGTACTCCGGATGAAAACGGGGACAGTTTGGACAGAACAGGGAATAGAACTCGGGTTCTTCGAGTGCAATCCCCGAGCGCTAACCATTGGGCTGTCTCACCCCGAACAAACCTCTTGATGTTGAAGACTTGAAATCGAATTCGGCTTGTTCAATTTAGAATACGAAAATATTACGAAAATATACGATGTTCTCTAGAATACGAAAAAACTATTTTTAGCGTGACTTCTGTGTGTGTGTGTCTGTCTGTGTAGATTTTATATCCACTCTAACTAAAAAGCTAATTGACCGAATTTCATAAAATGTGGTGGGTTAGTCACTTGTGAGCGGATCTGGTGCTGATTAGTTTTGGGTACAATTCAGGATAAAAGAATCCGCCTTTTGTAGCGAAATGGACCGCGAAAGCCTGTATCCATTCTAGCTGAAAAACTAATGGACCGAATTTCACAAAATTCGGTAGATAAGTCACTTGTGGGTCACCCTGGTGTTGATTAGATTTTAGTATGATTCGGAAAAAAATAACCTGCCTTTTTTTGCAAAATGGCCCTCAAAAATCGACAAAATGTAAAATAAAAAACTATATATGCTCAAATATATCCATTAAATGCTTGTTTTATACGTAATGTTTAACGATGAAAAAAATAAGACCAACCCCATTACACTAGGGCTAGCCGTTCTCGAGATATTTTAGTTTTTTCGTATTTTCTCTACGCCACGTTTGAAAATAAATCCAGTTACCAAACGAGAACGAAAATTGAATTAAATTTAATCAAAATAAAAAGAACGTGGATATAAGTCTGCAGGGAAAAGTCATGTGCTGCCCACATGATATAGTCTGTTCTTATGAATGTTAAAAACCTTATCAGATTGCGGTAATATTACACGACATCCCTTACTTTGCCTGTAAATCTACTTTCATTGCAATGCTATTCTTATGGAGGAGAAATGTACATTTTAAAACCAATCGGGCAGTATTGCTTTGGGAAAAGTTAATTCCTGTACTATTCAAATCAAAGAGGAACACAAACGAAACTACTTTTAATCACAACTAAAAATATCTAGAGTGTAAGTCTCCACTAGACTTTCTCATATATTCATATTCCATAAAAGTTTAGTTTTAATATTTTAGTTCTAAGTTTAGTGCGTAATTATCAGATTGTATAAAAAAAAATCTTATTCAGATTTTGTATCCCCATTATTCTTTTAAAATCTTAGGCAAAAATCGTTTAAAAGTTTCTTGTATCAAGTTGGCAACAGCTTAGTGCCACCAAATGAACACCCATTTGATTTATTTACATATTAGTTTTAAATTCTTTACCTTGTTTAGGATTTATTTATTGCGAGAGTATTGATTTCTACAGGTATTAATTCCGGGTATATTACGGGAAACAATGCTGAGAAAATGTTAGACATATGTTGTGGGCAGCACATGACTTTATATAATGCAATGCATTTACTTCTTTCACTGCCAAGAAATGATCGGAATAATGTTTTTAATGTTGAATTGCGCATTTGGCGCTTTTCTGAATGCCAACATGTAAAACTATTTCATACTTATATTTCATCCAATTTCTAACTTGAAGGTTATCAATATTGATAGCATCCGCAATAAGCAATATAGGATATAGCATACACACATACATACATATAACATACATACATACATACATACATATAACATACATACATACTCACACACACACACACACACACACACTGACATACAAACATTCTCACATAGACACACACATACACTCACACACACACAGGCATCGCTTCAAAAATGTTCAATTCGAATTTAGGGATTCTCGAAACTTCCATTAAAAACTCAAATTCGAACTTTATGACCGCGTCACAAAACTTTTTCCCATCGCATTGCACCATGTATGTAAGGAAAGTAAACATTTAATAATTTTAAGGGTTTATTTAAGTCTAATTTTGAATAGTATCAAAAAATGCATTTGGTTTTAGTTTTCACATAGTGTATTGAAAACTAAAATTGATTTCATAGCGGTTCGACCATTCTTTTTTTAGATATTGTAGGCACACACACACGGACATATTCCCAAAATTAGTTCAGGAGGACTTAAACCGCAATTTTTCATTAAAATCTCGAATCCGAAAAATTTCTGGAAAACAAAATTTACTCTTTAAAGCAGGGGTTCATAACCCATGGGTCGTGACCCAAAAGTGGGTCGTCATCGTTGATTACGGCATAAGTCGCCGCACCATAGCTGACACAGAAAGAAAAAATCGCTGGACTCTAAAAATAATATATTGAAATCCAAAGCGGAAAAAAATACGTTATATTATTCGAACGGAGTAACTGTGTTTGTTTGATATAAAATTGAAAATAGAAAAGTCTATATACTAGGGAGCGAAGTTATAAAAGTATTAGTACCGTTTCGATTACGTATTTATGTGGGATTCAATTTTCTGGCTTAATGTCATAAAAACTGTAGATTGAAAGGTGACTACAAGCAGAACATGAATCAAAATTCAGTGTTGTAAAGGCACGAGACAAAGATTTGAAGAGTTGCCAGCACTCATTCAAGGTAAGATCTCACTGAATAAATGTTAACAATCACTTCCATATTTTGGTTTTGGCAATGTAGGTCTTTAGAATTATTAAATATCATTGGTTGTAATTAAGCGCAAATGTTTTTCTAAAGCTCTTTATTTTACGATAATCCCAACAATTCCTTTATTTATTATAAAATAACATTGCATTAAAGAATAAATTTTTATAATGTAATTTTATAAAAAAAATCTAATAATCAGTCTTGATAGAAAATATTACAATATGTATTTATGACATTTATACTTTCTTTTATGTAGTATTGAGAAAGTATTGTTTTCACGAAAATTTTCGATTTCAAAAATTTGATCCCAATGTAAGTATTAAGACCTCCTGAACACGTTTTGACTATTGTTGGAGTGATGTCTGTCTGTCTGTATGTCTGTGTACATGTCTTTATTTTCGTACACGATAGCAGCCACAAATATTAACGAATTTTCACAAAACTTCATATTTGGCTTTGTTATCCAAGAATCTAAAACTAGATAGAATCTTTTTTAAATTCGAACGAAAACTTTGAATGTTATTAAAAATTTTATATTTTTTTAACATGATAGCATAGGGCAAATTTGCCATAAACATGCACAAAAGGGTTTATTTAAGGCTCAATAATCACGAGATTTAATAGTTCCGATCATTGTTGTAAAAAACAGCCGCGATGCAATTTTTTTTTTATTCGTGATATCATTAGCCCCCTTTAGGGTGCAAATTACTGTCCCGGAGGCAGGGGTGGGGGGAGGTGCATTATCAAGTACGGTATCAGATGAAAAAAAAATTTCAAGTCCTTTAACCTTTTGCTTATGGGTGGGACTGTCTTATTGAGAGGTTCTTCGTTTGGAATAGACGCTGTTCCACCCGTAAGCAAAAGGTTAAAGTAAAGGGTAACACGCTATAGTTGTAATCATTTAGACTCATACCGATTTTTCCAATTTTTTCTCGTAAAATTTGAAAAAAAAAAAAAATTCTTGTATAAGAAAGTTCTGGTATGATTCTTTCTCTCGCAGTTCATTAAATTGAGCTTAATTGCTCAAAATAACAACGATAATTATTTGAAATTTCACTAAATTTGTAATTTTAAATCAATTTTCGTTTTCACGTGAAAATTAGACGTATTTTTAAAAACGATGTGTGCGAAAACAACTGTGATTAGTTATACATTTTAGTATACAAAGTCTTTTATTTTGGATTTTGGCGATTTTTGAGGACCATTTTGCGGAAAAAAGACAGGTTCATCTTCTTCCGAATCGTATCAAAATCCAATCAGCACGAGGATAACCCATAAGTGACTCATTTACCAAATTTTGTGAAATTTGACTAATTAATTTTTCAGTTAGAGTCGATACATATGACTGATACGGACCATTTCGAGAAAAAAAAAATGTAGTTTATTTTTTCTTAATCGCACCAAAATATAATCCATACCAGATTTCGATGATGTCAAAATGGAAACTCTGTGATAATATCTTAGGTCACTAAGAAACTTATTTGTGTATCGGGCTAAAATATAAAATAACTAAAATACTAATTCGTCATTGGAAAATATAACGCCGAGGTGCATCTTCCTGGGTTTGCAAGTAACTGTACGCAGCATTTCATGTCCGGTCCGTACTACGCTTAGATTTCCGCTACAGACTGCACACACACAGAGAGATATCTTTCTTTATTAATTAAAATATTAATAATAATAATTATTAATTAAAATTTGCTACTTTGACAGATATCTAGATAGTCAATATCTGCATCGTCTTTTTGTGTACGCCTAATGCTGCTTTTAATAAAACTGAAGTTATACAAATTTTCAAACTCGCTATCACATCTCAACTCTACAACTGCCAGTTGGGAGAATACGTCATATAGGGGTATTGTTTTGATGTTTATTTTTAATTTTAATAAAATTCAAACATTTTAAATGCCATTATTAACTACATTATATTTTTCATTCTTAATTAGATAAAAATTTTAAACATTCAAAATCTTATACGTAACAATATGCCATAACAATATATTATTATGCTAGCATTATACCCGTTTTTCGCACTGAATATGTAATATAAAGAAACTTAATATTCACAATTATGGGAAAATTCCTGTAGTATCTAAATAGCATTATTAGTATTGAAAATATTAAAATGTTTAATTTAATTATTTAATTTTGAAATTCGAGCTTAAACTTTGAAATTTATTCGAAATTTTAGATTTTCTTAACATGCCAACATAAGACAAAATTTGACTTGATTATGCATAAAAGGGGTAATTTATAGCTTAATGATCACGGAACTTAACAGTTTCAATCATTGTAGTGATAAAGAGCTGCTACACAATTTTTGCGCTCATGACATCTTTAGCTTCCTTGCGGTGCAAGTTATCCTCCCCCCCCCCATCCCCCAAGCGAATACATTGTAAAACGTAGTATCGACTGAAAGATTTTTTATGCACTTCAAAATAAAGGGTAACATGCGATAATTGTTATCATTTGGATCAAGAAAACAGATTTTTCAAATTTTTTCTTGCAAAATTTGGAAAAAGGAAATATCAAAAACGCGAATATTAATATACTGTCCTCCTTATCCGTAAATATACATCCACATCCAAAATTTCACATAAAATTTTTTTTAAATGTAACTCAATACTGCTTAACAGAAATTTGTTTCAAGTAGTTTTCAAATACACTTGACGTTTGACGATTTGTTTCAAATACACTTGACGCGTTAAAAAACATCTTCAAAAACTACTTGAAACAAATTTCTGTTAAGCAGTATTGAGTTACATTTAAAAAAAATTTTATGTGAAATTTTGGATGAGGATATATATTTACGGATAAGGAGGACAGTATTGCCCGTAAAGGAGTAACTATATTATTATTAGAGTCAATTCAATCTTCATATCTCTACGATCCACAATGATTCTGATCAAACCTAAACTCTCAATTGTTCGCTAACTGTAGCCCTATTATAGGAATTACGTTTGTCATTTCTTCAAACTATTGAGGGCAAATGGGTCACTTGCTAAATGGTCAATAATGTATTTGTCAATAGTGAATTTTTAGTATCTTTGAAAAGCAGACTATCTCGCTCATTCTCTGCCTGTTTGTCTGACTCCCCCACCCCCCACCCCCGAACAAACACGTCGCTTTCTTTTTTATTTATCCCAGAAGTGTGATGGGTACGTCTGCCGTTGGTTAGACAATCCGGAACGCACACAGTGACAGTCTGACTTTATTTCATTTGCCACCCAATTTAGACCGACCAAACAGGAGGCGGAAACCGCAAGGATCTCCTTTCCCTGACCATCATTCTTCGAAAGGACTTTCAAAGCTACTGTTTTAACGTGCCCATACTCCGTGGAAACACGGGATTGTTTAGATCACGTTGAGGATCGAACTTGGGTCTTCCTCGTCCGAGCCCCTCACCACAACCATGAGGTAATCTCGCTCTCGTGTATCACGAAAACCATTTATCACATAGATCAATCGCCATACAACTTGAAATACGGATTCTTCCCATACCAAGCGCATGATACTTATTCTTTCAACTCCATTGGAATACATAAAAAATGTGAAGAAAAATAGAGTTATAAGAAAATGCTAGTATTACAATAAAAATATCTTTTTGAAAAAAAAAATAAATAAATAAATAAAAAGCATCGTGTCAAAGTGTAAAAAAAGATTTTTTTTTAACTCTTAATTTCCTCGAGTTATTCAGAGGTAAATATGCATTTGGACAAAAACTCAAATAGTGGAGATGGAAGATAAAGTTGACAGCAATGAATGGACAACCTGTGGTAAAAACTGCAGCCTGGCAAAGAAAAAAGAAAATAGTATATTCAAATGCATAGTTGCTCGAGTTAGATTGGAAGCATAATAGCTGTGTTGTAAACTTATATACAGCCAGACTAGCAATAATTACCATATTCTAAATAATAGTAAAGAATTAAAGAATAAATTAACATCTCTTAGAAAAATAATAGGATTTCAAACTTTTGATTTTAAAGATCTTTTTAATAATATTAAGATATCTGATCTATATGATGTTATTTTAGCTCTATATAATGCTTATATTACACCTCTTTCAAATCAAATTAAATTTATAAATTTTCCTAAACTTCTTCACTTTGTTATTTTCAATAATTATATTTTTCAAGGAAATAAATTATACTTACAAGTCTCAGGAGTTCCACAGGGTGGCTGCAGTAGCAGTATGCTAGCTAATTTATACCTTTATCATTATGAAAAGTTATTTACTTCAATAGATTATACTTTTTACAGATATGTTGATGATCTGATTTGCTTAGTACATACAGAAAATTATCTCATAGATATAGATTACTATCCAGACAATTTGGAATTAATTCCTAATGAAGCTACTATTAGTAAAAATGTTAATTTTTTGGATTTAAATCTTTTTATTGATCCTTCTAATAGAATTGTTACAAATTTATATGATAAAAAAGACTTTTATAATTTTAATATTAATAAAATCTTACCTTTTAATTCCTGTAACTCGATTCAATTGTTTAGAAATATTATACTCAATCAGCTTTTTAGAATTTATAGATTATCTGATAAAAAATTTCATGCTATGCATATCAATAATCTCAAAATTACTAGTAATTTATATAAATATCCCTCTTATTTAGTAAATAGTATTGTTAAAAAATTTAAAATAGCTGGATTTTTATAATTCTTTTCATAGTATCATATAATTCTATTCATAGTATCTTATATTAGCCAGACATCTCCATTCTCTTGTTTTTTTTTTTTTTTTTCCCATTCACTTCCCACTTCAGCATTACTATTATTTGCCCCTCTTTTTAGTAGCTCTTTTTGTATATTAATACTTTTTCTAATCATTTCGCTTCACAGATTTTCAATTCTTATGAATGGCAACAGTAAATGGTTTTTTATTTTTTTCTTTACGAATGGCAACACTGGTCTCTTCTATCAGTGTACCCTGTATTGACTCGATTGTACATACGCTGTGCTTTTACCAGGTATTCATTTTTTCTTTTTTATTCCTTCTTTATGTATGTCGTCCAAGTAGAAATAGTTTATAGATTTAATCTATCTATTTCTTCAGAAACATACATTTTTGTGTTTGCTTCTACAAAAAACTTAGACATGATTAGATTTTTGTAGGGGTTAACAATTCATGATTTAGGCTTAGAGCCTCGTCCACGTGTAATGCGTTTGTGCTTGATTTCGTTTGTTATACTTATTTCGATTCCATACCTTTATATTTTTCATTGACTTGTTGATTCGATATTTATTTTATTTATTTTTTTCCCATTTGCTTGAGGATTAGTTGATTTTTACTTTTGTTTTGTAAGCCTGTTAGATAGTTGAATTTAGCTTAAGTTTTTCTTTTTTTGTTTCCATACCTTTTAATTTGGTTGATTTTCTGTAACTTGATAGCTTGTGTTTTGTATTTTTTATCCATTTGATTGATGATTTGCTGTATTATATTTTATTCTGTGGGTGTTTTTAAAAAAGTTAGGTTTATCGTGTTACATCTTCTTACTATTCGTTCATTGGATTTTCAAACTTCTATTATATATATATATATATATATATATATATATATATATATATATATATGTATATATATATATATATATATATATATATATATATATATATATATGTATATATATATATATATATATATATATATATATATAAATTAAATGATTTTAATCGAAAATTTTTTGCATAAACTACTGTATGTACAAAAAAACCCATCTCTAGCATATCTGTTACAAATGAGTAACTATAAGCCAAGTCTAAGGATAAAGATAGAAGGTTACATATCACTACATTGGAAAGGGGGATGAGAAGAATATTAGGATTCAAAAATCACAATTAAAAGTATATAAAAGTAAATAAAAATAAAACTCTGCAAAAATGAGAATAGGCAATAATAATCAGCTCAAGACAAGAGATCAAGAATAGAGAACAATCAATCGAAACCACACAAAAAATGGCGGTCAGTTCGAAATTGCATTCTCATCAGGACAGCCATACAATTCGAATTAAAACCGATAGAATAGCCAGTTTCTGACAATGGCGATAGTATTTAACTATAGACACCATTGGAGCTGTCTACTGGCTAGTGGAATTAGAAAAATAAATCAATTGAATTATACAAAAGCTGAAAAACAATACCTTATATATATATGTATATATATATATATATGTATATATATATATATATATATATATATATATATATATATATATATATATATATATATATGTATATATATATATATATATATATGTATATATATATATATATATATATATATATATATATATATATATATAATTTACTTATACAAAGCTTTTATAGTTATCTATTAATCGTCTTGTCAAGTTTGAGAAGAATAAATATTTTCCTTTTTCCGAGTTTGTGATGCTTATCGAATTGACTTTATCAAAATGAAATCTGAGTATGTTGTTGAAACGGCATGTGGGACATGTGGGAATGTAAATGCATAATATCACCCAATTAGTTTTGTATTGAACTCGGGTTGAAAAAATGAAATACATTGAACCCTATAGGACCTAAATTTTCAAACATATTTTAAGGAAAGTTAAAATTCAAAAATTGCTTCAAAAATTTTACGAAATATTCAAATTATCCCATGAAATATATAAAAAGAATTTCAGCAAAATGTGTTCGGTAGTTTTTTAAATAAGAATTAAAATAATAAGGACACCCATATTATATGTAGAGTTGACGTGATCCACTTCAAAATAAAATATGGCATTAAATTGTGGAGAGATTTATATACGTATTATCCCATTAGGTAGTTCTCATTAAGAGACGGTACTTGTTATCCATTTTAAGTTAAGGGTGAGAGTCAGTAAATCTTCTGCCCTATCCGCGCTTTGTTAACTTTCGCGGCACACATTTTTCGCCGAAATTCTGCTCAAACAGTTGCGAAATACTTTCTGATAGATAAAATGCAATGCTTAGATTATATTAAAACCAAATTTAATACCCAATAAAACATAGAATATATTTTTTATTTTAATTCAAAATATTTTTGGTGCTGCCATCTGTTGTCGTAATTTAATTCATACCGACTATTTTTATTTTTTAATGAACATTTTTAAATGTCTATTCATTCTAATACGGTACTAAATACAACATATCATATATAATAATGCCATAATTACGAAAAGGTAATTGAACTTGGACTTGAAGACAAAGGAACTTGAAGACAAAGCTGCAGTCCTCAGTGATGTACATTCAGATCCCCTTATCAAATTTATAGAATGAGAAATTACCTTTCCGTGATTGTGGCATTAGTATATATGATCTGTTGTTGTATTTAATACTGTATTAGAAGGAATATATATTTAAAAATGTTCATTAAAAAATAAAAATAATCGGTATGAATTAAATTACGACAACAGATGGCAGCACCAAAAATATTTTGAATTAAAATAAAAAATATATTCTATGTTGTATTGAGTATTAAATTTAGTTTTAATATAATCTAAGCATTGCATTTTGTCTTTCAGAAAATATTTCGCAACTGTTTGAGCAAAATTTCGGCGAAAAATGTGTGCCGCGAAAGTCAACAAAGCGCGGATAGGGCAGAAGATTTACTGACGCTCACCCTTAAGGAGTCTAATCTATTAGTAGGATATCAGAAAATGTACCCGACGTTGCCCAGGATTTAAGATGCAAACCTCTGATTAAAATCACACCGGAACTCACATAAAAGTTTCGAAAACAAAAGACCGTTTTAACAATACGCCCGCTTATAACAACAACCACAACAACAAAAAAAATCGTTGCGCCGTTGGTGTTAAGCTATAAACTCTGCAATAATATATATCGCTGGAGCCACGCCTCTCGGGAGCCAAAGTAATCCCGTACCAAATTTCATGACCGTACGAAACTTAGATTTTCCGCGACAGACGTCACAGACAGACACCTTTTATTATTATTACAGATAAAAAAAAATTACGCCTTCAACGCTCGAAAAATCTCCATTATATAAAAATTCACGAATATTCGCCTATTAATAATATGGATTCCGTTCCGAGCTCGTTTGAAAGGTAATTCTTTTTGTCCCCGATAATGTTAAAATGGCAACTTTGTGATAATATTTTTGGTCGCCAAGGAACCGCTTTGTGCGAAAATCGCCCGGAATTCGTGCTAAAACATAACATAACTGAAAAATTAATTAGAATTGTAAAAAAATCTCACCGAAGTGCTTCATCCCGTATCCTGAAGTACATGTGTAACAAATTTCATGGCTGTACGCCGCATATATTTTTATCCGATACAGACGACACAAACAGACATATATGTTTCTTTGTTTTAGATGTCAGTATTATCTGGAATTATCCGTTACTAGTTTTTTCTGTATACAACGAACAATATTTTTATTGCATTTAAATTTAACACCAAAATTTTATTATAATTACAGTTCTTGGAATAGGGGAGACGGGCATTTAGAGTGGCGTCACCAAGGGGAGGGCCTTGAGGTCATAATCCCACCCAAGAACTCATCGGTAGCCATGGAAGTTCTGAGCAATGATTTGGACATACTGTGAAAAAATATTTGGTTATCAAAAGCAGACCTATATTTCTTTAGGTGAAGGGGGGTGGGGAGTGCTGCTTGTTGGACTGGGCGTCCGAGAAAAAGATAAGGGACATAAAAATGATTACACATTTACAATTTTTAAACTTGCTAGTAAATAGTTTTAAGTTGGCTATTTGTAATTTGCAGTTTTACGTTTGCTCAATAGTTTTAAGTAATTTTTTTTTTAAGTTTTCTGGTGAAAATCAATGAAACTACTGTTTTTAAACTTTTTAATATTTAACATTTTGAGATTGTTAGAAATTTTTACACTTCGTAAATGGGTGGAATTTTAACCCACGAACAAAATAAATTACGGGTTACTGTTACAATTGTAAAGCATTTGCAAGCATGTTACTGAAAGTTTCAGAGGAATCAACTGTCCGTAATAAGGAGTAAATTTTCCGATAGCTATGATATCATATATATACATATATATATGTGTGTGTGTACATATATATATATATATATGTTCACACACAGTGTATACATGTATATATATATATATATATATATATATATATATATATCATATAAAAGCCAGTAATTAAATTCATAGTTGAATTTATTTCCTATGCATATCCACTAGAATCTAAGGCACTACTCAGGAAAAGGCACCGAGCCGCTCTATACTCCGAAGCAGATAATAATCCAAGAAAAAGAAGAATTGAAGGAATAATAGATAACCAAATGCTTTGCATTTAATGGTTGGGGAGGATTGCGACTCCCCCTCCCGTTTAAAGCTGCTTTTCCAGCCTAGGCAAACGCTCACGGTACCAATACAAAGCAAAGGTTGGTCCCCATTGCGTGCTAATAAGAAGGCACCCGGATACGGAAGAACAAGACCAAACAAACAGAAGGACACTGGACCAAAAGTGAATCCCGTCCAACTCGCTATCTTATATATATATATATATATATATATATATATATATATATATATATATATATATATATATATATATATATATATATATATATCATATAATAGCCAGTAAACAAATTCAAAAAGAATTCCTATGCATATCCACTAAAATCAAAGGCACTACTCAGGAAAAGGCGCCAAGCCGCTCTATACTCCGAAGCAGAATGTAATCCAAGAAAAAGAAGATTTAAAGGAACTTGGGATAACCAAATGCTTTGCATTTAATGGTTGGGGAGGATTGCGACTCCCCCTCCCGTTTAAAGCTGCTTTTCCAGCCTAGGCAAACGCTCACGGTACCAATGCAAAGCAAAGGTTGGTCCCCAATGTGTGCTAATACGACGGCACCCGGACATATATATATATATATATATATATATATATATATATATATATATATATATATAAATTGAAGGATTTTAATCGAAAATTATGCATAAACTACTGTATGTACAAAAAAAACCCATCTCTAGCATATCTGTTACAAATGAGTAACTATAAGCCAAGTCTAAGGATAAAGATAGAAGGTTACATATCACTACATTGGAAAGGGGGATGAGAAGAATATTAGGATTCAAAAATCACAATTAAAAGTATATAAAAGTAAATAAAAATAAAACTCTGCAAAAATGAGAATAGGCAATAATAATCAGCTCAAGACAAGAGATCAAGAATAGAGAACAATCAATCGAAACCACACAAAAAATGGCGGTCAGTTCGAAATTGCATTCTCATCAGGACAGCCATACAATTCGAATTAAAACCGATAGAATAGCCAGTTTCTGACAATGGCGATAGTATTTAACTATAGACACCATTGGAACTGTCTACTGGCTAATGGAATTAGAAAAATAAATCAATTGAATTATACAAAGCTGAAAAACAATACCTCCACGAACTGTAATGTGAAATCAAAAGCATAGCACCACGTGTAAGATAAACTAGTGACTGAGCATTTCACCTCACTTCGTCAATGCGAGTGGGCGAGCATTTCACCTCACTTCGTCAATGCGAGTGGAAATGAATACAATTGAACGATACATAATAAGTATGGAGACTTTCGAAAATAGTAAACAGTATAGGACTCAGGACAAGTGGAAAATAGACATTCGAAAATAGTAAACAGTATTAGACTCAGGCCAAGTGGTAAGTGAGGTGATAAGAATGGGTGAATTTTCAAAAATGAGTTAACCAATCAAAGATAAATAATAAATGTGTAAAATTATTACGTGGTATATTTGAAATTATTAATAATATTATTTACAAATACTTCCGGATATAGGTAGTTTTGACAAATGCGTTTAATGCGTTAATTGATTTGGACAATGCGTTAATTGATTTGGAGAAAGTGAAACTGAGGATCAGAAAGTCGATGTATTCGAAATAGCTGGTTTAAAATGATGTTTCTAAACAATTGAATAGAATTACAAGATTGATATGATAGCAGCTTTATGATAGTGAAGTTGTAAGAATCTTTTTTATCATATAGATTGGTGATTACATGATTATTGAGAGTATGTAAATTTAGGTCTAAAAAATTAACAGTTTGACTAACGCAAGGCTCATTAGGAATTAATTCTAGGTTAGACGGGTAAAAATCAATATTAATGGGATAGGAATCATCAATGATAATACAAATTAAGTCGTCAACATATCTATATATAATATATGAATTAGAGTTAAAATGACATTCATAATAATAAAGATATAAGTTAGCGAGTATACTACTACTACAGCCACCTTGTGGTACACCAGATGTTTGTAAATAAATGTTATCACCTTGGATAATATAATTGTTGTATAACACAAAGTGCAAGAGCATAGGAAAATTTTTGACATTAAAAGCATCATGATTGGAAGATATATAGTCATGATAAAGAGAGATAATAACTTTATGTAAATCTTTAATGACAATATTATTAAATAGGTCTTTAAAATCAAAGGTTTGGAAACCAAGAATTTGTGGTAACTTGCTAAGGTGATTAACTAAATCAAAACTATTGTTCAAAATGAAATATCCTGAATTCCTGAATTTAAGAGATTCATTAATTCGATTTAAACAGTTAAGCAAGTACTTACTAGCTGTAGTGGTAAAGGTATTATGTCCACAAGTGACTGTTCTAAAACTGAGAGGTGATTTGTGGAATTTAGGAACCAAAGTAACATAAGGAAATTTAAAAAACTTACAATTAATATTTAATTGTGTATATAATTTTAGCATTTTAGTTTTGATTTGGATAGACTGATTATTAATGGGTTTAAAAATTTGATTATCTTTTAAGTAATTCTGTAACAGAGAAACATAATATTTTTTACAAATGATGGCATAATTATTAGAAGCTTTATCTACATAAGTTATGACAAAATGTTGTTGTAGTTCTTTGATAGCAGATAGGAGTTGTTTATAAGGATACCTAGGCTTCGTTAATTTAGTGTTTATAATAACATTTTTAAGTAGATGTAAGGTCGTATACTTCCATAGATTGAATGCTTCAATAGGAATAGAATGTGAACAAGCAAGTTGATATATGAATTTATCAAAATCAAATGATAGAGACTGAAGAAGTTGTTTAGGGTGATGGCAGAATGGAATGCGAAATTTAGACCCTTTATTCATAATATCCTTAAGTATATCATCCTGAACTATACTGAGATCCCCAGTAATAATGTGACCATGAGTGGAGTTGACAAAAGGGGCAAGATTTTGATTGCTGCATACACATGATGTAAGATCATCGGAGTTTAATGTCCTAGAAACTTCATTGTAATTGTAAATAGTTCTACCAATTGGTAAATTATATTTGAATGATTTTTGTATTTTGATATCATTTACTGGTAACAAGTGCTTATGTTTTGCAAATAAATTATTGAAGTTAAGAGAATTAAGAATAGGGTGTTTAAAAGAAATTACACAGTAAGCTATTTTAGTATGTGGATTTGGTGAATGGAGTAGGTGGTAATTTAAGAAATGTGTACGTGAAAGAAGCAAATCAAAAAATAAATGTTTAAAATGCTCATGAGTTAATTTTAATTTTAAAAAATTAGTATAAACAATACTTAATTTGCTTTTTCTGACTTTATATAACCATGTTCTAACAGGTAGAAAATTGAAAGTTTGAGACAAAAATAACTCTTCGGCAGACGATAATTAGCTGAATATATCAGAAATGAAGCTGGAATTTTCATGAACGCCTGTAATTGCTGTTTTTCTGATAGTTTATCGAAATTATCATCTAAGTAGCTGAAAAAAATGAGCAAAGGCGGCAGAATGTTTTGCGGCGTACTTCTTTACAGGATATTTTACATCAAAACTACCTATTCTTAGTTATGCACTGATCTGAAAAATATGGATGATCCGTTGAGCACTTCCTTGCCCAACGAATTATTATATGGCAGTTCTACGTACTATTATAGAGCAGAAGTCGCTTTACAGCAATGAAAACTGAATGTTTGACAAAGTCGGAAGCTACCTAAAAGATCGCAAGTCGCCTACAATAACGTTACAACTTAACCTAATTTTTCGGTATGAGCGAAAAACGAAAAATAAAAAAACTAATCTTCAAAACAGCAATCCATTGATCTTTAAAGGAAAATGTCCCTGTTAAAAAAAGTTCCATATATTCTTCAGAATGATGCGAAAATTGTTCGCATTAATTTTTCTTCCTTATAAACCGACCCTCTAGTGGCTGAAGTGAAGAGAAACTTTGAATTCTGTCACCTTTTTTGGTTAAAATAGTGTGGCGTTCTTTAGTTATGATACATCTTGTCTTTGAGCTGTGCCACGTTTGTTTTTGAGTTATGTCACTTTCCTTGCACAAACAATTCGAAAATTTTGATTTGTGAATATTTCATTTGAATCGTGTCCCATTTTCTCACTAACACTTGATCAAACACGCTTTCCAAATTTGCTAGACATGTTGTAAATAAAATGAACCGTCCCGTATTCAACTGCTGCATGGTACGAATTCTAACGTGACGCTATTCATAACTGATTCGGTTCAAAACTGGCTCATTTCACTAACGACACTCCTGCTCTCTGGTGGCGAGTTTTACGACTACTAAATGTCCCTCTGCAAGGTCTAGATGCATTGGCTCATAATCATCATTTTTGACTTTCCCTGCATACATAGTACATGTTTAGGGAAAGTATTGTGACAGGGTCGAAAATTCGAAATCGAATTTTCAACGAAGAGCATGTTCCAAACATCTCTGAAGTCGAATCGAACTTTTTTAAAGTGACATCTGTGTATATGTATATGAACTGTGTATGTGAAAGAAAAAAGCAAATCGGAAAACATTTTGATAAAATTAGTGAATACTGATAACACAGACCTGCGTTTAAAAACTTTATTGCGATTCTAGCTGTCACACACACACACACACACACACACAAAAAAAAGAAAAAAATTATGTATCACACACCATTTTTACAAATTTCATCTTTATTACATACTAGCTATGTTACAATTTGCTGATTGTAATTACAACACCAAATTTAAATTAATTGTAAAGGCATTTTATTATTCAAAAAACTTGACATATATAGAGTATGAACATATAAGAATTTTTTAAACACAATATTCACCGTTATAGGTGCCCCATGCCACATCAGATGAAAATATCAACACTGATGATGGTTACTATTTTTGAGCTCATGTGATGTTAGTGGCTGCAACTCTAAAAACGAGAAAGTTATTTTGTCAGCTTTACAACCTGTTCTATATGGTTCAGAAATTACTGTCCCTCTTTCACCAGAAACATTAGAAGATTCACCAGTTAATTCCGATTCAGATAGTGTTGATGATGATTTTCAGTAGATAGACGATGATGCTCCTCAACTATTCACCCAATTTGAATTTAACGATTTAGTCAGAGATTTAGAATTATCTGAGAAATCTGCTGAAATAATAGACTAAAGTATGTATTACAGGAAAAATTTGTTAGCTTCAGGAACTTCTACTTATTTGTATAGAAGCAGAGATAAGCAGAACAGAAGTTTACTTTTTACTTTTCACAGGATGGTGACTTAGTTTACTACAGTGATATTAGTGAATTGGTGCACATTATAAAGCATATAAATGGAAGCTTCTAAAAAAATCTTTAAAGCTGTTCTTTGACATAGTGGGAACAAATATGCTTCCGTACCTCTTGGCCATTCTGTACATCTCCAACAAAACTATGGAAAGAATCGACGCTCTTTCATATAAAATATAATGATCATGAATGGATGGTTTGTGGAGACCTTAAAATATTATATGTGCTTTTTAATCAGCAGGGTGATTATACTAAGTCCCCATGTTTCATTTGTGAGTGGGGCAACTGGGGGCACTCAATGCACTCATTTTGCTGATGCTGAGTGCAAAACTTCTGGTGCTGGTGCTAAGTGCAAAACTTCTGGTGCTGGTGCTGGTGCTGGGTGCAAAACTTCTGGTGCTGGTGCGGAGTGCAAAACTTCTGGTGCTGGTGTTGGTGCTGAGTGCAAAACTTCTGGTGCTGGTGCTGGTGCTGAGTGCAAAACTTCTGGTGCTGGTGCTGAGTGCAAAACTTCTGGTGCTGGTGCTGGTGCTGAGTGCAAAACTTCTGGTGCTGGTGTTGGTGCTGAGTGCAAAACTTCTGGTGTTGGTGCTGGTGCTGAGTGCAAAACTTCTGGTGCTGGTGCTGAGTGCAAAACTTCTGGTGCTGGTGCTGAGTGCAAAACTTCTGCTGCTGGTGCTAAGTGTAAAAATCACTGGCCACTAAGAAAATTTCTTGAACCCAGCAACAAAGACAATTTGCCCAAAGACCTCGTTAGCACAAAGAAAATTATTTTACCTCTCCTTCGCATAAATCTGTATCTTATGAAACCATTTGTAAACGCATTATCAAAAAGCAGTAATTGCTTTAAATCATTATGCTAGTTCTCTCGCTATCAACGATCAAGCTGAAAGAAAATATTTTCATGAAAAAATTTCCACTTATAATGAATAAAGTTGAAAAGGAAACTTGGACTGCCTTGACATATCTTATTTTTAAGTTTTTGGATAACAATAAGGACCTTGACTATATAGCCATTGTTGACACATATAAATTCATTTTTTAAATTCACACTTGGATTTTTCCCCGGAAAATCTTTGTGAAATAAGTAAAGAGCAAAGAAAACGTTTCCACCAGGACATTAAGAAATGAAAAGAAATTGTATCAGCGTCGATGAAATGTTAATATGATTGCAGATTACTGCTGGATGTTGCACTGCGAAAATCCAGAAGCATCACATAAGAGAAAACACAACAAACGTAGCTTTTCTGGCAAAAGAAAAAGGCCTTTGACTAAGAAAATATGTAAATAATTCAATTTTAATGCATTATGTAAATAATATATGATCTGAAATATGATCTGAATTGCTTTATTTGATCATTTTTGATTATTAAGTCATTTTATCCATTGTATTTGTAAACACAAATTGAAAAAAAAAAAAAAAACTGTATGTGATTAAAGAAAACTAAGGATATTTTTTAAATGATTATCCCCAAAAAAACTATGCAATAAGTAGAAATTTAAAAAAGTTTTTACAAACTTTCTCACACACTTTCATAGGCCAACGGCCGTACCGTGCTGAAAACACCGGTTCTCGTTAGATCACCGAAGTCAAGCAGCATCGGGCGCGGTTAGTACTTGGTGGGTGACCACCTCGGAACACCGCATGCTGTTGGCCATCTCGGGTGCGGTATCCCCGTGGTTTGCGCGCTAGATTTGCACGCTACCACAAAATGCCGCCGTGTTCATGCGGAGTACGATCACGTTAAACATGTGGGTCCGTAAGTCCTTCCGAGAGGTTGGTGGTAGGGGAAGGAGGGTACGGTCCCTCTGGATGCCTCCCCCACTGGGTTCCGGTCTAAATTGGGTGGCACTTCCCGGCCGTCCATACAGTTACCTTACACCTTTCTGGTAGGTCGGACGGTCTGGGTCTCAACAACAACAACACACTTTCATAGAATTTCTCAGGCCTATGTAATCTATTGATTTCAAACGCTATCGAAAATTTGAAAGACCCCCCCCCCCCCCCATCCCTAATTTTTGAATGATATTTTTGAAAGAAATAATCATTAAAAAATCATGAGCTGTAACAATATTAAAAAATCTGATGTGGGCAACACATGACTTTCCTTATATAATGAAATGAATTTACTACTTTTACAGTAAAATAAATAGGTTTTTCTTCTAGTAGATACTAATATCCTTTCCAAGATATTGACTTTTCGACAATTAGTCGTCATTTTCATTGATTATCGTCATTGTTATCCATTTGGCGAGATTTTCTTTAATTTGGCAACATTTCAAAAAGTCGCCAAGTTGGCGACATTCCGCCAATTTTGTCGCCAAAATCTCGCCAAGCGTTATGGACAAAGAAATAAGTTATATATATATATATATATATATAACTTATTAGATATTGAATTTTCGACATATATTATATAACTATTATTATATATTTATATATTATATAACTTATTAGATATTGAATTTTCCACAATTAGTCGTCATTTTCATTGATTTAGCGTCATTTTTATCCATTTGGCGAGATTTTCGTTAATTTGGCAACATTTCAAAAAGTCGCCAAGTTGGCGACATTCCGCCAATTTCGTCGCCAAAATCTCGCCAAGCGTTATGAACGAAGAAATAAGTTATTCTTACAGCAGATAAATTGGCGTTCAAATGCAAAAGTATTACTCAAAGTATCTTTTTTCATGAATGGAACGAGTTAGATCCACGAGAATGATGTCACCCAATTTATCGCATGATATTATATATGAAAAGTGAACATGTTTCTCAATAGGAAATATTTTTTTTCTATTTTATTTGACTTTTTGATAATTTTTTTGAAAAATGTGCAATATCTCGAGAACGGTTCATGTTAGCGTTCTAAAATTTATGTCAATCGTTTTCTAATGAAAAATTATATAAGGAATGTCTATTTACGTAACTTTATTATTGGTCTTGATTTTTTGACGATTTTTTCCAAATTTCATTCGAAAATTTAGGGGGGTTCTGAACATTCGATTGCGTATAAAAACAATAGGCTTCCAGTGTTTACAGATTGTGATTTTTGTACCAAATTTGGTTCGAATCGGTCCATTCGTTCGTCAGTTATCGTCTCCACAGACCCACTGACACACACACACACACACACACACACACACATATACTTTCACACACACACACACACAGACATCACTTCAAAAATGTTTGATTCGTGATCAGGGATGCTTGAAACGTGCTCTCCCGTCGAAAACTCGAATTCGAATTTTCGACCCCGTCACAATACTTTCCTTATACATTATGTATATAAGGAAAGTAACAAATAATTATTTCTTACATAATTTATCATTAGGAAACGAATTAGAAACGAATGACACCCAAATTAAAACATTTACATGATACACATTGCGAAATATAGCACGTTTTCAGATAAATTCATCGAAAATTTTAATAAATTTCAAATAAGTAGTAACTATTTTTTAATAGGTTGACCTTGGCGGTCAATTTGGCGAAATATTGCCGACTTGATGAGTTTTTGAAAATGTTGTCAAATTTGCGAAAATGTCACCAGATTGGCAGAAATGACTCTAATTCACGAAAATGACCCCAAAGATGAAAATTCATTTTTTTTTTCTGATGATTAAAATACTGGACACTCTTGCTTAGCAGATCCTAGCAATATTTCTTATTGTCAAGTTAGATTTTCGCGAAACATAAATTAATTGGATTTATAATACATTATAATTGATGACACATGATTGATGCACAGTTTTCACAATACATTAATAATTGATTAATACACTGTAATACCATTTTAATTTATTACCCAGGCCATCCAGCTCACCCAAAGGGTATGGAGCAGTTACAGGGGAAGGGGACAGTCAGGAAAAGGTTGTAATACCATCGTAATAATTTGATTAATACATTGTAATACCATTGTAACAATTTGATTAATACATTGTAATATCATTGTAATAATTTGATTAATACATTGTAATATCATTGTAATAATTTGATTAATACATTATAATATCATTGTATAAATTTGATTAGTGCATTGTAATATCATTGTAATAATTTGATTAATACAATATAATATCATTGTAATAATTTCTATAAATACATTGCAATATCATTGTAATAACTTGATTAATACATTGTAATATCATGGTAATAATTTGATTAATACATTGTAATATCATTGTATAAATTTGATTAGTACATTGTAATATCATTGTAGTAATTTGATTAAAACATTGAAATAATTTGATTAATACATTGTAATATCATTGTAATAATGGGATTAATACATTGTAATATCATATAAATTTGATAATACATTGTAATATCATATAAATTTGATTAATACATTGTAATATAAATAAATTTGATTAATACATTCTCATCCAGGAAAGTGCTCAATGTTGGTGAACAATTCACAATTCAACGTTCAAAACATTGTTCCATGGATCTTGTACATCATGAGTTTGCTGTGAAGCAAGTGATGTTCATTGCAATAATTCAAGCATCGTTCAAGTAAAATAATAGCATCGTTCAAGTGATCATTGCATAATGTAGAGAAAGTTATGTGCTGCTCACATGAGATTTTTCAAGTTGTGAAGTTATTGTAGCCGACGTGCGATATAATGAGGATTGATGGTAAAAATTTCGGTGCCCGGGTCTAGATCTACACTTTGTGTTCTTTGCAGTTTTTCTCCGTTCCCTGTCGATTCTTTCTTAGCAAGCGGATCGTTAACCACCGGACTTCCCTCTTTAATGATAGCCGTCAATCGGCGTGAAGCATGTTTACATATTTGCCGCGGCCTACATTATTCATGAGCCCAATTGACACCGCGAGCGCGGGCCCGATTGCTATCTGCAACCCCGAGGGGGCTGGAGGAATCTGCTGAGAAGAAGAAAACGCTAAATGAGGAGAAGATGAATAAGAAAGCGCGATGACGGACATTTGAACAAATTCCGGATAATAAGCCGTAATTCTGTGAGTTTAGAAATAAACTAAAATAATTCCTGGAGAGGGAAAAAACGCCGCGTTAGTGAAACAGCATAAAGAAAGAAGATGTTTCAACCAGTTTCGGAGCAAAACAGAGTTTCATTCTTCAGGATAAATAAAAAAAAAATGAGTAACTCTATTACTCATTATAGATTGGTGTGAAACAACTAGGGTCTGATTTGCGCACGGGTAAGTATTTGACAGGTAAGTATTGCCCTCCATACTGGAGTTTCTTGCCTTCCGACGATTTCTACTTAGACAATGCTCTATACAACTATTTGACTTTATTTGTCAAATTAATCTTATGTCTTATTTTGTTACCTAATCATTATCTCAAATTACTTCTCCGTTAGGAGACCTGCAATTTAATTGATTCGATCGCACATAATTTAGACCTAACGTGGATACTCATGGACAAGTTATTCTTACAATGCTATTCGAGTGATATATATATATATATATATATATATATCATATAAAAGCCAGTAAACAAATTCAAATAGAATTCCTATGCATATCCACAAAATTCAAAAGCACTACTCAGGAAAAGGCGCCAAGCCGCTCTATACTCCGAAGCAGAATGTAATCCAAGAAAAAGAAGAATTAAAGGAACTTGGGATAACCAAATGCTTTGCATTTAATGGTTGGGGAGGATTGCGACTCCCCCTCCCGTTTAAAGCTGCTTTTCCAGCCTAGGCAAACGCTCACGGTACCAATACAAAGCAAAGGTTGGTCCCCATTGCGTGCTAATACGAAGGCACCCGAATACGGAAGAACAAGACCAACCAAAGGGAATTCCAATGGGAGGAGCCTGCTCATCAATCTTGGCTGATATTTACCTCTCAACATATGAAAAAGGAACCCATATTTTGTCTGAGATACCATATTTTCGGTTTGTTGACGATGTGCTATTGGGGTGTTATGAAACCACCACCAATTTCGATTTCACTTTTTACCCACCGGAATTGGAATTAATAGAAAATTGTAAAGAAGAAAATGAAGCGGTAAATTTTCTGGACATCTCAATAAAAAAACATGGATTATATGGTCATTATACAACGTTATATGACAAAAAAGAATTATATAAAATTAAGATCAATCATCTCATCGATTGGAAAACAAATCTTACCAAAAATATTTTCAGAAATATCATACTCGGACACTTCAAGAGAAATCAAATTTACAACACGTTTAAAAAAGATTGCAATAATAGCAATATAAAAATCATAAAAGAGGCTTTATATAAACATTATCCTTTATATTTCTTAAAGGATTGTTATAGATCGATTTTCAAGGATCAGGTAGATTTTGACAGTTTACTTCTTCAATCTGCGGGTAAATAAAGTTTATGCGTACCTGCTAAGATTGCACGCATGCGTAAGTTGAACATATATAAGATAGCGAGTTGGGCAAGATTCACTTTTGTTCCAGTTTCCTTCTGTTTGGTTGGTCTTGTTCTTCCGTATTCGGGTGCCTTCGTATTAGCACGCAATGGGGACCAACCTTTGCTTTGTATTGGTACCGTGAGCGTTTGCCTAGGCTGGAAAAGCAGCTTTAAACGGGAGGGGGAGTCGCAATCCTCCCCAACCATTAAATGCAAAGCAATTGGTTATCCCAAGTTCCTTTAATTCTTCTTTTTCTTGGATTATATATATATATATATATATATATATATATATATATATATATATATATATATATATATATATATATATATATATATATATATAGTAAAAAGGTTTGAAGGTCCAATGAAGGAAAGTGAGAAGCTGTAACTCAAAAAATCTAACTTTGTAACAAGCTTACAAAATAATAGTATAAATCTGCAAATCTACAAGCAAATGGGAAAAAATACGAATTTCGAATCATCAAGTCAAAGAAAAGCATAAAAAAACAATGGTATGGAATCGATAAAAGAAAAACAGACGAAATTCAAGCACAAACGCTATACACGTGGACAAGGTCTAAGCCTAAATCAGGATTTGTTCACTTCTTCAAAACTCTTTTTCAAGTCCAAGTGTCCTGTAGAAGCAAACACAAAAATGTATGTTTTTGAAGAAATAGATAGATTATATCTATAAACTATTTCTACTTGGAAAACATACATAAAGAAGAAAAAATAAAAGGAAAAAAGGACACCTGGAATCTAACTCAAAAAATACACGAACCTATCGATCTCGGGAACCCAGAATGAAGAGACCAGTGTTGCCATTCACAAAGGAAAAATATGTGATCAACCGTTGCCATTCATAAGAAATAAATAACAGTAATGCGAAAAGATAAGTATAAGAGATAATATACAATCAAGAGGAGCAATAATAGAAAGGCTAATGAGTAAGTGGATATAAAAATAAAATATAATAAAACAAGAGTATGCAGATACCAGGCTAATATATAAAACACCATGAAAAGAATTCATGAAAATCCAGCTAATCTAAATTTTTTAACTATACCATTTACAAAATAAGAGGGATATTTATATAAATTGCTGGTAATTTTTAGATTATCAATACGTAAAGCATGAAATTTTTTATCAGATAATCTATAAATTCTAAAAAGCTGATTAAGAATAGTATTTCTAAACAATAGAATCGAGTTGCAGGAATTAAATGGTAAGATTTTATTAATGTTAAAATTATAAAAGTCTTTTTTATCATATAAATTAGTAAGAATTCTATTAGAAGGTTTAATAAAAAGATTTAAATCCAAAAAATTAATATTTTTAATCATAGTAGCTTCATTAGGAATTAATTCAAAATTGTCAGGATAGAAATCTATATCTATGACACAATTTTCAGTATATACTAGGCAAATCAGATCATCAACATATCTGTATAATGTATAATCTGATGATGTAAAAGACTGTTTATAATGATAAAGATATAAATTAGCTAACATACTGCCACCCTGTGGAACTCCTGAGACTTCTAAGTATAATTTAATTCCTTGAAAAATATAATTATTGAAATTAACAAAGCGAAGAAGTTTAAGAAAATTAATATTTATATATATATATATATATATATATATATATAGAGAGAGAGAGAGAGAGAGAGAGAGAGTTTTCCTATTTTCATTCCTCATTTTTGAAATTTGTTGATTGTCTTTGTCTTTATGACCTGCATTACGCTTTATTATTTCCTCATTATGTCTTAATTTCTTTTATTTCTTTGTATTTTGTAGAAAATTTTGGAATAGTGTTTTATGAGTTACTACATACATTCTAACATTGGATTGACTAATTTATATTTATATATATATATATATATATATGTTGTTCTTTTCAATAATTATATATATATATATATATATATAAAATAAGAGTGTAAGTATTATATATATATATATATATATATATATATATATATATATATATATATATGGCAATAGTTAACCATTATTTCATTTGGTACAAAATTCAGGTTACCATCCTGTTATAACTCTTTTAAGGTTTTAAAGTCCATCAATCTTGACCTTGATAAATATATTTATAAATTAGCTTCTAAATACGCTCTGCCTTTAGAGGCATTTAATATGTGGAAATTCACTTTATTGAAATTTATTATAAATACTATTTGTAGTATTAAATTGACTAGATCTTTATATAATATTGATAATTTAAAGCATTCCATTAATGATTTACAAAGATCTTATTACTTATGTTGATAAAGCCTCTAATAATTATGCTATTATCTGTAAAAAATTCTATATACAATTTCTGTTAGATTATTTAAATAACAATAGTCTATTTAAACTTGATTCCCACTCCATTAATAGTATTAAACTGAAAATTATCAATATCTACAGTGATTTAAATATTAATTATAAATTTCTTAAATTTCCACATATAGTGCTAATACTAATTTCATAAAAATCCTATTAAATTTAGAACAGTAACTAGTGGTCCAAATACTTACTCTACTACTGCGAGTAAATTACTTCTGAATTATTTAAATGTAATCAATGATAGTTTACGTTTTTCTAGCAATAACTACCTTATTCTAAATAATAGTAAAGAATTAAAGAATAAATTAACATCACTTGATAAACTAATTGGATTTCAAACTTTGGATTTTAAAGATCTTTATAATAATATTAAAATCTCTGATCTTTATGTAGGAATTTTGCTCTATATAATGCATATATTACGTATCATACTACTCACACTATATTTACTAAATTTCCTAAACTTCTTCACTTTGTTCTTTTCAATAATTATATATTTCAAGGCAATAAATTATACTTACAAGTCTCAAGGGTTCCACAAGGTGGCTGTAATAGCAGTATATTAGCTAATTTATATCTTTATCATTATGAAAAATCGTTTTCTTCCACAGATTATAAAATTTACAGATATGTTGATAATCTGATTTGTTTGGTCTTTACAGACAACTGTGTCATAGATATAGATTTCTATCCGGATAATTTGAAACTGATTCCTAATGAAGCCACTATTAGTAATAACATTAATTTTTTGGACTTAAATCTAATTATTGAACCTACTAATAGGATAGTTATTAATTTATATGATAAAAAATACTATTTTAACTTTAACATTAATAAATTATTACCTTCAAATTCCTGTAACTCGATTCAATTGTTTAGAAATATTATACTTAATCAGCTCTTTAGAATTTATAGATTATCTGATAAAAAATTTCATGCTATGCATATTAATAAACTTAAAATTACTAGCAAATTATATAAATATCCGGCTTATTTAGTACATAGTATAGTTAAAAAGTTTAGAATGGTAGATTATACTTAAATTCTCTCCTTAGTATCTTTTTTTAGCCTGACATCCACTTTCTCTTGAACCATGTATTTACATGTTCTTACTGTTGAATATCACCTTTTTTATTGTCTTTTCGCATTACTGTTATTTCTTTCTCACGATTGGCAACAGCAGTTCTCAACTTTTTATTTTTTCAGATTGGGAACATTGGTCTCTTTATTCAAGGCTCCAATTGATCAGGCGTATGTAGTGTTTTTTCAGGTATTCTTGTTTCCTATTATTTTTCAATCTTTATGCATGCTATCCAGGTTGTCAAAGTTTATAGATATAATCTATCACTGATATCAAAAACATGCATTTTGTGTTCATTTTTTATGAAATACCTGGACTTTATAAAGAGTTTTATCGAAATGAACAATTCATTATTAGGCCTAGGGCTTGTCCACGTGTAAAGATTTCATGCTTGGATTTTATTTTATATTATTTTATCGATTACTTTCCATAGATGATTTTTGATTGTCTTCAGATTGATGACTAGAGGTTTGCATTTATATTTTATACTTGATTAATGATTCTCTGTTTGATACTTTTATTTGAAAGGCATTTTGTAATGTTGGGGTTTTTTGAGATGAAAATTCTCACTATTCTTTCATTGGATTTTTAAACTTTTATTATTATTATATATATATATATATATATATATACAGGGTGATTCAAAAGTTCGGATCAAAAGTAAAACGTTATAAAAAAAAATATCTATGGGTCGGAGAGATATGCTGCTTACAGATTAACATTCACCGTGGTGGGGGATTTTGTATGGCATGAAAAAAAAAAATAGTTCAAAGTCTCGACACTAGGGAAAAGCTGCTGCGAGGAAAACAATGCGAGGTAATAATTGTGAAATGGGATATTTTATTTCAGCATGATTTACAGCTGCAAGTGCTCAATGTGTCCACCACCACATTCCTGTACTGAGTGCAGTCGCGGTATTACGGCTGATACAGCATGAAACAGCGTATTAACGGGAATGGCTGCTACCTCCTGCCGTAAGGCGCCATTCAGTGCTGGTATTCCTCTATAGACCGGTGATTTTAGATATCCCCACAACGAGAAATCACAGGGTGTGAGATCTGGGGATCTCACAGGCCAGTCATGTGTGCTATCATCTCCATGGCTTTATCTGTCGCAGCGCCCCGAGTGTCGAGAGTTTGAACTAATTTTTTTTTTCATGTCACACAAAATTCCCCACCACGGTGAATATTAATCTACAAACCGCATGTCTCTCCGACCCATAAATATTTTTTATAGCGTTTTACTTTTGCTCCGAACTTTTGAATCACCCTACATATATATATATATGTATATATATATATATATAAGAGGTGTGTTTTGAGGTATTTATGTTTCCTTTATTGTTCCAATCTATATGCTTGTCGTCCATATAACGCAAGTTTATAGATAAAATCTATCTTGTGTTTCAGAAACAAGCATTTTTGTGTTCATTTCGAAGGGATATATGGACCCGAAGAGAATTTTTTCGAAATGAACTTATCGTAAGCCTAAATCTCCTCCATGTGCAAGCTTTTTTGCTTGATTTTTTTGTTTTCTTATTTGCATTCCTCATTTTTGAAATTTGTTGATTGTCTTTGTCTTTATGACTTGCATTATGCTTTATTATTTCCTCTTTTTGTCTTAATTTCTTTTATTTCTTTGTATTTTATAGAAAATTTTGGAATAGTGTATTATGAGTTACTACATACATTCTAACTTTGGATTTAATAATTTATATTTATATATATATATATATATATATATATATGAAATAATAGGATTTCAAACTTTTGATTTTAAAGATCTATTTAATAATATTAGGATCACTGATCTTTATGATGTCATATTAGCTTTATATAATGCCTATATTACTAATCATTCTCACCTACCTAAATTTACCAATTTTCCTAAACTTCTCCATTTTGTTCTTTTCAATAATTATATTTTTCAAGGTAATAAATTATACTTACAAGTCTCATGTGTTCCACAAGGTGGTTGTAGTAGCAGTATGTTAGCTAATTTATACCTATATCATTATGAAAAATTCTTTACTTCTACAGATTATAAAATTTATAGATATGTAGATGATCTGATTTGTTTAGTATTTACTGATAATTATGTCATAGATATAGATTTCTATCCGGATAATTTGGAATTAATACCTAATGAAACTACTATTAGTAAAAATATTAATTATTTAGATATAAATCTAATTACAGAACCTACTAATGGGATAGTTACTAATTTATATGATAAAAAAGATTTTTTTAAATTCAATATTAGTAAAATATTACCTTTTAATTCCGGCAACTCGATTCAATTATTTAGAAATGTTATACTTAATCAACTTTTTAGAATTTATAGATTATCAGATAAAAAATTTCATGCCTTGCACATAAATAACCTCATAATTACCAGTAAATTATATGAATATCTAGCATATTTAGTAAATGGTATAGTTAATAAATTTCGATTTGCCTTAAATTCTTAATATTCTCTCTTTAGTAACTTATTTTAGATTTACTTCTACATTCTCTTGTTTTTACATTACAATATATTTTCATCTTTCTATTTTGCAGCTTTTACTGTAGAATATCACATTTTACTGTGTTGCGCGGTTACTGTGTACGGTTTTTATTTCTCACTTTGGCAACGGTAAATCACTTCATTACTCTTCGATGTATGGCAACATTGGTCTCGTCTTTCTTTACTTGTCACGGTTGCACGTTGGGGTGCATTTTAAGGTATTTATGTTTCCTTTCTATTTTATCAATCTGTATGCTTGTCGTCCTATTAACACATGTTTATAGATAAAATCTATCTTGTGTTTCAGAAACAAGCATTTTTGTGTTCATTTCGCTTAAAATATTGGGACTTGATAACGAATTTTTTTGAAATGAACTATTTTTAAGCCTAGAGCTCTTTCACGTGCAAGCTTTAATGCTTGATTATTTTGGTATTCCTTTTTTCGATTCCTCTCCATTGACATTTGTTGATTATCTTTAGCTTTCTGAACTGTAATATGTATTATAATTTCCTCTTTATTGTTGAATTTCATTTTATTTCATTGTATTTCATTGTTTTTGTAGGCATAAAAAAATTTTAAGATAGTGTATTATGAGTTACTTCTTCCATTCTACCATTGGATTTACTATTTTAATATTATATATATATATATATATATATATATATATATATATATATATATATATATATATATATATATATATATATATATTATATATATATAATATTAAATTATATAACTATATATATATATATATATATATATAACTAGTAAGTACTTGCTTAACTGTTAACTATAGTATATATATATATATATAACTAGTAAGTACTTGCTTAACTATAGTAAGTACTTGCTTAACTGTTTAAATAGAATTAATGAATCTTTTAAATTCAGGAATTCAGGATATTTCATTTTGAACAATAGTTTTGATTTAGTTAATCACCTTAGCAAGTTTCCACAAATTCTTGGTTTCCAAACCTTTGATTTTAAAGACCTATTTAATAATATTGTCATTAAAGATTTATATAAAGTTATTATCTCTCTTTATCATGACTATATATCTTCCAATCATGTTGCTTTTAATGTCAAAAATTTTTCCTACGTTCTTGCACTTTGTGTTATACAACAATTATATTATCCAAGGTGATAACATTTATTTACAAACATCTGGTGTACCACAAGGTAGCTGTAGTAGTAGTATCCTCGCTAACTTATATCTTTATTATTATGAATGTCATTTTAACTCTAATTCATATATTATATATAGATATGTTGACGACTTAATTTGTATTATCATTGATGATTCCTATCCCATTAATATTGATTTTTACCCTTCTAATCTAGAATTAATTCCTAATGAGCCTAGCGTTAGTCAAACTGTTAATTTTTTAGACCTAAATTTAGATACCCTCAATAATCATGTAATCACCAATCTATATGATAAAAAAGATTCTTACAACTTCACTATCATAAAGTTGCTATCATATCAATCTTGTAATTCTATTCAATTGTTTAGAAACATCATTTTTAACCAGCTATTTCGAATACATCGACTTTCTGATCCTCAGTTTCACTTTCTCCACATCAATAATTTTAAACGCATTTGTCAAAATTACCAATATCCGGAAGTATTTGTAAATAATATTATTAATAATTTCAAATATACCACGTAATAATTTTACACATGCATTATTTATCTTTGATTGGTTAACTCATTTTTGAGAATTCACCCATTCTTATCACCTCACTTACCACTTGGCCTGAGTCTAATACTGTTTACTATTTTCGAATGACTATTTTCCACTTGTCCTGAGTCCTATACTGATTACTATTTTTGAAAGTCTCTACATATTATGTATCGTTCAAATGTAATCATTCCGGTGCCCACTCGCATTGACGAAGTGAGGTGAAATGCTCAGTCACTAGTTTATCTTACACGTGGTTGCATTGCTTGTGAGTTCATATTTCTGTTCGAGAAGGTATTATTTTTCAGATTTGTAATTCAATTGATTTATTTTTCTCCTTCCACTAGCCAGTAGACAGTTCCAATGGTGTCTATAGTTAAATACTATCGCCATTGTCAGAAACTGGCTATTCTATCGGTTTTAATTCGAATTGTATGGCTGTCCTGATGAGAATGCAATTTCGAACTAACCGACATTTTTTGTGTAGTTTCAATTGATTGTTCTCTATGTCTTAATCTCTTATCTTGAGCTAATTATTATTGCCTTTTCTCATTTTTGCCGTGTTTTCTTTTTTATTTTTATTTATATTTATATACTTTTAATTGTGAATTTTGTATCCTAATATTCTTCTCATCCCCCTTTCCATTGTAGTGATATGTTACCTTCTATCTTTATCCTTAGTCTTGGTCTATAGTTACTCATTTGTAACAGATATGCTAGAGATGGGGTTTTTTGTACATACAGTAGTTTATGCATAATTTTCGATTAAAATCTTTCAATTTTTATTTATATATATATATATATATATATATATATATATATATATATATAGATTTATATAAAGTTATTATCTCTCTTTATCATGATTATCAAGCTGCCAATAATGTTCCATTTAATGTCAAAAACTTTCCTATGCTATTGCACTTTGTGTTATACAACAATTATATTATCCAAGGTAACATATATTTACAAACATCTGGTGTATCTCAAGGAGGCTGTAGCATAGTAGTATTCTAGCCAACTTATATCTTTAATATTATGAACGTCATTTTAACTCTAATTCATATATTATATATCGATATGTTGACGACTTAATTTGTATTATCATTGGTGATTCCTATCCTATTAATATTGATTTTTACCCCTCTAACCTAGAATTAATCCGTAATGTGTTTGTCAAACTAGTGTTTGTCATGACCTAGTGTTTGTCAAACTGTAAATTATTTAGACCTAAATTTATAGATACCTTCAATAATCATGTTATCACCAATCTATATGATAAAAAAGATTCTTATAACTTCACTATTATTAAGCAGCTATCATATCGATCTTGTAATTCTATTCAATTGTTCAGAAACATAATTTTAAACAAGCTGTTTCGAATACATCGACTTTGTGATACTGAATTTCACTTACTCCACATCAATAATCTTAAACGCATTTGTCAAAATTACCACTATCCGGAAGTATTTGTAAATAATATTATCAATAATTTCAAATACGCCAAGTAATAATTTTACAAATGCATTATTTATCCTTGATTGGATAACTCTTTTTTGTGAATTTCACCCGTTCTTATCACCTACTTACCACTAGGCCTGAGTCTGATACTGCTTACTATTTTTGAAAGACTACTTTCCACTTTTCCTGAGTCCTATACTGATTACTATTTTTCAAAGTCTTCATAGACATTATTTTTCGTTCAAGTGTATTCATTCCGGGGTCCACTCGCTTTGACGAAGAGATGTAAAATGCTCTGTCGGACGTTCGCCTGCGAACATGTCGTCTCCCACGTGGTGGTTGCGCCTGTGAGTTAATATTTCTGGTTTATAAATCACTTGGTTTTTATTATTTGTCCTTCCACTAGCCAGTAGACAGTTCCAATGGTGTCCATAGGTAAATACTATCGCCATTGTCAGAAACTGGCTATTCCATCGGTTTTAATTCGAATTGTATGGCTGTCCTGACGAGAATGCAATTTCGAATTAACAGCCGTTTTTTGTGTAGTTTCAATTGATTGTTATCCATGTCTTGATCTTTAATTTTGAGCTATTTATTATTGCCTTTTCTAATTTTTGCCTTGATTTCTTTTTTATTTTATATATATTTATATATATATACTTATTTAATTATGATTTTTGTATACTCATGTTTCCCTTACCCCCTTTCCATTATAGTGATAAGTTACCTTTTATTTTTATCCTTAGTCTTGGTCTATATTTACTTATTTGTAACAGATATGCTAGAGATGGGTTTTTTGTACTTACCGTAGATGCATAGTTTTCGATTAAAAATTTTCAATTTATATATATATATATATATATATATATAAAT
Source organism: Amaurobius ferox (assembly GCA_951213105.1). NCBI lineage: Eukaryota > Metazoa > Arthropoda > Arachnida > Araneae > Amaurobiidae > Amaurobius > Amaurobius ferox. Next base: position 84,920,543 of record OX578145.1, on the reverse strand, counting down.
ATATATATATATATATATATATATATATATATATATATATATATATATATATATAAATTGAAAATTTTAATCAAAAATTATGCATAAACTACTGTATGTACAAAAAAACCCATCTTGAGCATATCTGTTACAAATGAGTAACTATAGACCAAGACTAAGGATAAAGATAGAAGGTAACATATCACTATATATATATATATATATATATATATATATATATATATATTATTAAGAATTTTTAATTACTTTTATTTTAAATACCAGTGACTTTTATTGAAAATGGTCAGAAGAGCATATGTGAAAATAAAATAGACTCAACGTTAGGCTGGAGAAAAATTCCATTATAAATAAAACTGGTATTAAATAGATATTAAATATCCCTCTTTCCCTTTTCCATATAAAAGGTAAGCAATTGCAAATTGGATTTCATTTTGAAAGCCTGGTAAATATGAGCCTGTAACTACATCCAATAAGGAAATTATTGTTTAAAGTATTATAAATCATATATGTAATACAAGTACTAAAAGTACTAATCCCCTTGTTCCCTGCATTAACATACATGGTGTAAATGCATGAATAGTGTAAATGATGAAAAGATTCAAACTGATAAATAAAAACTACACATGGAGCTAGACCTTTCATGGCTCCCATAAATTTTTTACATGGAAAAAAAATAGTAAAAGTGAAAAGTATTTCCGAAACCGAAGCGTTTTCAAGGGCCATACCTGGTTCGGTAATACTGAAATTCTATGTTTCTGTGTGCATAACTAACTGTATATTGTACTACATAAATTATGCACATGGCTCGGCGTAAAAGAATGTAGAAAATTGATCAGAATTATCAATAATCAAATAAAATAAAATAAATAAACCAGATAGATGCCATGTAATAATAATCAAATAACGATAATGATTAAATAGTATCTGAATAAAAATAAGAATAAAATAACATAAATTGAGTTACCACTTGATTTGGAAATATTTGATGTGAAAATGTGATGATGACTTTTTTTTTGTATTGAGCCAACTCAAAAAAGTTTACAGTTAAGGTTATAGTCTAAAAGTGTAACAGGTTGAAATGAAACATGGACATTATAAATAAAATATAGAAATAGTTTAATTATCGAAGTTCCATAATAAAATAATTATTTATTAAATAATAAAATAATTGATATCTCTATTCCTATTTTGAAATTATACTTTTTTGTTGTATGGATGCTTAGATGTTACTTTGATGATAATTTAAATTAATTTTTGATTATTCAATAGTTGTTGATACTGACCTTTCAATAAGTTGCTGTAATTGGAGCATGGTGTTGAAGTTAAATTTAATATGGGTTTTTATAAAGGAAAAACTAAGGTTTGACGGGTATTTATTTTGAATGGTGGTGGTTATTAATTTATGAATATTTCTTTGTAGTAACATGGTGTACTTAACTGTTTGATTCTTATTAACTCATTATTAATGATATTTTTAAACACTGATTTGATGAATAATGTTGAAGTTTGTTGACTTTGAAATTATATGATACTATTTTATCAAAAATTTTGAATTTTATATTATCTTCATTTTGAATTCTTAGACAAACGTCAAGGTAATTGGACCAGGGTGATAAATAAGCATTTTCAATACGTTGTAGATTGGGAGGATAAAATTGAAAGATTAACACTGGTGCATATTTAGTAATTTAAATAATAATTAGATCATCAATGAATCTGTACATGATATGACTATTGAATTGGTGCTTAATTTCGCAATAGTGTAGATAAAGGTTGGCAAGGATTGTGGATGAGATTCCTCCCTGTGGAATTCCCATTTTTAATTTGTAAATGCAATTACCCTGAGATAGAAACTGGTTGAACAGAATGAATTTTACTAACGTTTTGAATTTTGGTACAGTGATATGTTTAGAGTAAGCAAATTGTTCATATAAATTTAGTATGACTTTATATAAATCATGAATGTCAATGTTATTAAAGATGTCCTTAAAATGAAATGTTTTTATATCATGGGTGAAAATTTGTCGTTTTGAATTTTTAACCAATTCTAAACTATTTTTGATAATATGTGTTCTCTGTGTTGTTGTTGAAACCCAGACCGTCCGACCTACCAGAAAGGTGTAAGGTAACTGTTTGGACGGTCGGGAAGTGCCACCCAATTTAGACCGGAACCCAGTGGGGGAGGCATCCACAGGGACCGTACCCTCCTTCCCCTACCACCAACCTCTCGGAAGGACTTTCGGACCCACATGTTTAACGTGATCGTACTCCGCATGAACACGGCGGCAGTTTTTTGGCAGTGGCTGGAATCGAACCCGGGCCTATGTGTTCTCTGTGTAATGAAATGATCCTAAATTTGATGTAGAATATATAGAAGTTGTTGCCCACTGCATTGGTATATGAATTAAACCCTATAGTAACTGTTCTAAAAGTAATTGGTGATTTATGGAATTTTGGTTTAAGTGTCAAGTAAGGAAATTTTAGATTGTGTTTTAGTTTGAGTAGCTTGTATTAAGCAATGGTTTGTTTACTGATAATAGAAATATTAGTTTGTCTTGGAATTACAGATACAGAAGTATTAAGTTGTTATTTGAGTTCGTCCAAATAATATTTTTTTGCAAATAAATGCATAATTACTAGAAGCCTTATCAATATAAGTTATTGCAAATTTGTCTTGTAGTAATTTGATTTCTGTTAAGATGTCTTTGTACTTATGTGTAAAAAACTGTATAGGTAAATGATTAAGCAATTGTTTTACTTGCCAGCTGACTTGTACTTGCCAACTCTTAAAAGTTTCAATATGGCAGTTGTATTGACCTGATAGTTTACAAATATATTTATCTAGTTCAATGGCAATAGTTTGAATTATTTGTAATTTATTACCTTCTTTTTCCATTCCTAACAAAGTGAAATCAACATTTGCTTTAATTTTGTGATCTCGGTGGAAATATGAAAATCTGCCCACGTAAAATTGCACACAGATGTGCCGATTTATAATTTCAATAATTAAAACGAACTATAACAGGGTGAAACTCCCATTGTAAAACCGTGCATGCCCACTACGTTTCGTGCAAATATCAAGTAAACCACAACTTTTAAACAGCTGATGTAAGAGTGTGTACTTGCATGCATTGTTATTTAAACGTGCACTTGTCTATTAAATACGTTTTTGCGATTTAAATGTGTTACTTTGATTTCATTGTTTTCCAGTACTTTAATTTGTTTAATTTAATATTCAAATTCTAAAAACTTATAGACTCTTTTGTATTAGGATTCTCAAATATTGACATTAATTTTTATACTTCTAATTTCGTAATTATTTGTTAAATTATGTTTTAATTTGAACTGTTTCACAGCTCGCATACTTCATTTTCACGAATCCATTCAATGTCCAGCGTTTTGCTAGTACCTTTAAAAAATAAGGTAACACAAGTAAAAATATATTAAAAGATTTCTTTTCTTTCGATGGCACAAAAAAATTCCCTTTGCTGTTAGTGAAAAGCAGAGCGAACTTGACAAGGTCACATCTTGACCTGATAATTTTTACACTTTCTGGTACAGATAATATCACCTGCGTCAGATAACATCAGGGTAGATAATTAATTGGGATCAGAATGAACGATCAAGATTGATGAACCTATGGGAGGGACACACCAAAACTAAAATGTATCTTAGAGTTTATGGTCTGCACAGATACGCATGCAACGACTAAACTCGAGTTAGATAGCGTGAATACCATGAGGATAAAGGTAAGGAGTTAAAACTCCGTACTAAAAAGATGCAAATATCATTTGAGGCAATAATTCAGGTGGCGCTGCGATAAGATAAGCGCCCTGCGTTGTATGTATTTTTATCATGAATAGCTTAAAATATTTATTTAAATTATCCATTTTGTAGAAATAAATAAGTAGCGCAATGCAAATTAGAACTGAAACAATAAGGAATATTCCTACGTATTCAAAATTCCTTTACCTTTTAATTTATTTTTTTCTTCCTATATTCTAAACTCTGGCCTACAACCGTGAAAAAATACTGATTAATTATACTGATAATTAGGGAATCTTAATTTAAAAATAATGAAAAATACATACACTCAATTCTATGCCTCTCTGTTGTGTCAAACGGAAACAAAGGGCGCTTTACTAGCACTAGCGACACCTAGATATAATTTTCAAAGTGTTATGGCATTTTCAAGGTCCACAGGAGTTTCATCTCCTTCGCTTTAACTCCATGACTAAATCTAAAAGATATTTTAAAGTTTATGGTCTGCACCAACGAGCTTATATACATGGAAACACTATCAGCACCGGAGCCATACGTTAAAGCTCTTCCTTGACGTGACGTCACATACAGTCAACTATCAGCACTGCTCACCTCAACTCTACAATCTTGCTATTTGCTATTGAATGAATCTATTGATAGTATTTTAATTTTATTTTGTATAACTTGTTTTAATTTCATATATTTTGATTTCAATTTTCACAATCTATATATATAAAGAAGAAAAGTGTGTATGTATGATCAACCATAACTGGAGAACGGCTGAACCGAATTTCATGAAATTTATCTTGGTAGTCTTGAAATCACCCCACAAAAAACATAGGTCATGTTTCGAGTTTCTACGACCAGTAGTTCTCGAGATATTAGTGAAAAACGACGCTTTTTCCTAGGAGTTCTACTCTCTAACTCCATGATTCAAAACGAAAAAGGTTGGTTTAAAACGTGAAAGTCAATTAAATCTCAGTTTTGTGGGAGTTTATTGAACGTATTAGACACTTTTGAAAATCGCAGGTTTGAGATATGAATTTAAATGGAAACTTTCACCATGGTTTATTTCTCACAGGCTTACTCAACACTGAGTTTTGTGGGAGTTTATTGAACGTATTAGACAATTTTCAAAATCGCAGGTTTGAGATATGAATTTAAATGGAAACTATCACCATGGTTTATTTTTCACAGGCTTACTTAACAACGAAAAGTATTAAGAAATCACAAGAAAGATTAATCATGCATAAATCATTGATTATGAAACACTTTACAACTTTAATTTTATTTAAACATCTCTAAAATGCGATACATTCAGCGGTAATATATCACAATCGGCCCTATATGTTTCGGTGTAATTTTTATCATAGTTTTGCATGGTAAATCCCGAGCAACGCCGGGTGATCGCTGCTAGTAACAAATAAATTGACTGCTTGTGACGTCACCAGCAGCACAAACGGTGACTTATGGCGGATAATATTGTCAGAATGCGAGTAGTGTTTCCATGTGCTCTGCATAAATAGTCAAGCAACGACCAAACGAATGAAATAACATGAATACCATGGAGTTAGAAACGTTTACCTCAATGATGAATACAGTCAGTAGTACTATATAACTAGAGTTCGTATTTAGGTATTGACGTATGTTTTCAGACCTCAGGTTTGAACATTGCTGTTTTTCTACATATAAAAAGGCATGAGGCAACTATTGGGACGCGTTTTTTGCACACACACATACACAAACAGACGGTCATCATTCCAAAGATGTTTGAAATATGTACAGGGGGGATTAACGTCTAGGTCAACCAAGACCATGACATGAAGTCTCATGGTTTTGAATTCGATTCCTCTACAGAAAACAAACAGGTACATAAATAGGAGAACATAATTCCAAAAGGGTTCAAAATATGCACAATAAATTTTAAAAAGCACAATAAATTATAGAACTTCGTAAATATAGCATAAATACAAAAAATCGGCAGTGGCTCCGATGCGATGGAGTTGAAATGGTTTTGCTTGAATAACGTCTTTTCTTGTGGGTAGTTTGTATCTTTTAGACATATTCAAAACGGTTCAGAATATTGAAATATCGAAATGAGAACCACCTTTCAAAATACTAAAATATCAAGATTAAAATCGCACTATATTTCAAAGACTGAAAATCTGATACTAAATCCAATTATATGTCCTAATAGGGCTTTCAAAGGATTACAAATTACTCGCAATAGCTTCATAGCTAACACTTTTAATTTTCGCTCCGATTTCAGCTGATTATTCTGGTTTTAGGTCAAAATATCAAATTATTTTGCTAACTTGCTTGGCATATAAACTAAATTTATGTAATAACTCTAACGAGACTTCAGATACAGATGAATCCGTACACTTATCTGGCGGAACAATAAATACGTATTAAAATTTAATGAGGTCCAATGCTCTCTTGAAACCGCATCAATCATTAAACATATTTAGAATCCCCAAGTTCACTTCGCTTCCCAATTCCTTTAAAACAGAGCAAAATATGTCATGCGTGGGCACTAATTCACCAAGACGGAAACATATTGAGCTGCAACACTCCTGACATTTTGAATGCTGCAGCTTTAACTCCCATTGCAAAAATTTAACAAGTCAAAATATTGAAATATCGAAATTATAACCACTTTAATTAAAAAGTTAGAACTCGAAAATTAAGAACTCTATTCAAAATCAAATTATGTATTCTTATAGAGTTTTCAAAAGGCTACAAATTGTACTGTTTTTGGTTTAGACCTAGCATTTTCAGTTTTTGAGATAGCAGTATTACAAACTGGAAAAAATTTTCCTCATCTCCAACTTAGCAAGACAATTTCTTTAAGACAATAAAAGCCTTGTAAAAACAAATTATAGATCTTGAAACTGGATTTCCCACTGAACATATTGACTCTTACTATTTATATCTATCTGTGATGAAAATGTTGAATAATCGAGTCACATTATTGTGACCACCTCCTACTTTGAGCATCTGTGGGACCACCTCGATCGGGTTGTTCGCTCTATGGATTCTCCACCACGCACCCTCCAGCAACTGTCAGATGCACTGCACCAGTCAGCATGGCTTCATATAACTGTGAACACTTTCCAACACCTTATTAGCTTGGCGATATTAGCTGGTTGTTCACAATAACGTGACTCGACTGTGCAGTAGTAGTAATAATTGTTCTTGTAAACTGACACATAACCCACATTTTTCTGTAGTCCGGCGTCCACCTATAAAAATATACGGCCTAAAAAATAAAAACATTAAAATGCACGCTTCTTAATTGATAGCACATTGTTTTCGACAACTTAATTACTTATTAAAATATATAATATATTTTAATAAATAATTATTAATTAAAATATATTTCCACTTACATTTTCAATTACCAATTTACAATCCATATTCATTAGGCTTCAATCTACCCCGGAGACAAAGTGTGATGACAGCGCGGAATGTTTTGTAATTGATTGATTACAGCAACGCGAAGTCCTCATGAGAAATAAAAGGGGTACTTGTTGTTGTTACTGTACGGATTTCAGGTCGTTTGAAGGAATTATCTTTTTCAGGGCTATCTTTAGGGCAGCAACAATTCTTCTATATTGAATCCAGGGGCAGCATTTCAACATTTCATTTGGGGGTGCGAGATTTATATGTATGAAAATCCACAGTATGAAATAAATAAAATGTTTGTTAACAGGAGGGGGGGGGGGAGAGGAATTACAAAATTGAATTGATGTTGAGAAAAATAATTGTTGTTAACATCATTTTTGTACATAATTGTATTAACATAATTTTTCTAAATACAAATATCTATATTTATTTAACATTTATTGAAGTTTTAAACGCAGGTTCTGAGAATCTGGAAGAAGAGAAAATTGTGTTACAATATCATCATAATCCAGTAGCATATCTTGGTCTATAGCTAAAACAGCTAAAGATGAAAGCCTTTCTTGTCCCATCGTACTGCGAAAATAATTTTTCAGCCTCCTGAGATACGAAAAGGACCTTTCACAACTGTATGAGCTGACTGGCACAGTCAAAAACAATTTAACTAATAATGTTATGACAGCAAACACATTTTTTAAATTCCGCTCTTTAAAGTAATCCAGGCGACTTTTAAAATTGGGATGGTCTATGTTTTCATTTTTCATCATTGAATAAAACAGTCGCAATTCACATAACAATTCCTCTTTCTGGAAGTTATATGCTTTGCATATAGTTAAAATATTTTCTTTTTTTTCTCGGCATCTGATCCGGATAACATTGAACTAAGGGCAAATAAAACAGATATATTGCTCTCATTAAATATTGTTGCTTGGAATTTTTTTTACGCCTTTTCAATTTTGGTCCAGAATAAAAAATTTTTTTGCAAAGCTCTGTCACAAAACTCCACAGTTGATTGAAATATGCATTAGTGCGAAAGGAACTAACAGTTTCAATAGCAGCTTTAGCCAAAGCTTGCACAATCTGAAAATTAATATCAGATGACTGAAAATGCTTTGAGAGAGTACTGCATTGAGATCAAAAACACTGGGCAATAAAAACAAAGTGAATAAAAATTCGAAAGATGTCATGCATGTTAAAAGTGCTTCGGCTCTTCCACCATTGATAGAATCGTATTCAGATAATTCTTCCAATGTTGAAATCATCACTTCAAAATTATCAAGTAGTGCTTTTATGGTTTAACTCTGGAAGACCAACCACCTCGTATCACTTACAAGGAAGGTCTCCTGACCGACCCCCACCGATTTTAATGAAAAAAATATTATGAATAGTATTGGTCTGTCATAACACATTGTGTAAGTACCAGCGGCCCTATAGCAATAGAAACGACACAATAAGATATTGAAAATTGGTTCTGGGTTACCAGAATCTATACGTTATCCCGATTCGGCGATTATTCATTATGATTACTGTTTTGACAATCGTGAAAGGTGAAAACCTCTGAAGATGTAATGCTATAAAAATGCAATAAAATATGTGCTATAAATGCTATAATATATAAAATATGGACTATAAATGCTATAATATGTGATAAAAATGCTATAATATATGTAATGCTATGTAATGCTATAAAAATTCGGTTAATGCCTAGATCCTAGGTATACGAACGTAGCATTAGTAAGTAAGACACCAATGGGAGATTTTGAGTTCAATTGATTAGACAGCACAGAGTTTTTAGTGGTGTTCTCCACATATAACGTTAATGCGAAACAAGATCTTTAGAAAGTCCAGCTTTACCCCCCCCCCCCCTTGGGCACTTCTCCCAGCAGGAGGAAAGCCCTTGTGCAGATTTTAACAAAATCAATAGTAATACTAAACAGTGAATACTAACAAGACAGTACTTACTAATACAACTCATCAGCTTTCGAAGTCTCATTTTTTATAAACTTGGCATAAATTAATCTGTAGGACAAATCCAATCTGGTGCCATTACGACCTAAATTAATGTAACGTTAACAGGCTTATTATTTTATGGAATAAATGTATTGCAAAGGTGAGGAATAGTAAAAAAATGTTCGAAATAAAAATATGTGCAACACCAACTGCATTTTGCAAACCTTTGGAAAGAACAATTGGCCAAAGAGCAATGAAAATAATCTGATGTATGAAAAGCAAAATCAACCGGATTTTGAAAATGGCCTGAAAAAAATAAACAACAAGGCGAAATTGCAAATGTAAAAAATATTCAAATAGTTTAAACACACTGTTCTATCAGCATTTGATACTGTAAAAAAAACAGAAAATCATGCAACAACTTTGCATTCAAACAAACAGTAAAGAGGAATAAACTATAAAATATGTCGCTGGAAATAGAAAATGTGCAGTACTACAAAAAACAGTAAGCGAATCGAAGAACAAAGCAAACGAGCCGATGCACTGTTTTCGTACTTATACTCGGGGAATGTGACGTATACTGTACGCCAACGTTGGCGCCGAGTTCTGCAGTAGGGTTACATTTGGCGATGAAAACTATTTTTTTTTCAATATTTTATTGTGTCGTTTCTATTGCTGTAAAGCCGCTGGTACTTACACCATGTGTTGTGACAGACCGATACTATTCACAGTAATTTTTTCATTAAAATCGGTGGGGGTCGGTCAGGAGACCTTCCTTGTCAGTTATTGTATAGTTGAAGACCTCCAGAAAAAGTATTCGTTGATGAGCGAATCTTTTCGAAAACAGCATGTCTTTCATAGGATGCTTCTATGAAAGAATATAATGCATTGAGCTATTGAAATGCATTTCTAGCAGAAGGAATGGATGAGCATGCACTAACTACACATAAATTTAATGAGACACTTGACATTTTCAAGTGAAAAAGATAACATCACCCCAATCTTTACAAGTTGAAAAGGATTCGTCCCAGCCGGAAGATAGAAGCTTCACTGTGAAGGTCTGCTGTTTTGAAGCTCCACAGCGTGAGAAAACTGATCTGTGGACAGTCGATAAAAAAGAGAGAAGCCGATAGACGATGAGGAAAAATTTGGGGGAGCGACCGCGTCCCCTATTTGCCGCCCCTGATTGAATCCATACTGACTTCTATCCAAAAAACTTCTATATCGTTCATACTTTTAAAAACTTCTATATTATACGAGTATACTGAACTCATTAGCAGTGTGTGTGTGTGTGTGTTTCTCTATGACTGCTGCAGTTCGCTCCTCCTTCATTTCTCTCCCTTGTATATATTTGTCCCATTGGCTTGTAGCACCCCCCTGCATCACAATAGCTCGGCTCCTATTGGCCGACGATACGTGGTGCGAGAAAGTTCTCACTGGCCGAAGACACACGGGACGTAACTGCCTGCGGTCTCCATACCCGCAAGGATCACGTAACTTTTCGATGTGTGTGGGGACTTTTTATTGCCCACACATAAGTTCATTTGAGTTATATGTCAACCACTGGAGCCCGTCAGACTGATTCCACTGCTTGGCGCGTTCAAAGTTTATTGCCACACTCTAGTACTTGTTGTTTTGCGCCGTAAAAATGTATTTTAAGCTGCAACCATTCAAAATGCAAAATTGCTCACTTCTGTCCTCACATTATGTTATAGTTTCGAAGATATTCCAAGTAATTAAGCAAAGTAAAGCAAAAACTCGGTAGGACAAAAATCTTTTAGTTGTTTTGAAAAAAAAAAAGTTCGAAATATTAAAATTATTTTTATATATCCGTAATCTGTACCCTATTTACGACAAAACTAGTAAAACTATTTTTATCTTTATCTATTAAGTTCGGGCATGTAAGCGTCCAATCTGCTTGCATTTTTCATAGCGCTCAAATTTTAGCTAGAAATACCCCAACCGTAGATGTTATTCACATCAACATCTAATCGGTTTCAAAGGCATCAGCCTTCTTCTTCAAGACCTGGCTTACTCAAGTCAGATCGGCAGGAGAATAGCACACGTGGCTGAAGGTAAGAGAAAAGAAGTTGCCAACGCCGCGGGAAAATATAAAAAAAATTCAAAACGGCAGGCAAGAAACTGTTAACGGAAAAAAAAACACAGTGGAAAGAAACAGGAAAATAAGGCGATAAGTTAACAGATATCAGAACGAATAGAAACAACAGAATAGGGAGAAAACCCACTGAAAACATTAACCAAATAAACTTAACTTTTAAATAACTATAAAAAACATCAGTAAAAGTTATAGAAGACGACATGAAGTCAATAAAAACAAACTACAAAAAATGAAATTCAAGTATGAGGAAACCAACTGTTTTCAGAATCAGTATGAGCTAACAACAGCACACACAACCGATCCCACTTCTGACGCCAATTTGTTGAAAATTTATTCTCAGGAATCGTGGGTGTGCGCTCAAGATACAAGAATGAGTCCACATTTCTGGATAACTAACACGTTTATTCACAAGCACAGCGTAAACAGGAACAATATACAATTAAACAGCACTTAAAGGCCCCACTCATTTCACAAAATAACCTATATTATTCTCAAAACATTGGCGAAATTAATTTCATTAAACAGCGGCTACTATTCTCAAAACATTGACAAAAATGGCGGTTCAATGTAGCTCGTATCATGTCAACTGTTCTCCCACTGAGATATGACTCAATTTATAATCTCTCCATAGAAACTTCTGGAAATCTCTCATATCGCGTATAATATTAGTTATTTCGAAGTGTTTCTCAAATCTCACCAAAGTCGTCAGATGTCGCCAAATTGGCGATAAATTGCCAAATCTGGCAACCTTTCTTCGACCTTCGACATCTGGCAACTCTAGATGCACGTCATGGGAAAGGATGACTGTACAGGTATTTCTCCGTCTGGTTCTCAAAAGAAATGATCCAGTGAAAGAATATTACACGTTCGCAATAACTCTTTTTTTTTTCAGCCATTTAAGTTACATACAAATAATAAAAGGGTATAATTTAAAAATCAACGTTATTTACTTTTACTTGTTCCTTGTTGAGCAAAAGCCTGAAGAAAATAATCAATAAGTATTTGAATGAATTTTGTTGTTTTTAAACCATGGAGATAGAGTTTCTCTTTACCTTCATGTTTTAAACAATGTAATTAAGACTAAACTCGTTGCCATTCAGCAAACCATAATTAGGTCCTTTTCGCACTGCGTACCTAATCGAAATACATATAATAGATTTTTATAATTATCTAGATTCCAGAGAAAAAATAAACTTTTTAAAATATTTAGAATTTGTTAAAATAAAACGAAACAATGTTCACGGAAATAAAAAGCGTTAAGACTTATTTCAACGATATCTTAATTTTAAAAATTCAAACACACAAACCGCGGAGGAATCAATTTATATCGCTGCATATAGCTGATACAACATGACAGTTCATGAATTGGGGTTTGCAAGTCCTGTGCATTGCGCTGGATATTATCTCATCAAAAAGAGGTTGAATATTTTCCCTGGAGACAAGAATTTGATGAATGCGTGACTGAAAATAACACACATCCACTTGAATTTGTTGAAAACCGAATGGACTCAATGTGCATAACCTGACACATTCCAGGAAAGATCTTAGTATCCTCCGCAGAAGACAGTTCATGATGGATTCGCTATGGAGCTCGAATTTGTTGCAGAGCTTTGAGCTTTCAGAAAAAACTTTATTCAGCAACACTCTTTCTTCAAACGAACTTCTGCTCGGTGATGCGCTGAGGATGCAATTGATATTGATCTCATGATCTTTAGCCCTATTTCTGACAAGGCTTCTGCTCAACCCTAGCACCTTTCCTGTTTCCAGTTTTACTTTCTGGATGTCATGCAAGAGTACCTTAACAAGAGCTCCTGGTCGCGATGGTTCCTTTGCCGACATCCAATTTTTGTTTTCCATGCTTTTGCGAATGATAGCAGCCATGTTATGATGATGACTACATATATAAAATTCCATAATTCTCTGCGCAACATTTCGGCATTCTTGTGAAATCTTTTCTGTAGAAGACAGGGATACGTTCTCAGAAGTTGAGCATAAATAGTCATCCACTTTTAATAAAAACTGTGGAATAATATACTGTTGCAAATCTAAAAGATATCTTGCAAGTGCAACGCACATTGCACTCATAGTTGTATCTTTTGAATTCAACATATAAACAGACTTCCAGGTTTCTTCATTAATATATTTAAAAAATGCTACAAAAAGACCTTCACGAACCAGAACTTTGCAGAACAGTTTCCTGAACGTGACATCTCTGCAACACCTAAATTCTGGGCGAATGTAGCACGTAAGCAACTGCAACGTTTTTGCTAATTTGTTCTCTGTATCCGCCTTTAAAGATATATACAAATTACATAGCTGAAAGTTAGATAACAACTTATTTTTCAAACTTTGCAAGCCGCTGATAAATTCTTCTTTTAGTTTTTGAAGATGAAACTCGCAACGATCTACACATATTTTTAGAATAATATCCACACTTTTTTCATATAAATTTAGTTGAGGAACAAGGGTTGCAGAACTATAACATTGCCTAATAAATTTATCTAAAACTTGTGATAAAAATTCATCTTCTATATTTTCAAACAGTTTCTTTAAATAATGGCATATTTTCAATGATAGGCGATCAATACTACTTGTTAGAATGTCTCCTAAAATTTTTCTTGCGCTCAAAACAATGTCTACGTCATTATTGAACAAGAAAATTTCTTTTACAACTTCTATAACCTTTTCAAGCTTTTCTATATAACTGCAGCTGGCATTTATATAACTGACAATAGTGCTCATTTCCCAATTTTTACTGTATTCCTTTGGGGCACTTTTCCAAATCTCATCCATGAAGTTCAAAACAGATATCAAATATCTATCACTTCTATCTATGAAATATTTTAATATAGATATTGGAGATTCATTTAAGGAGGCGACATTCAATTTGAGAAGAAGACTAAAAATTTCGCATAGCTCTTCTTTACCATATATTTCGCAGTTCAGCCTACCTATCAATGCGCATATAACCTGCGCCATTACTTCAGAACATTCTTTGACAATGCCTCTACAGAAAGCCAAATGTCGATATTTTTTCAATAACAGTTCTGCCTTTAAATAACATCTCGCAGCAGCATTATATTCGGCTGAATCCACATGTTGCTTCAAAGTAGGGATAAGGTCCGTCAGCAGAACCATTCTCTTCATGGTGTGTTGAGTCTTCAACAGTTGTGATATTTTCCCTTCGGTCGATCGCAAATTTCTTAAAATCACAGAACTCGTTCTACCAATCGACTGCATCTTGGAATGAAGAAGATTCATCTCCTGCCCCATTACCTGAATACCCGCCTTCATGCTCGATACAACAGATGTGGCATTGATGAATTTTCTGTAATTGTCGTACAGCAAATTCTGCATGTCGCTGTTTAGGCTACGGACTTCATCGTCAATGCTGTTTCTTCTTGCCAGCAAATTTGGTAAAGTGCATTCCTGTGAATATCGTAGCATGCACAAATCAGCATTAAATTCCTCCCGGTCCATATCGAAAGGATCGAAAATGTCTCCAGCTGAAAAAAAAATGTGTTGATAACATCAGAGATAAAAGAAATTATCTTTGAGAAATAGGTATTTTGTAAACATAAAAACTAAAACTAATATTAAACTATTTAGAACAGATTACAACTAATAGAAATATAACAATATCCAGTGATGACTTCTAATTCAATTACAGTAGAGTTTCGATTATCCAAGTCTCGATTATATGAGATTCCGTGTTATACGAGCTTACCGACCCATCTTTTTCTTCTGCTCATAGCCTCTCTTCCACCCCATCGCCATGAAATTTTTTATCTGTCAAGATGAACAACAAGAGATGACCTAGCCATGACTACAAATTTAGAGAGTGGAGATAAACAAGATAGTGAAGACTAGGAAAGTGTGTATCCAGGAGAAAGTTCAAGAATTCAGCATACGGAAGCCATGTAATTAACATTGCACTGCAATTCATCAATTAACAGGATATAAGACGCCTCAGAAGCATCGCAGCAAACAACGAGAAATTTCTTTAGAAAAGAACACATTAAAAGACTCAATATATCAACTTATTGAAAAACTAATACTTTTTCTTGCAGAAACTAAAATCCCATGGGCTTCCTTCATTACATTTTCAAGTTTGGAAGCTGTACGTCCAGTGAGTTTCTGTTTAGAAGGGTTTAAAATGTGAACTTTAATTATGAACAACCTGTATTTACTCGTACAAGCAAGTGACATACAAATGGAACCATTTTGATGAATCATTGGCACTCTAGAAACTCTTTTGGTGAATTGGTGAAAAAAATTTTAGAGTAGGGTTATAATCGTTTGAATAAAAGATCTACAATAAGTATGATTTTAGGGTATTTAAAAATTATGAAGAGCATTTGTACAATTATGTTCCACAAGATGACGATGTCGTGCAGCTTGGAGAATAAAAACAGCGAGTACACTTCTTTACGTACGGGAAGTCTGTCATTATTTGATAGATTAAATATAATCGAAGCCAAATAAGTATTGCCGTACCCAATAATTCAAAGGTTCAAGAGCAAAGTAATTATTTGCTATTGTGGACCTTAAGAGACTGTTATAAATGGAGTAAATAATATGTATCATCGAATATTACATTGCAGCTGCATTATTTGTTAAACACAGGTCTGAACTAATACTTTGAAAAACTTTGTTCCTTTCATGTTCATATTTACCGATTAGCTACTGGTACCGATAGCAACAATGCGAGTAACCTTAAAGAATTTTACAATACTGTGACAGACATTGAATTTTGATTACTTGTCAAGGATTCAAACACAGAATATGTTTCAATTTCTTTCATCACATTTTTTTCTATTCAGCTAAAGGAAATAAAATCTTGATAATTATTGCATGCTCTGTAAAGAGTCTTGCTACCCCAACCGGGAATCGAACACTAAATCTCCGACCTGGCCAGCCGACGCTCTACCCTTGAGCTACTGGGACGAAATTGCAAGCTCTTACCATCAAAGTGAACTCTGAAGCTCTTTAATTAAAATTAGCTAAAACATTTAAATGAGGAAAACACTAATTACCCGAGTCTGTTCCTCTAATCATTATAATGGTCCAAGACATGGGATAAGAATCTGATTGAGGTTTAAAGAGAATGACACACAAAAAATCTTATAGTAAAATATCGCTAGTTGTTCTGAAAATCATGTATCACATGAAACTTCTGCGTATCTCTCCCACAAAGTCACTTTCTACAAGCTATCCGTTGTACCGTGCAATACAATTTAACAAAATAGGTACACTGCATCGAAAATCTATACTTTACATGCCTGCAAATACATGCTTGCAAATACATGCATGCAAATACATGCGTGCTAAAACCATGCACTTTCTGATACAGGGTCCCAACTATCTCCCTTTGAGTATTTTCAACTGTTTTATACTCACAAATTTTCTGTTAAGTGAAATTTAAAATTTTATGGGATGTGCTTTCATAATTTGGTGTTATAAATAGGAATATATTTTTAAAATGACATTCCTCGATGCTATATCAAAAACTGGCCATGGAACTCTGGTCTGTAACTGTTATTTCTTGGCAATCCTGGATAATAGCTTGTCTAGTACTCCAAACTCTCACCTAATATTGAATCACAGTTTGTATGATCAACTCAGTGAAAAGAAATTGCCATAAGTGAAGATAAACCACTTGGCAATAATAACTTTATATTTCTCTTATTTCTGTAGCTATTGCCATAAGTGAAGAAAAACCACATGGCAATAATAACTTTATATTTCTCTTATTTCAGTAGCTGGCGATTTTTTAAAAAAATATATAACTTGGTGAACTTTTGTTTGCAACGGAGAATTTTTTGAAATATAATTTGCTCCTTAATTATTATCACAGTTATATGTTTTCTTAAAGTACACATTATAATAAAATATAGCTTTTATCTATATATTAAATATATGAAATATATTACCATCCATTGCAAATTCGTAATTTTCACTTCAGTAGTGCTGCTATATGCAAGTTACCCCACAGTTTAAAAACTATTCAAAATATCGTCTGCAGTGTTTTAGCATATTTTCATCAACGTATCAAGTAGCTAAATTATCATTACACGAAAAGCAATTTTCCAGTTAGGGCAAAACAAAAAGAGCCAGGAAAGAGTATTAAAATAAAATAACTGTTGCCACTCAGCTCTAAGCATGACGATAAACCCCGAGAAATAATTTATTATTTTTTAGATATTAAATGCCTGCCTGTTATTACCCTCGAGGTGCCAATTTTTAATTTTCCTCAAATATGGCATACTTTGACCACGGAGTTTGTGAGTCAGCAGGCATCCACCAGAATCATCTGTTTGATTTGAGTACAGAAATAGATATGTATATCAATATATATCAATACTTCTTATATCAATACCCCTTTATTTTATTTCCAGCAATATGATTTATTGATTATTGGTTCGAGTTGTTTTTTGGTATTACTCTCTTTTCTGATTTCACATTCTACCTCATTTTTGGATGATGAGTGTGTAAAATAGCATATATTTTGTAGTATTGAATAAGTTCTTTTGGTATGCATTACATTTCGTTTTTACATTTTCTGTAAATAGTCCATTTTCGCCTATTAGTTAACTTTTTTGTAGAGTCAAACTTCTGCTAAATTGGATCTTTGTGCTCTGGCATATTAAACTACTCTAAAGAATGATAATACAATCCATTTTTTTTTCAAATGGCCAGGCACTTGACTTTCATCATTCGCCTTTGTCAGCGGCCAGAACGTGAACCATTTAGCCATCCTAGGACGTTGCCCCAGGTGCACCAGAAAGGGGGGCGGAACACACTGCGCCCACAACACAAACATCCATGCCTTACGTGGGACTCGAACCCACAACGCGGCGGTCGAGCGATTGCTATGGAAACGCTCGCCTTGACCACTCGATCACTGCGTCGGCATAATACAATCCAAAGAAAGAAGCATGATTCTTCAAACAAACAATAAATATTAATCTTATAAACATAACAAGAACCAGATAAGGTGAGCTACCACTAGCAGAAGAACACTGTCTGGTTAAATGATTAAAGTGATTTTATATGGAAGATTTCTCTACTTTTAAAAGGGGATTTTCTCATATCAAAAGAGAGATTTTTTGATTTCAGAAGGGGGATTTTCTCATATCAAAAGAGGGATTTTTTAATTTCAGAAGGGGGATTTCCCAACTTCAGTTTCAGTTTGTGTTTAGGGAAACATATAAAATTATAATTTGCTAATTTGGATAATATACATCATGATAAATATCGTTATATCAATGCATGAATATTGAATATCATGTTATAGATCATGATATATTAGAGTAATATATGCAGTGTGTTTCAATAAGATTTTCACACACATACAATATTGCTCGACTAAATACAGACTGACTAAAAAAAACGGGCATATTTTAAACGTATTGGGGCATCCCTGGGAAGTAGGTGGCCCAAATGACATATGAAACCCTGAATAAATGAAATAAATGACATATAAAACCCTGCTCATAACATTTTACCATTTAGTAATCCTTGAGCAGTGAAGTGGTGCTCATCATGCCTTTGCGGAAATTCATCATGTTTTTGTAAATGATAATGGGCTCGCGACAACTGTAACGTCTATTATATATGTTGCCATACTTGAAAACTTTGTTACGCACTAACTGCCGAATTTTCCACAAACGATTGACAGCACCCGGTTCCAACAAGACGAAGTTTCAATGGTATACACAGAACCTAGTTCAAACAAAATGAAGTTTCAATGGTACACACAGCACCTGGTTCCAACATGACGAAGCAACGGCATACACAGCACCTAGTTCCAGCAAGACAAAGCAATAGCACCAGGGCAGTAGCCAGGCAGGGGCCAAAGGGGGCTATCCGTCCCCCAAGAGGTATACTCAGCTCCTTGATAAAAATATTAAAATTTTAGTAGTAATATGAAATTTTATATAAAATGCCATTCAAATTTTGCATAAAAATTTCTTTGAATTTTTTTTTATAAATTACTTCGTTTTAATGACTCTTTAATTTAGCTGAATTTGTGATTATACTAATAATAAATTTATTTACATATTTAATTCAAAAATATTTAAAAATTATGACAATAATATTAGGATACTTTTGTATTATTGTGAGGATACAAGCCACCTTTATCTAAAATACTCGTTCATTTCCCACTTTTCTACTGTTAAAAAGTGGTACACGTACAAAAGATGTTAAGTATCGCCATCTAGCGGTAACAGCTAGTACAAGATGAAGATTTAAAAGACCGCAGACGATGTGAATTTGATATCTTGATAGATAGATAAATTGCTAGATAGAAATTCCAGCTTCGCTCAGTATTGTGAAATTAAATCTTATTTGAATTTTCATACAATAAGATGTAAATAAACATAAAAAAATTATTTGTAGACATCAATATGAAATTTTTTAATAGAAATTTTAAATTTATACAAGTATACAAAGTTTTCTTGAAAAGTCAACAATTTCATAATTATTAAGAACAAGATAAATTTAAAATGTTCACACTTCAACCTAGGTATGTTGACAGCTTAATTTGTGCCGAAATTATACACGTATGCAAACTTTTTCTTTAATCAATTTCTCCCGATGATTAACTTACGAGGGAAATTCAAAAATATTAATAGTCTTTCATGCTTCTTATGGTATAGTTGATGTACAAAACGGCACTACACAATAAACGACAGTAAAAGCTAGATATTAATACAAATTTAAAAATACAAAGAAATCAAAGTCAAAAAATTTGAAAACAAGATCAAAATTAAATAAATAACGAATCCTCCAAGGTAAAACACGTAGTCAAATGGAAAAACAACAACTTTGTTTTAGATGTTAACTAGCACCACCTAGCGGTCATTTTAAGCTGGGATTGTTACCTAATTTGGAAAGAACAAGCATTTTAGATAAAGGTGGCTATGCCTTATATATCTTAAACAATGGGTTGCAGATCCATGGTTCCAATGTAAGAAATGCTTCAAATAAAAGACTTTCAGACTACGATAATTTTGCTCATGTGACATGTTTTTGCAAAAAATACAAAATTTAACTTTTATTACGGACCCTCTACAAAATAAGTTTCAATAAATACATTGTTTATTCTTCATTAAAAGGTCTTTTGAAAAAAAAGTGGGGGGAGGGGGGTCTGTAATATGCAAAATTGGCCGTGAAATAGCGGAAGTCAAAGTTATAGGACTTAAACCACTTTGACCCGATCAACAGAAACGTTGAAAACATAGATTTCAGGGGTCATATAGAAATTGTATTTCGTTAGACAAAATTTCCATTTCCGCCCAAAACTTTAATTAATAATATCCTGAGTAATTATGATTGTATAACAATGGAATTTTTTCTTTTAACTAATTGGACGAAAAATATTTTTATGGTTGAAATTTTTTTTCTGGGAAGCCCATATAAAAAGTTGCATTTTGTACTATTTTACTAAATGCCATATGATAAAAATTTGCTTACGATGACAATCAACCATAATTAAAGCTTTTCTTAAACTGGAATGAGTCTGTTTAAGATCAATTGTTCAAGAGATATTTAGCCATGCACTCTTTTTAAGACATCCTGTATAGCGTACAACCCTGAAAAATTTGTATAAAATTTTCATAATTATTTTGGTCAAATGAAATTTGATGTGTAAATTTGAAAAGTATGTTTGTTTTTTAACGTATAACTCTTTAAACGAACAACAGATGGCCATATATACGTGATGGTAAATAAGTGATATTTTAACTGCCAATTTTTCTGTGGGTGGATGGACTAGACATGACATCAAGTACACTATCCTGATACTGGATTTACTAAAGAACCAAGAATGCCTTGAAATATATTTTCTGATAATAACTTTCGAAATTACTTTATCTGTGATACACATAATGAACAATAACTGGGACAAACAAAATATATAATTTAGGTACAAGCAATCCACAAAAACAAAATTTTACTTGTGTCCGTCATTAAGATTCTGGTTTTAATCATATATAGTGATAGGATTTCTAGTTTGGAAATTCTAAAGCTCAAAAGTTTCTTTAGCAGCAACTAGTTGCTAATTAAATACTATTATGCAAATTTTAAATAATCCTTGGGGGGATGCAAATACAACTTTTAGATGTGATTTTTACTCTCAAACCTTTCATCCTTTCTAACATGGTTTTAATTTCATCCACTTCACTTAACCGAGCATCCCAAAGGGGTGCTACCATAACGGTTATAATCCTAACCCACTACTCAAAAATATTGGACATTTCAATACTACCCTGTTGCTCGTGCAGGTCTTTAATGATATCTTGTACATTCTGTAAGCCAGCTAGACCGGTTGCGCTCTTGGCATTGGTGTTATCATGAACAGTTTTGGAACGAAGTGTGGATGTAGTAGTGGGATCTCCTCGTTGACAAAGGATTTCGTCCCGCCCTGTGGACCCGCCAGCGCAATTACCAAGAGGTGTGAGACGGAGGCGTGATTAATTGAGGGGAGAAATATACACCGGGGATAACGAGAATGCGTAATTATAGGCCTCGGAGAGAGATGACGTGCCAGGGCAAGAGATGAAAGGAAAAAAGACGAAAATATGTACCATGATTTTCCCTGTGTGATGGGGAAATATTTATAATTTCTTCTGCTGGCACTTGACGTCTGGCGCAATCTGGACATGCAGATGAAGAAAAAAGTTCTACGCTGACTGAGTAAAAGTATTTATAAATGATATTAAAAAAATTCGGAAGATAGCATGAATAATATTTTTAGCAATCCAGACATTACCTTGGATAAACAATCAACAGTCTCTTCAAAGACTCAGAAGTTTTGCTCATTCGGAGGAATAGAGGTGCTTAAGAAATAAATGGAACATTTAGGCAATTGTGTTAGTAAAAATATTTAATGAAAAATATAAATTTTTTATCAGTCCATGATGCCATTTCATAAAACCTTTTTTAATGCATCCTGCTCAGACAGAAAACAATTTTGCTTTTGAAAATAAGCAACACTATTTTTGTCATGAAACTAACAGTAGTTCTGGCGAATCTCAGACTAGCAGCCGATGGGCATCGATATTGTCAATCGAAGTTATTAATTAAGCATCTGCAAGGTATGAAATAATAATATTGATTGGGAAAGCTGTGTTGTGACACACTTGTGAGGGGGAGGGGCGCGGTAGCCCATTGGTTAGCGCGCTGGAGTTGCACTCGGTAGGCCCGGGTTCGATTCCAGCCACTGCCAAAACTGCCGCCGTGTTCACGCGGAGTACGATCACGTTAAACATGTGGGTCCGTAAGTCCTTCCGAGAGGTTGGTGGTAGGGGAAGGAGGGTACGGTCCCTGTGGATGCCTCCCCCACTGGGTTCCGGTCCAAATTGGGTGGCACTTCCCGGCCGTCCAAACCGTTACCTTACACCTTTCTGGTAGGTCGGACGGTCTGGGTCTCAACAACAACACTTGTGAGGGGGGCGCGGTAGCTCATTGGTTAGCGCGCTGGAGTTGCACTCGGTAGGCCCGGGTTCGATTCCAGCCACTGCCAAAACTGCCGCCGTGTTCATGCGGAGTACGATCACGTTAAACATGTGGGTCCGAAAGTCCTTCCGAGAGGTTGGTGGTAGGGGAAGGAGGGTACGGTCCCTGTGGATGCCTCCCCCACTGGGTTCCGGTCTAAATTGGGTGGCAATTCCCGACCGTCCAAACAGTTACCTTACACCTTTCTGGTAGGTCGGACGGTCTGGGTTTCAACAACAACAACACTTGTGAGGGGGCAGGTGTGTGGGGGACCGCAGATCCCCGATAGTGGAGGATAGGTTCGAACTCGGAACTTTTAGATTGCTGATCCCGCGCAATGACGTCAGGCCCAAAAGAATTCTCCAAGACCGAGGGAATAAACGGGGATGTATTTCGTACATTGCTTCACTCACTGCTACAAAAGATATCCCCGTTTATTCCCTCGACCTTGGAGAATTCTTTTGGGTCTGACGGCATAGCGCGGGATAAGCAATCCGAGTTCGAACCTATCCCCTACCATAGGGGATTTGCGCCCCCCTACACACAGGTGCGAAAAACCCAGACCACACGACAGACCCGAAGGCTTACCAAGCCCAGACCATCCGACTCATCCTAGGACATAGAGCAATTTAATGGATGGCCAGGGCCCCCCACACACTTGTGGTCTGGGCTTTCGACACTTGTGAGGGGCCGGCCACACATTTAGCTACGGTAAGCCTTCAGGTCTGTCGTGTGGTCTGGGTTTTTCACACCTGTGTCGGGGGGGGGGCGCAAATTCCCGATGGTAGGGGATAGGTTCGAACTCGGATTGCTTATCCCGCGCTATGCCGTCAGACCCAAAAGAATTCTCCAAGGTCGAGGGAATAAACGGGGATATCTTTTGTAGCAGTGAGTGAAGCAATGTACGAAATACATCCCCTTTATTCCCTCGGTCTTGGAGAATTCTTTTGGGCCTGACGTCACAGTGCGGGATCAGCAATCTAAAAGTTCCGAGTTCGAACCTATCCCCCACTATCGGGGATCTGCGGTCCCCCACACACCTACCCATGGACAGTAGAGACGCAAGTGCTAACGAATAGGAATGCTTTGCAACTTTTTTTCATTTCGCCATATTACGGGCATACCTTCTAGTTGCCTACATTCGAATAGCACATTTCGAATAAGTTTTTCCACAGAATGCAATTTTCCATTATCTCAGATAGATAGAGCAATTATTCTAAACCAAAACATATTCAATATCACGAATGAATAATCCAGAGACATGGATTATTCCTTCACAATTATTCATACTAATTAAAGCATGCTTTCAAATATCGTCAAAATTTGAAACATAGATCAGTCAAAACTTAACCAGCAATTTATACTGGGTGATTCAAAAGAATGGGGGCAAAACTTTAAGGGATGATAGAACACACCTAAGCAAGCACTATTTGTCACACAATGCATGGCCGTATGCATGCGCAGCTGTGCGCCAGAGGGACGTGCTCGTCGTCAGTTCTACCGTGGATTTTAGAAGAAAGATTCTTTCATAAATCAGGAGAAGGCCGACATGCATGCCATGTACAAGATGCAGACGGGAATACGAAATCAAATCCGTATGGAGAGCTCTGTAATGTTGGAACCACATACGGATTTGGGCTTTCCTCGCATTCCGGTTCGCAGCTTGTACATGAAATGCATGTCGGCTTTCTCCTGATTTATGAAACAATCCATTCCTTCTAAACACCAAGGTAGAACTGGCAACGAGCGCGACAACAGGCTCTTAACGCGTTCTCTGGACAGCGCGTTCTAGCGCCTAACCACGTGCGTTACGACCATGCATTGTATGACAAAAAGTGCTTATTTAGGTGTGGTCTATCACCCCTTAAAGTTTTGTCCCATCGTTTTGAATCACCCTGTATTTTACGAAAATACACAAATTGAAATTTTAGGGATAAAAATTGAAATTTCTAGTTTCATCTCACTTTGTCCAGCTTTTACCTCTCATTGCCCTGATTTTATTTGTTCTTGTCCAGCTTTTATTTCTTCTTATCCGGCTTTCACCTTTCCTTGTTCGACTTTCATCTCAGCTTTCACCTTTTATTGCGACGCTTTCATTTTAGCTTTCACCTCTTATTCTGCTTTTATCTCAGCTTTCACCTTGGCTTTCATCTTTATTTTCATCGCCTTCATTAAAGTTATAGTAGCTTTTAATTGATCTTACATTCTTTTAATCAAAAGCATACAAGCTCTTCAAACTTCTAAAAATCTACTGACACGAATTGCTACGATTTATCTTCTCGATTAGTGTGTATTCTCAGTATATAAGAATGAATCCAACTATTTGGATAACTTAAACTTTCAAAGCAGCAATGAGCGTAAACAGAAACAGGGTACAGCCAAGAACGTTAGCTACCTAAGAAAAGCACTAAACAACCAACCAGACTGGGGCAGTTTAGATGATATAAAAAAGTATAATCTACAAATAAGCAATTTGAAGCCCAGAAACTTCCTACTTATTATATCTATAAACTAAAACTGAAAGTCAAATAGAGAAGCAGCTTCTGAAATATATTACAGCCACCAAATAATCTGTAAATAGATAATCTGAATATCAGAAACTTTCAACTTAATATATCTTTAAATGGAATCAAACAGTGAAGCTAAAAGAAATTACAGCCACCAAATAGGAAAATAAATGAGATTTCTCCAACTGCTGAACAATGCAATGATTCGTATTTTTTTATTAATTACTCCTAAAATAGCAAATTTTTACTTGTTTGCGTACCTAATTCACTGTGTCGTATTTTATGCACTTTCAATTGCTTCCCTTCTCCTCTAGTGACTCTAACTCCAAAAACACTTTTGTACAGGAACCACAAACGTTTATTCCGAAACTTTCATTTACGAAAGACAGGCATTGCTGCTGTTCAATAAAATTTACAGAAATCGCAAGGTTCTTTTTAAATTTCCCAACATTGTTGCCAAATAAGTATTGTCAAATTTGCTTGTTGGCTCGATGGAATTAGATCATAGGAATTTCAACAAAAGACATCTATAACGGATGTTCATTCGAAAAACTTAAAAGCACTACCTTTCCATCTGAAACTAAACTCTTCGCCAGTCAAGTAATGCAGTAGTGAAGTCAGAGTACAATCCAAAAAGAAAAAAATCAAAATAGATTGTGCAGAGGAACTCTGTGGCATCGGCATCATACATTGAAATTTCATACCGCAAACTATCTGTTGAAAGATTAGACCACGAGGGAGAAAAATAATAATAATTCTCCTCTTAATTGAATGAAGAGGGAAAAAAATCCATGGGATAGGGAAGAATCTGGAGGAACGTCTCTGGAAAGTTTGGCTGTCGTGCAAATTACAGGTTTGGGGTTGGAAGACGGATTGTCGACGCCAGGGATTTTCAGCGCTGCCGTAATTAGTCGATGATTACACGCAGTTTAAACATAATTAACCATCTGCAAGGTGTCCCGATTCACACTTCGTGATTGGACCCCAGTCTCAACCGGTCAACGATCCTGGGTAGAGCTAGCTTGCAACACATAGCATAACCCTGAAGGATTTTGAGTAGATGGTAACCGTTACGTCAAAGCAGGCAGTAAAAAAGGAGGATGTTTGATCAATAAAGTGGTTGGATGACTTTGCAGAGTGGTTTGACATCCACCACTTTTCTCCTTCTACTTGTCTGCATAATAAAATTACTGAAAGGCACGTAGAATGATAATTTGACTGTTTCCATGCAGTATTCTAATATGAAGCAATTTCACCACCAGCTTTTCAGTAAACAGATTTGACAAGAGTCAAAATTCGTAATGACCACAAATTGAGCAATATTTAAATTGTGAACCCAATGTAGAACACTGAAGTCCAGAAGAAGACACTGGAATATATGCGAGGGAAAACAAAACCTATATGCAGGGAGCTCAAAAATAAGTGACATGATTGTATTTCAAATTAGTAATTGTATGATTGTGTTGTAAACACATGATTGTATTTCAAATAAGAACATATTCGCAACCATTGATATTTAATTTCCAGTTTCTATTCTCTTTCCTTTAACTAAAAATGATAATCTTCTTGGAAAAACCTTTGCAGCAACACTCACTGTGTGATCGGAAATTTCATTCCATATCTTCAGTAGAGATTTCCTGACTTATTTTTCTGACATCAGATTTTCCAACTTACTCTTCATGTAGTCCCCTATTCAAAAACCTAAGAGATTAAGATCATGAGATCAAGACATGATGCTGGCCACTCCTCTGCAGATATGAAATCTAGGCAATTTTGTTTACATCGGATTCATGCACGCTTTGCCTTGTGCGCCGGTGCCGAGTCCTTCTGAAAAAGAAACTAATCACTCAAGAACAACTTTTTGACTTGTTTAATGACATAAGCTTTCAAAATACTTTCAAAATAATATTTCTGATCTATTTCGACTCTTTTTTTTTTGATGAAGAGAAGAAGCAGTTTGCCTCTTTTTCTGATACTTCCCCACACCATTACAGAAAAGAGTTTTTGGAACCTTTGAATGGCTCCTTCTGGTAGAGGGAATATCCTTAACCTTTTGCTTAGGGGGTGGGACAGTTTCAATCCCAAACTAAGAACTTCTCAAAACGGGTTTTTGACATACCCTATCCCAAACAGTTCGATTCCCCTTTGCAGACATTGGCGTCCAATGTCTGCAAAGGGGTATCGAACTGTTTGGAATAGGGTATGTAGAAGAAGACCCAGATCGTCCGACTCGTCCGGGGGACTAAGAGCAGCTATTTGGACGGCCGGTGGAATAGGGTATGTGAAATACCTGACTTTTTAAGAGATTCTTCGTTTTGTAATAACGCTGTCCCACCCATAAGCAAAAGGTTTATTAATTTCGCGTAGATTCCATCTCTTTGATTGTTATAAGATGCTTGTAAAGAAAGCAGTTTTTCATCTGAAAACCGATATCATAGACAACAAGCATACCTATTTAGTAGCAGTTTATGCTTTCTTATTTCTCTTTTCTGTTTTTCTCAGTTAATATGAATCTTTTTCTTGTAAGATGTTAATTTTAAATCGTCTTTAATAATAATTCCAACCGTATTTTTTGAACAAATGGAACTCTCGTGATAGTTTCCTGGTAGATTATGAAGGATTTTGGCAAATTCTTTTATGTACACTTTTCATTAGTTCTTTTGCTCGAACACTCAGTTTTCTTCTGCAATTGAGCCTTGTTTCAACATTACCTGTTTCTTTAAACCTCTTCAATGCCTATTCATCCAATCTCTTTGACATATCTAAACGTTTTAAAACCCTCGAGCTTTCCCCATTTCTCTTGCCTTTCCAGTATAATTCCATTATCGCATGTCATTTATGAACTTGAAGAGTTAATAACATTTTTTAAATATATGCTATGATTCAATACATTTGAATTCAAAAACAATATCTAGTGTCGCCGTCCTGAAAAAAGTTTATGGAAAAAAAAACAGAATAAAATGAAATTTTCTGTCATTTTTTTTTTCTAGGCACCCTGCATACACTGTATGATACGTTTATCCAATAATTTACATAATTTTCTATCACACTTGAAAAGTATTTTTGGTGTGATAGCTACTTAAAGCTATTGTAAGAAAATTAATTCTATAATTGAAGGAATTTAAGAATTATTTACAAGAAACATTTTACTGACACGTATACCATTACGAAATCGAATCCACTGAAACAATGCCATCAGACTATCGGCAGGGGACTTGGCTCAGACTATTGGTTCTTCAGTGATATCGCATTGATGTAGTCTATTTTCGCATTGATGTAGTCTATATCGCATTGATGTAGTCTATTTTCGCGTTTATAGGATAAAGTTTTACAGTGACAAGCAAAATTATCCCATGACCCGTCGTATTTTGCAGCACTAAATGCTGAATAAAAAAATCTGATGTGGGTCAGCACATGACTTTCCTTATATAATGCAATTAATTTGCTACTCTTACAGTTAAAAAAATGTTATTGTTATAGTAGATACTTATATTCTTTCCAATACATTGAATTTTCTTCGAGTAGTCGTCATTTTTATTGATTTAACGTCATTTTTATCCATTTGGCGAGATTTTCGTTAATTTAGAAACATTTAAAAAAATAATCGCCGAGTTGGTGACATTCCGCCAAATTCGTCACCAAAATCTCGCCAAGCGTTATGGACGGAGAAATAAGTTATTCTTACAGCTGATAAATGACTATTGGCTTTCAAATACAAAAGTATTACTCAAAGTATCTTTTCTCGTGAATGGAACGAATTAGATCCACGAGAATGATGTCACCCAATTTATCGCATGATATTACATATGAAAAGTGAACATATTTCTTAACAATTAATATTTTTTTTTAATTTATGGGATTTTTTGATAAATTTATTTGAAAAATGTGCAATATCTCGAGAACGGTTCATGCTAGCATTCTAAAGTTTATGCCAATCGTTTTCTAAGGAAACATTACATAAGAAATGTCTATTTGCGTAACTTTATTAAAGGTTTTGATTTTTTGATGATTTTTTCAAAATTTCACTCGAAAATTTAGGTGGGTTCTGAACATTCGATTACGTTTAAAAACAATAGGCTTGAAACAATGGGTTAAACAACTCAGTAACTCATTTCGCGAGGCGGGAGACTTTGACACCTACTAGTTGGCTGTCGATCAGATAGCTTGACGAGTTCTTTCTAGCCGCTCGGGATAATGCTCCCGTTGGAGCCGTTCCTTAAATGCTGACGCTCACCAACTCTCGGAGATCGCTTCGTGAGCTCTTTCAACCCGATCAGCGCACACGACCGCCTTTGTGCACCATGCATACTACTACTCGCCAAGCCCTGGGACTCGAGATCGCCTCTTCCTGTCTATTGTCGCTCATTTATCGCCAAAGTGCACTTCGCAAGCTCTTTCATTACATCTGCGTAGCAGTCTTACAAACATACAGGGCGTTTTGCAAGCATTATTGTCATAAATAATTACGATTCATTGTTGAAAACGTTGTTGCCATTTCAAAAGAAGTAATAAAGGAAGCTCTGAATAATTAATGTATTTTTAATTGTTTAAATGAATAATTTAAATGTTACTATTTTTAAAATGGCAACAGCGTTTTCAACACTAAGTTAAACCATCTAAATATAACATCTTTTGAAATGGCAACAGCGTTTTCAACAATGAAAGATTCGATTTTGAAGATCCAACAAAGGAAATAAAATTTTCATACAAAAGTAGTGTAAAAATATTTTCATTTCAAAATTGTATAAAAAATGAAAATGTCTATCCGATTGTAACCAAAATAGGAGAAAACACATGACAATATCTTCTAAATCATCATGCTAAATTGCAAATCATTTGATATTATAAGTCCGGCATTAGCCTTGACATAAAATTTCTCTATTCTAAAAGAATCTGATCAGCGGCTGCACCAAGTTTTTATTTTTAATATAGAGATTACAATCCATATCAGAGTAAAAAAAAATCTGATGTGGGCAGCACATGACTTTCCTTATATAATACAATGAATTTACTACTTTTACAGCAAAAAAAATAGGTTATTCTTATAGTAGATACTTATTATTATTCCAAGATATAGAATTTTCGTTAATTAGTCGTCATTTTCATTGATTTAGCGTCATTTTTATCCATTTGGCGAGATTTTCGTTAATTTGGCAACATTTAAAAAAGTTGCCGACATTTCGCCAAATTCGTCGCTAAAATCTCGCCAAGCGTTATGGACGGAGAAATAAATTATTCTTATAGCAGAAAAATGACAATTGGCGTTCAAATACAAAATTATTACTCAAAGTATCTTTTCTTATGAATGGAACGCGCTAGATCCACGAGAATGATGTCACCCAATTTATCGCATGATATTACATATGAAAAGTTAACATGTTTCTCAACAGTTAATATATTTTTTTTTATTTATAGGATTTTTTTTTATAAATTTATTTGAAAAATGTGCAATATCTCGAGA
Organism: Amaurobius ferox; assembly: GCA_951213105.1. Classification (NCBI taxonomy): domain Eukaryota; kingdom Metazoa; phylum Arthropoda; class Arachnida; order Araneae; family Amaurobiidae; genus Amaurobius; species Amaurobius ferox. Next base: position 84,889,837 of record OX578145.1, on the reverse strand, counting down.
ACGGTTCATGCTATCGTTCTAAAGTTTAGTCATTCGTTTTCTAAGGAAAAATTGCATAAGAAATGTTTATTTGCGTAACTTTATAAGATATTTTGATTTTTTTATGATTTTTTCAAAACTTCACTCGAAAATTTGGAGTTTCTGAACATTCGATTGCATTTAAAAGCAATAGGCTTCCAGCATTCACGAATTGTGATTTTTGTACCAAATTTCATTCGAATCGCTCCATTCGTTCGTTAGATATCGTCTCCACAGACTCACTGACACACACACACACACACACACACACAGACATCACCTCAAAAATGTTTGATTCGTGATCAGGGATGCTTGAAACGTTCTCTCCTGTCGAAAGCTCGAATTCGAATTTTCGACCCCGTCGCAATACTTTCCTTATACATTATGTATATAAGGAAAGTAATAATACCCCATCAGTTGTAATATGTATATAGGGAAAGTAAATAATATATCACACAAATTTACACTCCGTGTCCTGGAATTTGATATGTGTTTTATTTTTTTGCATTAAACATTTACGATACCCGCAGTACAAAAAAATATATACAGAAATACCAGTAATATCGCCATTTGAATCTTACAGCGAAATATCAGCGAACTGCAACGATAACTCTTATAACATATCCATAAATTTACAGCACATTTTGAAATTAGCATTTAATTTGAAATTCAGTAGCACGCTGTCATTCGCGAGTCATATTACATGAGCAACTCAGAAATCAATACAGAATTCATATAGTTCACACCTTGAATATTACTGCGACAGCGCAAAGATTATAATTATTAATTTCCCGTTTATTAATTAGAGATTACCACAGATTTGATGGAATATATTCTGAAAAAATCTGATGTGGGCAACACATGACTTTCCTTATATAATATAATGAATTTACTACTTTTGCATTAAAAAGATAGGTTGTTCCTATAGCAGATACTAATGTTCTTTTCAAGATATTGAATTTTCGACAATTAGTCGTCATTTTCATTGATTTAGCGTGATTTTTATCCATTTGGCGAGATTTTCGTTAAATTGGCAACATTTCAAAAACTCGCCAAGTTTGCGACATTCCGCCAAATTCGTCGCCAAAATCTCGCCAAGCGTTATGGACGAAGAAATAAGTTATTCTTACAGCAGATAAATGACTATTGGCGTACAAATGCAAAAGTATTACACAAAGTATCTTTTTTCACGAATGGAACGAGCTAGATCCACGAGAATGATGTCATCTAATTTATCGCATGGTATTACATATGAAAAGTGAACATGTTTCTCAACAGGAAATATTTTTATTTTATTTTATATGACTTTTTGATAATTTTTTAAAAAAATGTTCAATATCTCGAGAACGGTTCATGTTAACGTTCTAATATTTATGTCAATCGTTTTCTAATGAAAAATTACATAAGAAATGTCTATTTTCATAACTTTATTAGTAGTTTTGATTTTTTGACGATTTTTTCAAAATTTCATTCGAAAATTTAGGGGGGTTCTGAGCATTCGATTGCGTATAAAAACAATAAGCTTCCAGTGTTTACGGATTGTGATTTTTGTACCAAATTTGGTTCGAATCGGTCCATTCGTTCGTCAGTTATCGTCTCCACAGACTCACTGACACACACACACACACACACACACACACACATACTTTCATACACACGCACACACACACACACACACAGACATCACTTCAAAAATGTTTGAATCGTGATCAGGGATGCTTGAAACGTGCTCTCCCGTCGAAAACTCGAATTCGAATTTTCGACTCCGTCACAATACTTTCCTTATATATTATGTATATAAGGAAAGTAAATATGCATATTTATAAGTTTTCATTCATAATTGGTTCTTTTAATTTTTGCAATTCTTAGAGAAATGTGTTGGTAACAGGCATTGGAAGCATTTAGCCGATTTCTATTACTTTCCTTATATACATAATGTATAAGGAAAGTATTGTGACGGGGTCGAAAATTCAAATTCGAGTTTTCGACGGGAGAGCACGTTTCAAGCATCTCTGATCTCGAATCAAACATTTTTGAAGTGATGTCTGTGTGTGTGTGTGTGTGTGTGTGTGAAAGTTTGTGTGTGTGTGTGTGTCAGTGAGTCTGTGGAGACGATAACTGACGAACGAATGGACCGATTTAGTAGGAACCGAATGGACCGATATTTTAGTTTTTCGTATTTTCTCTGCGCCACCTTTGAAAATATGTCCGGTTACCGAATGAGAACGGAAATTTAATTAAAAGTGAAATAAATTTAATTAAAATAAAGAGAACGTGAATATAAGTCTGCAGGGAAAGTCATGTGCTGCCCACATCAGATTTTTACTTTTCCTGCAATACATGGTAATGTATAGGGAAAGTATTGGAATCATGCCGAAAATCACAACTCGAGTTTTCGACGGATCTACACGTTTCGAGACCTCTAGAATACGAAAAAACTATTTTTAGCGTGACGTCTGTGTGTGTGTCTGTGTGTCTGTTTGTGTGTCTGAGTGTCTGTCTGTGCAGATATTGTATCCACTCTAACTAAAAAACTAAGTGACCAAATTTCATAAAATTTGGCAGGTAAGTCACTTGTAGGCGAATCTGGTGCTGATTAGTTTTGGGTACGATTCGGGATAAAAGAACCCGCTTTTTTTTACGAAATGGCCCGCAAAAGCTTGTATCCACTCTAGCTGAAAATCTAATGGACCGAATTTCACAAAATTCGGTAGATAAGTCGCTTGTGGGTAACCCTAGTGCTGATTAGGTTTTGATATGATTTGGAAAAAAATAACCTGCCTTTTTTTGCAAAATAGCCCTCAAAAACGACAAAATCTAAAATAAAAAACTACGTATGCTGAAATATATCCATTAAATGCTTATTTTTATACGTAATTTTTAACGAAGAAGAGAATAAAACCAACCCCATTACAGTAGGACTAGCCATTCTCGAGATATTTTCGTTTTTTCGTTTTTTAGCTACATCACCTTTGAAAATGAGTCCAGTTACCAAATGAGAACGAAAATTGAATTATAAGTGAATTAAATTTAATTAAAATAAAGAGAATGTGTGTATAAATCTGCAGGGAAAGTCATGTGCTGCCCACATCAGTTTTTTTATGATGGGACTATGGATATTTAATAGTTATTGTTTATTTAATCATAGCCATCACTCAATATTTTCATCTTTCATTATGATGTGACTATGGATAATAGTTAATAAAAGATAATACATAGTAAATTCTAACTTCAAGTAGTATACAGTATATAAACAGTATTGAAAACTAAAAAATTTAACTAATAAGTATGAATAGGATATATTTCTTTGAAATGCATGATTTAAGAGAGCAAATTTTAGAAAAGGGTATTTTTGAATAAATTATCAAATAATATTTTTAAAAATATGACAGATTCAACTTTATACAGCAAGTAATAGACTAATCTTTATAATAGAAATATTTCAAGATAAAAGATTTATTATATCATTCATATATATATATATATGTATATATATATATATATATATATATATATATATATATATATATATATATATATATATATATATATATATATATATATATGAATGTAAATTAGAACACTTGATACTTTCATTTTCATTTTGAAAGTCATTTTAATATTTTGATATTTTTAAAAGTAATTGCAAGAAAGTTAAAGAAATTTAAAATGTTTATTTATTATATTTTGAGATGGCAGCTGGAAAGATTTAATTACATGTGTATAACTTAGTTAATCAGAGTCAATTGAACATTTTTTACTAAACCAATATACATTCTAATGTACTTAATTATTTTCTAAAATCTGATAAAGTTTAACTTCTTAAATTTCAGATAAAAAATTCTGTAAGACAGGAAGAATTATATCACTATTTAGGAAAAACATAAATGCGGATTTAGACATCAACACAGCTAGTACTATTTTAAATATTGGCAAAAATAATACGTTTATCAAAAACACATATAAGAAATTATAGCTATATTTAAAATCAATGTAATGGTTCTTCTGACTTTCTTCTATCAAGACATTTATTGAAAAATGCCAATGAATTTAATTTTTATTCTTATATTTCTTTTCTTCTGAAATTGATTTATAAACATTTGATAAATATCAAATTCTTTATTGTTTGTAAAAAATCATTTTATCATTTTTTTAATTACTTTGTAAATATTATTTTTAAGATATGCTCCTTCTCATACAAACTCATTTCTCTCACACATGCACTATTTGCTCCTTCTTCTTACACTGTTTTATATCAGACCTGGAGATATAAAGCCAGTCCTGACCTGAAGACTTAGGAAAGACTGACCGAAGACTGGCCGGATATGGCCACATATTATAGAAATCCGTTTAGATGCCAAAAACGGCTGAGCTCAAATATTCATTATATAAATTACTCGAGCCTATTCAAGCCCAGACAACAAAGCTTGAATTGGAGCTCCCTTCAGTCCAAAGTAGGAGCAAAGGCCCGAGATCAAAAGTTCATTATAGAAATAAATTATCGAAAACTCGAGCCAAGCACAGTCAAACACAAATAACAAAGCTTGAATCTGGACCCCCTTCAGACTAATATAGGAGCATAGGCCCGAGATCAAAAATTCATCATAAAGATTATTAAAAACTCGAGCCGGGCCCAGTCTAGCCCAAATAGCAAAGCTTGAGTCCGGGCCCCTCCTGTCTAAAATAGGAGAACAGGCCCGAGAACAAACATTAATCATAAAATTTATCGGATACTCGGGACTGGCCCAGTGAAACCCGAATAACAAAGCTGGAATCTGGGCCGCCTCCTACAATGCAAAATAGGTCCCGAGCTCAGATATTAATTAGGAAATGAAATATTATAAATTTCAGGCCGAATCCAGACAAATTCGAATAATAAACCTCTATATTGAACCCCTCTATTCCAAAATAGGGGCACGAGATTAAAAATTCCGTATAAAAATAAATTATCGAAAACTCGAACCGGGCCCAGTCAAGCCCCAAAGCATGAATCTGTACCCCCTTCTGCCTAAAATAGGAGCACAGGTACGAGAATAAAAATTAATCATAAAAATTATCGAAAACTCGGGCCGGGCCAAGTCAAGCCCCAAAGCATGATTCTGGGCCTTCTTCTGTCTAAAATAGGAGCGCAGGCCCGAGAATAAAAATTAATCATAAAAATTATCGTAAATTCGGGCAGAGTCCAGTCAAGCCCCAAAGCATGAATCTGGGCCCCTCCTGTCTAAAATAGCACAGCCCCAAGAACAAACGTTGATCATAAAAATTACCGAATACTAGGGCAGGGCTCAGTCAATCCCGACTAGCAAAGCTTGAGCCTGGCCCCTCCAATCAAATATAGTAGAACAAGCCCGAGTTTAAGTATTCATTATAATAATAATAATCGTAAACTCGGGCCGGGCCAAACCCGGAAAATAAATAACAATAATGTTATGACTCATTGATATCATTATAGTCTCTGGTCTTATATCATCTCTAGTGTAAATGGGAGCAAAAATAGCGCAAGTGCAAAATATGTGAGCCATGCAATATAAGGACATCAGGTACAATATAAGGACATCAATATAAGGACAGCATTTACAGAATTATAAAAAACAAGAAAGATCAATCATGCATAAGCATTGATTATGAAACACTTTCCAACTGAAATGCAATTTCATTTAAAATTTCTAAAATGTGATACATTCAGTGGTGATATCTCTTACATTATCACAGTACTACAGTAATTTATTATACTTAAATATTTAAAACTTCATCGAAATATAAATCGTCTGATTCTCTATGCAAAATCAATGAATATTTCATTCATATAATTTTTATTCAAGACTCCAGAACAAATTAATTTTGCTTGAAAAAATTCAGCAATTCATATATAACTCACCTTACAATCGCTTGAGACATTTGCATTCTGCATAAGTTTAAATTAGGCTTCGTTGTAGAAATAATAGAAGTTTAGGGATCATTTAAAATCACAACTATTGTAATTACTTAGGCACGGAATTTAGATACACAGATAATACACAGATACACAGATAATATATGTGTGTGTGTGTGTATATATGTATCCAAAGTATTGGAATCGTGCCGAAGATCGGAATTCGAATTTTCGGAGGATCTACACGTTTTGGGACTTCTAGAACACGAAAAAACTATTTTTAGGGAGACGTCTCTGTGTGTAAGGGTGTATCTATGTGTGTTTCTGTGTGTCTGTGAGGATATTGTATCCACTCTAACTGAAAAACTATTGGACCGAATTTCATAAAATTTGGTAGGTAAGTTTTTTGTGGGAAACCCTGATGTTCATCAGATTTTAGTACGATTCGTAATAAAAGAATCTGCCTTCTTTGCGAAATGGCCGGTAAAATTACCTTTATCCACTCTAGCTAAAAACTAATGGACCAAATTTAACAAAATTTGGTCCATTAGTTATATACCAAATTTAACAAAATTTGGTATATAAATCACTTGTAGGTTATTCTGGTACAATTCGAGAAAAAGGAACGGGCTGATTTTGTGAAATAGCCAGCATAAATCGTTAAATCTAAAAATAAAAGACTACGTGTGCTCAATTATATAAATTAAATGCTTATTTTATACGTGATTTTTGACAGCAAAAAGAATAAGACTAACCCCATTACTCTAGAACAAGCCGTTCTTGAGATATTTTAGTTCTTTCTCGTTTTCGTTACGTCACCTTTGACAATAAGTCCAGCTATCAAATGAGAACCAAATTTAAGTTTAACGTTCAAATTCAATGTCATTTAAAATACTTATGGGTGTTATTTTGTGCAGATAAACTCAAATTATTATTGAAGAAATAAAGAGAACGCGAATATGCATCTGCAGGGAAAGGAATTTGCTGCTCACATCTGAATTTTTAACAATATTACAACAATGATTCATAGAAGTGAACGGGGATTATTTGCAGGCCATTTCGAAAAAAATGTAGGATCTATATTTGAGGATCCACCAAATTTTTGTAGAATAAAATGTTCTACACATTTAAGCTGTGTACCAAATTTCAACTCTCTAGGACTTAGAAAAGTGTAATAAAAATGCCATCAAATAAGTATAAAATGACAGACAGACGACCTTCAATCATGAAGAGTTATATAAATTTTTTAAAAAATTGAAAAATTGTTACCTACCATATTTATTTTAAAATATGAAATCTCACTTATATATAAAATAATTAAACTCTTGGAAAGATATTTATTATAAAATATATCTCGTTTTTAACACTTTACAACACAGTTAAAAAGTGTTTATGACTTTGTTCATTCTGTCTGTCTGTCTGTCTGTCCGTTAGCACGATAACTGCCGTAAAAATGACTTAATCAAAATGAAATTTTAATATGTTGTTCAGACGGTCTGTAGGACCTATGGGAATATAAACCAATAATATCACCCAATTAGTTTTGGATTGAACCCGGGTTGAAAAAATGAAATACATTGAGCCCTATGGGACCCAATTTTTCAAACATTTTTTAAGCGGATTTAAAATTCACAAATTGCTTCGAAAATTTTAGGTAATATTCAAATTGTTCCATAACATATATAAAAAAAATTTCAGCGAAATATATTCATAAGTCTTTTAAATAAAAATTAAAATAATAATAACACCTCTTATATGAAGCGATCACGTGACCATGATATGAAAAGATCACGTGACCCACTTCAAAATGATATATGGCATCCATCTTGTCACAAAATCGTGATTTTTAAAGTTCTTTTTAATTCATATTGAGTGTTGCATCCGTCCTAAAACCACTTTATTTTTGCTTAAATTCTGTGCATCTACATCAGGGGTGCACAACCTTTTAGCACCTGCGGGCCAATTTCACATAGACTAAGCAACGGCGGGCCGCAAGGGGGGGGGGGTACAACCCAGCATTATATTTTTAGTAAATACCGAAACAAAAAATTCAAAGTGAAAATTAAAAACAAATACAGAAATGAACAAAACAACTCACTTGCTTCAAACACGTACAGACATCGCCAAAATCCTTTTATTTTTTTGTAGCGCTAGTGGGAAATTTGACATTGCTTGATTTTAATTATTCTTTCAATGTCTGGTTCAAGGTTGGATACAGCGATCCGTAGGTTTCCCTCCAAGTGTTCATCAGTTAGACGAGAACGACCTTTTGATTTCACTTGTTTCATTAATGAAAATGATTGTTCATTAATTTTTAATTTTTCCATTTCACAAAGCAAGTAATTTCTGTAAAATTTTAGTAAAGAAACTTTGTTACTCTGAATTTCGATAAGCTCCATCAGAAAATTGACGGGCACTGGTTCAATATTTGTCGCGAATGGTATTGCAAACACTTCCAAAGATTTCTCAAGTTTGTTGGTTTGTAAACTTATGTTACAAATCTTTAATTTTATCCTTTCTCATTTGTCCCAACAACTCCTTGTATTTGTCAGAAACATGTCTTGTCATTGTATTTGTCAACAACAGCATATGTCAGACGTATGTCAGAAAATTCTCGCCAACAGCAAGCTAACGAAAGACTACCATGGCAGTGTAATAACTCAAACATTCCACTTCTCATTGTAAAAATTTGACAATTTTTAATTTAAAGCTGCTTGATTTGCTCTTTTTATTTGTTTTGTAGTCGAAATCTTAAACAAAACTTGATATAAAAAATAATTTTTTATAAAATTTTATGATACAGTTTTTCTTTTCTTTCTTTTTTTTTGCGAAAGTCTTGGAATTTTTTTTATGTGTTCACCCAGCTGAGGGTGGCGGCGGGACGCACACGATTAGACCGAGGGCCGCATGCGGCCCGCGGGCCGCGGGTTGTGCACGACTGATCTACATAGTGAAACAACGCAATTACAATATATTTGAGCTTAAATGCTCATCCAAATTTGATTATTTCTACAACGAAGCCTATTTTTCACCTATGTAAAATGTAAACAGCAAAATATGTAGAATGAGTTGTATTAGAATTGCTGTATTTCTTTAACACAAAATCATTTAGTTCATGGAGTCTGCATAGCTGATAAGACTGAAATATTCTTTGATTTTACAAAGAGAAGGACAATTTTTTTCCATGAAGTTTTACGCATAAAGTTTAATTACTTGTAGCTCCATAGTCTTAATTTTTAAATAAAATAAATTATTATAGTATTGTGATGAATGACATGAATGTGAAATTATTTATGAATGAAATGCTGCTTTTATGGAGAGAGCCAGGCATGTTATTTTTTCTATGACGTCATTTAAATGAATTTCAGTTGCTTTCGATGAAGTTTTCAAATATAGTAAATTATCGTAGTATTATGATAATTCTAAAATTATTACCGAAGAATGTATCACATTTTAGAGATGTTTAAACCAGGCAATTTATATTTCAATGCCGTCATTTGAATGAAGTTCATTTTTTTCGACGAAGGTTTAAGTTTTCAAATATAATAAATTAATATAGTATTGTGATAAGTTTTAAAATATTACCTAGGAATGTATTGCATTTTAGACATGTTTAAATAAAATTGCTTTGAAATTGGAAAGTGTTTCATAATCAATGCTTTAAGCATGATTGATCTTTCTTGTTCTTTCTGGAGAATATATATAGCAAGAGTTGGAATTTAATTGAATTTGTTTTTCTCCCTATGTTAAATCAATTTTTATTTAAAAAACTACCTAATATATTTTACTGAAATTTGTTTTATATATTTTATGGAATAATTTGATTATTCCAAAAACTTTCGAAGCAATTTGTGAATTTGAAATTCGCTTAAAAAATGCTTGAAAAATTAGGTCCCATAGGGTTCAATGTATTTCATTTTTTCAACCCGGTTTCAATCCAAAACTAATTGGGTGATATTATTCATTTATATTCCCATAGGTTCCACAGACCGTCTGAAAAACATACTAAAATTTAATTTTGATAAAGTAATTTTTACGGCAGTTATCGTGCTAATGGACAGACAGCTAGACAGACAGACAGAATGAACAAAGTCATAAACACTTTTCAACAATGTTGTAAAGTGTTAATGAAGGAGTAATTCAGAGGTCGACGCCGGCGAAATGATTAGCTACTTATAAAATGGCTGGACACAGGCAGTTTCAAAATTACAAAAGTTTAAATTTTGAAAAGCATTTGTTTACTTTTGGATGTTTAATTACCAATTTCATGACGTTTCAAGATATTTTTTTATAAATAACTAGAACTTTTAATATTTTTACGTGAAAGAGTTTTAATAAATTAACTATTTTTGCTATTGATTTATTTTCCTATTTCTATATCCGCTTATATATGGTTTGATATTTTAATTAAGTTTTAAAAATGAGATATAAAGATATTGTATATATTTTTAAAGAAACAATGAATTTTATAAATTTAAGATAGGTGTGCTTGGGTGACCATGTTGTTTGTTTCATTTTAAAAAAAAGTAAATATTTTTTATATTTAGAATACTAATCAATAATAGTCATTTATAGAAATAGTGGATTTTATAAATAAAGTATTAAACATTTTTTTTAAATTAAGTATAAATGCATTCTAATTGATATTGGTTTCCATTTGTTTTTTCCAAATTCTTTGCTACAAGTCGTGATTAAGTTATGAACAAAAAATAAAAATAAATAGAACTATAAATATGAAAGGACTTGTTATCAATAGATATTGATTTCTATTAAAACTTATAAGAGAACTATTATAAAGATATTATTATATATAAAATAACTATTTAGTAAATTATAATATTGCGGCATGCCGATGAAACGTTTGGCTACTAGCTATATTTTCTGTTGGTGTTATAATATCACCCTTTACTTTTTAAAAATATTAATGAATTCTGAATACTGAAGGGACTACCTGAAAATAGCATCCTTTATATAAATATATATTACTTTTATTTCTTTTATTATTGATTAGAGTCAGTATAATTTTTAATAAATTTAAATATATTAAATTGAATTTATTTTTAAATTTTTTATTATATCTCATAAATAGATTTTCTTCTGTATATATATTAAAATTATTATTATATTTTTATACTGTTTTCTCTTGAATATATTAAAAATTATCAAATGTAAAAATAAAATTAAAGTTATTATATACAGGGTGTCCCAAAAAGATTGAAACGCGCTTTAATTCCTTACCTGTTGGAGATAAGTGGGCAATGTAATTTGCAAAAATGTTGAAAGTAAGGTAGGAAATAAGACTACGTTAATGAAATAGTCCTCCCATTAATTTTCAAAAAGTTACACTTTTTAAATTTTTATACGACCCCCTTAGAGAAATTTAATCAATCAGAGAATTTTTATTTTTAATGCAACAAGATCACTAAAAAAAAACCGCATATCTGAATCTTTAAAGTGTGTGCCAGTGAGTGTGTGAAGACAATATCTCACGAACGAATGGGGCGATTTGAATGAAATTTGGTACAAAAATCACAATTCGTGAATACTGGAAGCCTATTGTTTTAAAATACAATCGAATGTTCTGAACCCCTCTAAATTTTCGAGTGAAATTTTGAAAAAATCATCAAAAAATCAAAGCCTTTAATAAAGTTACGCAAATAGACATTTCTTATGTAATTTTTCCTTAGAAAACGAGTGACATAAACTTTAGAACGCTAACATGACTCGTTCTCGAGATATTGCATATTTTTTTCAAATAAATTTATAAAAAAAATCCCATAAATTCAAAAAAAATATTAACTGTTAAGAAACATGTTCACTTTCCATATGCAATATCATGCGATAAATTTGCTGACATCATTCTCGTGGATCTAACTCGTTCCATTCACGAGAAAAGATATTTTGAGTAATACTTTTGAATTTGAACGCCAATAGTCACTTATCCGTTGTAAGAATAACCTACTTCTCCGTCTATAACGCTTGTCGAGATTTTGGCGACAAATTTAGCGGAATGTCGCCAACTTGGCGACATTTTTAAATGTTGCCAGATTAACGAAAATCTCGCCAAATGGATGAAAATGACGATTAAATGAAGAAAATTCAATATCTTGGAAAGAATATAAATATCTACTATAAGAATAACATTTTTTTAGCTGTAAAAGTAATAAATCCATTGCATTATATAAAGAAAGTCATGTGCTGCCCACATCAGATTTTTTTTAATTATATATGCATCACATCATTCCTCTCATCTTTAGTTGTAACATCAAAATTGTTGCAGATTTCCAAAACTGAAGTTAATTGAAACATATTTGAGGAACACGATCAGCGTGAATAGACTTAATGGTCTCACATTATTATCTATCCATAGAGGCCTGGCTTTACAAATAACTGATGGTTAACCACATTGCTGGATCTGGTAGTGCAAGAGGCCTTCAGCTTATTTTATAGAAACACACAAATAAAGCAGTGTTCTTTACACTTGTATCTACTAATACATATTTAAAGTGTAGAAATGATTGCACAATTTTTCACCGAATGCACTTAAAACAGCAATATTTTTATTTCCATTCACTTATGATAATAACTAATTCTATCAATTCAAAGATTTTAGTCATGTCTCAAGTTCGGTGGAATTCAAAACATTTTAATATCAAATATAGTGATATTGGTTTTATGGAATCAATACATTTTAATATCAATTATTCGAGTGTATGTATTTTGTTAGATACTTTGTCTGACTATTACAGTTAAATATCTCACCGAACTACCATTGCAGACAACTTTGTCAGATCTGATTATTTTCCTCGGCCTAAAATGTTTTTATGTACATTTAAACTCAAATGATAATAAATAATATCATTCCCGATCTATTTTTTCATCATTCCCGATTGATTCTTTTCATCATTACCAATATTTTTCTATTAATTAATTATCATTTTACGATTTGCTTAAACTATTGAAAGCGAAAATAAATACAATTTATTTTCTATATGTTTATACTAAATTCCAGTTATAGCCACATACAAAATGGAACACTAGGTTTGAAAGAGGTAATCACAAGTTTCATCCCCCCCCCCAAATCAAAGTCCTGCGTACGCCACTGCCTCAGTACCTCGAGTCTTTCAATCAAACTGTTCGCTACTGTTGTTCCCATTCTAACTATCGTTCCCGCCAATCAGTCTATTCAAAGCATACCTTGTTGCTAGCTTGAAAAGTTTAATGTTCTCATAAATTTTCGAAGTTCTAATCAGTTTAACCGCATCTTATCACATTATTTTATCGATCACATTATTTTCACGGCTTATCACATTATTTTATCGATTACATCTCATGAGTCATCGCATTCTTAAAATCTCTACTTCCAAAATGAGGGACCTTTTTTCACCTCCTCAAAAGTGAGGGACCTTCTATACCCCTCACAAATGAAGAAACCTTCCTCATTACGCAAATTGCGCAGGTTGTTGTAGAACCAGCTCTTTTCCCCTACTTTCAACTTCGGAATGAAAGTAGACAGCATAAAATTTATTTATATTTTTTACAATAAAAGCAGAAGTAACTAGTAATACTAGTAGTTTGATAACCTTGAAAAGACTTTAAATAGAAAAACACAACAGAAAATACATAATATAATAGAAAAAGTAATAAATATTAATAATACAATATAATAAAATTTAAATAGAATATATATATATATATATATATATATATATATATATTATATATATATATATATATATATATATATATATATATATATATTATATATATATATATATATATATATATATATATATATATATATATATATATATATATATTATATATATATATATATATATATATAATTATTTCCTCTTTTTGTCTTAATTTCTTTTATTTCTTTGTATTTGTAGAAAATTTTGGAATAGTGTATTATGAGTTACTACATACATTCTAACTTTGGATTTAATAATTTATATTTATATATATATATATATATATATATATATATATATATATATATATATATTCAATATCAAAATCGCGCATAGATGAATTGAACGGTAAATTTCCGCATGAAAAGACCGAAGAACTCTTGTCATTCATCTATAGCACATATCTACTAGAAGACACACAAAAGGACGAAAAGATCCAGTGAACTCAAGTGAAACTACATCTGTCGGAATAGCCAAGGTCACCTAGAATAAGAGGCCCGGACATTGACAACTCAACCGCAGCAACGGAGGGAACGTATCTCCCGTGCGTAACACGTACGGGATCTGACACAGATGAATTTCTACAGTAATAAATAAGACTAATAGGAAAAAATATATCTCTAAACTAACAAGTAAATTAGTATAAACTTCGAACTGTGATTCTAAAATAAAAAATGATCTACATTGAGAACAAATATTTTTTCACTCTCTTCTGTAAACATTTATGTTAAAGTTATATTAATATAATAAACAACTGTATTAATATTTATATAATATTTAAAATATATCAAAAAACAAAACTTATAAACATTAGAAATTCAAATAATATTTTATAACTATAAATTAGGGTAAAAGCAATTACATATTATTCACTATAATGGGAGAAACTGCTGACACTTACCTATGACTTTAAAATACATATTTTATAAGCTAACATATACATATATATATATATATATATATATATCTCCAGATTTAGCATTTAGTTTTCAAATATAAGCAACATGAAACGCAGTGAAATAGTTATGAATATAATTTTCTAAATTTAACTTTTCTATTTTGTGACAGTAACTTTTGCAACATTACTACTTTTACACTAATACTATATTTCAAAAATTCTTGATACCTACCTATTTAACTTGAACAACATTTTATACTGTAAATCTAGATTTTATAAAAAATGCGAAGAAACATGCCTGTTTAAAAAATCTGAAAATTCGTCATTTAAAATTCAAGCAAATTTGTGCATAATTTTCTGTCGGATTTTAGATAAGAAAATAACTTAGTAGAAATTTATTAATCATTTTAACTTTCTGACTAAATATAAAGCTTTTTCATTTAGTAATGACAATCATCAATAGTTACACCTCAGTATGCATGCTATATGCTAGTACACACCATTTATTGATTTATATCTTCATGAAATTTAAATCATTTTTTCCTTCTTGAAATGTAAATTACCTTAACTTGTAATGACATGTAGTATATGTACAAATTTTAATTATCCATAAGTTAGGTTACCATACTAAGTAGAAAATCGTTGTCTTTCTACATGCAATGAAACTATTTAAATTATTAAATCCATCAAAAAATGTAGCAGCATTTCTTCAAATAAGGAAGTAAAATACAAAAACAGGGCTTTTATGAGTTGTAAAAACATTTTATCTTACAAACCTAATTAAGTGATATCAAATTTATATTAAAATGTATCATACTGTATATGTAGCAATAAATAGCTAGATTTGTATTTTGTCTGAAAGAAGTATATTCAAAGTTAACTCAAATTTTCTGAGTATCTGAGTACCATGTATGTGTGTATGTTTTAACTAGTACACACCATTAATATTGTGTTGAAATGTGAAATTATTTATTATTCTTGTTGAAATGTGAAGTTATTAAGTTTTTCTTGAAGCAAGTAAATAAAATACATAAAAGAAGAGTTTTTTATGAGCATATAAAAACTTTATTACAACAAATTTATAAATCCAAGTAGTTGGAGTTAACAAAGTTACATAAAAATAAAATGTATCTGCCACAAAAGCTGGATCCATATTTTGTCTGAAAAGTACCTGCATATCATATGTCACACTCAAACAAAAGTTAACCCCCCCCCCCCATTTATATCTACTGAATACCAACCTGATATATGATGAACATAAAGTATGGATTATAAATACATACTACTGATTTTACAGTAAAAGCATTTATATTAAATCCAAACAAATTTGACATTTGCATTCCCCCCCCCCCAATTGAGTTCTGAAAAGCAATTTTACTCTACGGATTAGGACATTTTCATTAGATACAAAAACTATTTAATCAGTTAAATCTAAATGACACATTAAATACTTTGATTACTACACATATTTAATAACTTTGAAACTTACTACACATATTTAATATTTTTTTCAGGAACAGTATACTGTAAGCATTTACCTACGTGCAATGATACACAAGTTTTATAAACATATCGAGTTTCGCTGCACTTTCCTTTGTAAGAGCATACTCCACATAGTCTGGGTTCCCCCCCCCCCCAAGTAACATCAAAACATCTAAGTAAGCTTCAATAAACTTTATTTACACATACTCTGAGATCCCCCCTCCCAAGTAAAATCAAAACATCTAAATAAGGTTAAATAAACTTTATTTACACAGTATGTGTTGAAATGAAACTTACTGCATATATTTAATAATTTTTTCGGGAACGGTGTATTGTAAAGCATTTACCTATGTGCAACGGTACTCAAGTTTTACAAACATATCGAGTTTCACTGCATTTTCCTTTGGACGAGCATATCTGGGATTCCGCCCCCCCCCCCAGGTAACATCAAAACATCTAAATAAGCTTCAATAAACTTTATTTACACATACTCTGGGATCCCCCCCCCCCACAAGTAAAATCAAAACATCTAAATAAGCTTCAATAAACTTTATTTACACATACTCTGAGATCCCCCCCCCACCAATATATTTGACATGCATTATTTCAACCCATCTAACAATTCAGTCAAATTCAATTAATATTATGTTATAACTAATAAACACAGCACAAAAGTAATTATTTTTAACAAAAGCCTGACAATTCAACAATAAATACAAACATCAATATGAAAATTTAAGTGTGAATGCATTATGCAATGATCACAGATACTCCCCCCCCCCCCCCCCATGCTTTATTTCTTAAACAATTATACAAAGGCATATTGCGTATATTTAATTTGTAATACAGTTTCTATGTTCTATGATTTATCAAGGCTATTTCGATAATTCTATGATTTATTATGGCTATTTCGATAATTCTATGATTTAGCAAGGCTGCAATTTGATTCATTGATACTTTAGATTAACTTAAAATAACATATCATGATGTAAGGAGTAATTTGTAACAGATTTTGTCTTTCTAAAGTCTAAAAAATGTACGATTAACGATCTCAACAAAAAAAGCAAATATTTACTTCACAAAAGTCTGTAATAAAATTATGCTTAAAATGAATGGTCAGTGATGAATAAGAAGTCATTCAGGCAATATTAAACATGAATTAAGAGTACTTTTCTCAAGATATAAGACTATTCGTACAGATATAGCAACATTCGGCGCTACACGTGCTATGTGTTACAAAAATGTTAAAATTGCATGCATAAAATAAGACAAAATAAAAAATAACTCACCATTTATGAAGCCTGTCTGCAGTAGACACTATAATCCAAGTGGGCACGTATTTAAATTATTTTTTTTATTTAAAAGTATGAATTTTTGAAAGTCACTCCTGTAACTTCAATACACTTTCGTACACTCGCAGTGATTGCATATCCCTCCGCGGCTGACGTCACGTATCCCATGATTCCTAGATGTCCGAGCCTTGTTTTAGATAGCCTTGGAATAGCTGAGGTCGGCTGAAATTCGCGTCTGACGTACTTACCGCAGAAGGGCCTATTCTCCGCGAAAAACTTCCCGGAAACTACCACGTGATAACACGTCAGCCGCGAATCTCAGCAGACCTCACCCATTTCGACGACGTCACGAATATGCGTGGCAGCAACTGAATGACGAGATTTCTTTGTTTACTTCATGCGGAAATTTACAGTTCAATCGCAATTTTACAATTTTCAATTCTGTGCGCGATTTTGATATTTAAAACACACACACACGCATATATATATATGTATATAAGATTTAAAATTAATAACGATTATAGAGGTGGAATGAATGCGTTTACAAGGTTGCAGAAAGGTCAAGGGGGATTGCCACCCTTTATCTTGGTTAGAAGCTAGCTTTGACTTCATGAAAACGCTCCCATAGACACTGCACGCCCGAAACAGCAATCGAACTTGTCCGTGGGGATAAAATGACCGAATCCCTGACAACACATAAAAAGAATCAAAAGAAAAGATCAAAAAAATTGGAAAGTTTACAAACCAACATGAATCAAGGAAGAGTTGCATAAAGCTAATAGACGTACGAGAGGAATGCACATTTAGAAATGTCACGTCGAATATAGAGAGCATTCTGAAAGAGAAGCAATAGATTATCCTAGGTAAGAGTGGAGTTGTATTCCAGGATGTCGGATAAATTAACATAATTTTTATCACAATATTTTCTGAAAAAAACATCGTAATAGTGTTTGATAAAGCGGAAAGGATATGATTGTTCCTGAGTTCCTTTGTTACTTAAAAATTTGAATTTTTAACTTTTTGGGATTGTATTTTATTATATATATATATATAAATTTCATTTTATTATTAACTAGGCGCCCTCTGCGACCAGCCTGTTCGCTACCCTTGAAAATTCTGACCGTGGCAAACTCACTCGCGCCATATCCCCGTGGAGTTGTTGTTGAGACCCAGACCATCCGACCTACCAGAAAGGTGTAAGGTAACTATTTGGAAGACCAGGAAGTGCCACCCAATTTAGACCGGAACCCAGTGGGGGAAGCATCCACAGGGACCGTATCCTAGTTCCCCTACCACCAACCTCTTGGAAGGACTTACGGATCCACATGTTTAACGTACTCCGCCTGAACACGGCGGCAGTTTTGGCAGCGGCGGGAATCGAACCCTGGTCTACCGAGTGCAATTCCCGTACGCTAACCACTGGGCTACCGCGCCCTCAACCCCGTGGAGTTAACAAAGTTTGGTTTAGTTTAATGACGTTAAAACTAATAATGAAATTTTAAGGCACCGCGATAATCTCCATAACTTTCTTTTTATTTATTTTTTTATTTCTTCAGTGTCTATTTTTTTTCATTGTGGTCCCAACCGCGATAAGGCAGAAGGTATGCCGATTCAGAACATTCAGAAGTAATCTATCATGCCACACGCCAAACGTCGTTTTATCGCCAGTTCTGGTTTATTCTGGCTACACCTGCAATTGGAGAGGAAAGACGAATTGTTTAATAAAGAATATTGTTCAGAATTTGATTGCATATCAGATTGCGTAAGAGAATGTCGTTAGATACATTTGTCTTAAAAAAGTATACAGTAGCATTTCAAATACTGGTTTGATTATTTATAAATCAAATAACAATCCGACTAATGTGGTTTTCAAGTAATACTATTAACATACATGTATTTAAGAACTTTGTGTACTGCATACGGATTGTTTGAAATTAGTTAAAGAAATGTTCGACACACATACATATAATTTATTATTTGAATAAAACGATTCTATGCGAGATTTCGTAGTAAATATATGTGTAAAATTCGTATATTATTCAATTCTTATATAGTATAAGAATCCGTAACGAAATTTGAAGATTATTTGAAAGGAGGAAATATTTGGCATTTTAAAAATGCAAAATTTGTAACATTTGAAGGAAATTTGCTTGACATTTTTCAGTTTGTGGGAGCAATGTTGCTTTTCCGACACACATAGGATAATGCAGTGTTTTTGAAGATGTGTTTGTTCTGCGGAACCCTTGGGGTTTTGCGACATGATAGTTTCAAGAAAATTTTCTTAAAAAATTAAAATCGAGTAAAATTTTAATGCTTTTATACTTTTAAATTATTTAAATTTTAAATATTTTATTATTAAATAGAAGAATTTTAAATGTTATTGGAAAATAAATAAAAATATTTCCTAATTTAAATATGGTAAACAAATATCAAAATTAATTGCACTTTGCATTTAAAAATTCTCTGGTCAATTACATTTCCAGCAACTTACGTACGTGTAATCGTTCATTTAAATTAGTAATATATTTTACAATTATTTTTACGTCTAAGTTTGGCAAAATTGAAATTTTTAATACAAAAAATTATAAAAATATGAAAGAGCTTTTATGCAATGGAAAGTGATGTGTACACTTCAATTTCGAAAGAACTATTAAGTATTTCCATACATTTCAGCACACTTATTTCATACAGTCATATGAATTATTGGAAAAACCAGAAGTTACATATTCAGACCAGGAAATCCTTAGTGAACCCTACACCCCCCCCCCCCCCGGAATTCAATGCTTAATCTATACCAGTCTTCATCTAAGCTGTACCTAAAGCAAAGTCTGAAAAACAGATGTTGAAATGAAAATGTAAATTTTTGAATAGGAAGTGACATATCTCTCTCCAGAACAAGAATTAGAAATCCTTCATGAACCCTACCTCCTCCGTAATTTTATGCTGCATTCATATTAGCCACTATATCTTTTTAAACATCTAAATCCTACGAAATAGATGTCTAAAAAAATTCGTTAAACACAAGGGCAAATTGCAAAATTTTCCCACCAAAATCTGCATTTCAAAATTATTTAGAGTAAAATTATAATATTATTTTTTGTACACACATGAGATACATTGTCTGTGACTTACAGTTTTAAGTGGGTTGTGAGCAATATACATTTACACTCAGTTTTATACGTTACACAAATAGATCTAATATAACAATTACGGATATAAAGGACTAAATAAACTTTAATTTTTGCATACCGATTTAAAGGTATATTTATGCCGTAGAATGTAAAATCTGACTAATTTAATATTCATGGATTTTTTTTGTGAAATATATATATATATATTTATATATAAAACATATATATAATAATGATTATCTTTATCTTTATGACCTGCAATTTGTGTTATTATTTCCTCATTATGGTTGAATTTCTTTTATTTCATTGTATTTTATAGACATATTTTATGATAGTGTATTATGAGTTGCTACTTACTCTCTACCATTGGATTTACAATTTTAATATTTATATATATATATATATATATATATATATATATATATATATATATATATATATATATATATATATATATATATATATATATATATATATATATATATTTATATATATATATATATATATATTTATTTATATATATATATATATTTATATATATATATATACACATATATATATATATATATTTATATATTTATATATATATATATATATATATATATATATATATATATATATATATTGACAAGTCACGAGGTCTTCATAATCGCAAACTATAAATTGTTATTTTTTCCTTGAAGGAGATGAAAGTTCCAAATAAAGGTTTAAACTATGTTAGTTTTTTTTAGCATTTTGCTAAAAGAAATCTTATTTTGCTAATACATGTTCTAACATTAAGCAACAGGTTTCCGGTTTTCCCTAATTGTAATTTTGTACCAAATTTGGTTCGAATCGCTTCATTCGTTTGTGAGATATCGTCTCTACAGACTCACTGACACATACACGCGCTCACACATGCACACTCAGGTACTCACACATGCGCACTCATGCACTCGCATATGCACACACACACTCGCATGCACACACACACACACACACTCGCACGCACACACACAATCGCACGCACACACATCAAACACATACATGCATGACTTTAAAAACGTCTGATTCGTGGTCAAGGTTGCTTGAAACGTGCTCTCCCGACAATATAATTTCGCTTATATATATGAAAGTAAAAATCCATCCTGCACCTTAGCATCATTCCTCGCATTATTCAGTTATAACTTGAACGTAAATGCGAAGTCTTTAGTGCATTAAATGAATCAAATCCGAAGTATTTGACGCTCTCCATCATTCATTCAGAGTTCTTTGCACCTCCCCCCCTACTCTGCCTTATTTTAAAGGAGAAATATCACGTGACTTGCTGACTTGCTCCGAAATAACCTTGAAGGCGATAGTCTCTCCGCGCGTGACGTAATACATTTGGCTAAGGCTCCTCTATATACGAGCTGACTCATCAAGCATATTGAAGCCCACCATAGCTAAAATGCGCAATCCATTTGCATTAGCTTTATTCGTATTTTTACTTTAGGACGTAGAATTGAAATAATTATGGATGATTGTTCTGCACCGAACTGCTCTAATCATTCTAAAAAGGGTTTTAGGCTATTTCGCTTTCCTAGAAACGAAGAAAGAAGAGAACAATGGCTAATAAATAATTGGATACCCAGTACTGGAGCATACTCGTGCGAGCTAAGTTCTAGAATATTCTAATAGATACTTCTTTTTTTATATGAAGCATTTATTTTAAACACTTATTTTATAATTTCCGTAACTGTAGTATGGAACCTTATGAGCTTCAATATGCTTGATAAGTCAGCCTGTAGTAGAGGAGCTCTACATTTGGCGATCGCTTCGAAAGCCAGCCAATTTCCTCGTGTGATTTGAAAGGAGTGACCTGAATTGATATACTTTCTGGCCAACTGCGTCCCAACCACCACCCGATGTAAACAATATAACGCCACAATTCAATCCAGCATAATGAGCCAAAAACCTTATAAAAAGCAAACACTAATTCGGTTTTTAATTGTTCCTAGCCCAAAAACCGTACAAAAAGCAAACACTTAATCGGTTTTTAATTGTCACTAGACCAAAAACCATATAAAAAGCAATCACTGATGACATTTGCAAATATAATTTAATACCCATGCTAATATCCTCATCAGGATAAATATATCAGCCAGACGTTTTTAAAAATGACGTTCTTAGAAAATTAATAAATGTATTTAAAATGAAAAGTAATTTATTTCGAATAATTTATTCCAATAAAATGAATGAATAATTTATTCAAATAAAATGGATGATTCGTTTTAGTTTAATGACGTACATTCATTATTTGGCAGGCACAAATATCGAATGTTCCATTCGATTTCGCTATTCATGTTCCATTCAATTTTGCTATTGCGTATTCAGAACCGTGACATCCCCTCCACCTCCCCTCCTCCATAGAAAGACAATGCATCTGCACGCGCAAAAAACTTCTGCGGGTGAAAAACGAGGATGAAAAATTTCTTTAGCGGTTTACTCAGAAATTGAAACCCGGAAATTCTTAAAATCCGGATCCTGCAGCTACTTTTTATTATTTCTTGATCAGATTGGACTTGTAAGAAAGCCTGATGTTTGAGCTTTCTAAAAGTGTAAATTATTAGTCGAAATTGTCGGAACTTTTCCCGATACAAGGATTTAAAAACGAAAGTTTTAAAATAAGTTAACGACGTTTTTTTGAGCCGAAAGTAACTTTTGTTTTAAAATCTTTAAAAGATATTAGAATTTGTCCCTGAGATTCAAAATTGATATATTTTAGCTCGCAATTGTCTGCTCTTTGCGATCGTGTGATTTGTTTTTTTCTACGCCATCTGGATGGTGGAGAAAAAAAGGGGAAGAAGCGGTCGAAATCGCATAAAACATTAACTAACAAAAAAAAAATAATTCAAATTTTAAAAATCGGGTTTCACGTGTCACCTCCCCCCCCCCCGGATCTCCTATTGCCAAATTTCGTAGCTCTGCGACGCGCGGTCGCTGAGCCTATAGTGTATAAGACAGAGACACAGACACACAGACATTGCCTTTTATTATAGAGATAATTTTTATTACTCTTTTCTATTATATTATTTATTTTCTAATTTTTTTCTATTTAAAGGCTTTTCAAGACTATCAGACTGCTAGTATTACGCGTTAATTCTGCTTTTATTGGATGAGAGAGTGTCAAAAATATTGTACTATCAAGAACATAGTGTTGTAATTGCAGGGTGGAGTCGACCTTGATTCAAAGAAATAGAATTCCTGGCCGCTAAAAAACTTTTTCCTGGGGTGGTCAAACTAAACAATGAGACGTAAAAATTGGCAAGCTTAATGTTTACATTTGTGACCTTAAACGTCCAGGGGAGGGTAAACGCCCTTTTGTGCTCCCCTACGGGCCCCATGGCAAAACGCAAATAGAATTTTTCTAGGGGTGCAAACTATATGTTGATACCTACAATATCGACTAGCTTGAAATCTACATTTGCGATCTTGAATGTCCAAGGGGCGAGCAAGTGCACCCCTTGCCTTCGCCTATGGGCGCCCATAGAGTTTTTTCCATTGTTGTTGTTGAGACCCAGACCGTCCGACCTACCAGAAATGTGTAAGGTAACTGTTTGGACGGCCGGGAAGTGCCACCCAATTTAGACCGGAACCCAATGGAGGAGGCATCCACAGGGACCGTGCCCTCATTCCCCTACCACCAACCTCTCGGAAGGACTTACGGACCCACATGTTTAATGTGATCGTACTCCGCCTGAACACGGCGGCAGTTTTTGCAGCGGCGGGAATCGAACCCGGGCCTACCGAGTGCAACTCCAGCGCGGCAGCGCACTAACCACTGGGCTATCGTATTCCACTTTTTCCATGGTGACAAACTAAAGGCTGAGTCATTCAATATCGATTAGCTAACATGTCTAAAATTGAATATCTATGGGAGGGCAAATGTCCTCTTTGCCCACCACTATGGGCGCCCATGTAAAATTTACCAGGAGAGCAAACTCAAAGATAAGTAGTTCAATATCAAATAGCTTGAAGACTGCAATTGTAACCTTAAACATCCATGGGAGGGCAAATTTCCCTTGTGTTCTATTATGGGAGCTCATGGCTTATTCGCCCATAGAACTTATTCCAGCGACGACAAACTCTTTTTGAATTGGGGGATGAGGCTTTCCATATGGACTTGCTTGCAATCTACATTTGTAACCTTAAAAGTACACGGTAGGGCTAGTTTCATCTTGCTTTCCCTTATCGGGGTCCATAGCAAGGATACCCATAGAACTAATTCCATCTGCGACAAACCCAAAGATGAGGCGTTCAATATCGACTAGATTGAGACATACATGTCTAACCTTGAAGGTCTATGGAACGCAAGTTTCATCGTTTCCCTCCACTATGGGCGTCCATGTAATATTTCCAGGAGAGAACTTGATGAGGCGTTCAATATCAACTAGCTTGTAACCCGCTTTTGTAACCTTGAATATCCAGTTGAGCTTTAGTGCTACCTTACCGTCCTCTATGGGTGCCTATTGAATGGGATACCTACTTATACACTATTGCCCTCGGGACAGAACCTAACGAAGCCGAAGTTTCGATTCCCTCAGGGGTAGTGAACAGTCTCTCCAGATCCTCCAAAAGTCTCTGTGACATAAAAAGCTGAAACATTGCACACTTGCTCACTTACCATGGGCTCTGGTAGGTCGGACGGTCTGGGTTTCAACAACAACACTTACCATGGGCGCCCATAGGGGGTGTTGAATGTCACGAATGTCAAACTAATGAAGTACATCTCTTCCATGATATTATCTCCCCGTTGGAAAAAAGTTGTATTGACGTCCTTGCCATGGGCTCCCATAGGGGAACGTAAGGGAGCACTTACTTTCTCGTGAACAGTCAAGGTCCCAAATGTAGCTGTCAAGCTAATAAATATTGTACGTCTCATCCTTGAGTATGCTCATGGAAAAAGCTCTATGGATGTCCTTGCTATGGGAGCCCATTAAATTTTGAAAACCACAAACGTAGGTATCAAGCTAATCGATATTGTGCGTCTCGTCCTTGAGTTTTCCTCACTTTAATAAGTTCTATGGTCACCTTTACTATGGCCTCCTATAAGGGAGCGCAAGGAGCACTTGCCCTCTAGTGGACGTTCAAGGTCCCAAAGTAGGTATCAAGCTAGTTGATATTATACGTCTCTTCCTTGAATTCTCCCCTGGAAAAAGTTCTGTGGGCGCATATAGGGAGCACGTGGGTGCACTTGCCCTTACGTCACAGATTTTAAAGTCACAGATTTAGGTTTTATTCTAGTAGATATTGTACATCTCATACTTGAGTATGCCTCCCTTGGAAAACGGTCTATGAGCGCCCATAGTGGTCGGTTGAAAGTCACAAATTTAAGTATCAAGCCAATCGTTATTGTACATCTCGTCCTTGAGTTTACCCCATTGGAATAAGTTATACGGGTTTGCTTGTCTTGAGCACCCATAGAGGGGCGCAAAGGGGCACTTGTTTTCCCGTATTCGTTCAAGGTCACAAATATAGGTACCAAGCTAGCCGATATTATACGTCTCATCCTTGAGTTCCCCTTGAAATTAATTCTATGTCTGTCCTTGCCATGGGCGCCCATAGAGCAGCGGGAGGGGGCACTTGCTCTCCCGTGAACGACCAAGGTCACAAATGTAGGTATCAAGCTAGTACATAATTACGTCTCATCCTTGAGTTTGGCCATCCCAGGAAAAGTTTTATGTTCTCCTTTGAATCCTATATCTTCGAAACAAGGTCGATCGCTTTCTGCAGTTACAACACTATATTATGATCGCACTATATTTCTGACACACACGCTCTCTCATTCGTCCTCTAATCACGTTAATTATAAAATGTTATACCTAATTCTGATTTTTTACAGAATGCATCTACATATAGAATTTAATGGCTATACGTATTCTCTCTCTCTCTTGCGAAAGTAGTCGATATTGTATGCATCATTCTTGGGTTTACCCCTTGGCAAAGTGCTATGGACGCCCATGCTTATAGCATCGACAAAAGAAACAAAACATAACAGAGATGACTACTTCTATTTCTCTCCCAAGGGCAGACAAAATGGATGGGGTGCAAAAATTCCTTCCAAACCCTACAGAAGTCTCCGCGACATAGGAAGCTGAAACTTTACACACGTACTATCATCCCCCGGCTGTCGAAACGGTTACCTTACACCTTTCTGGTAGGTCGGATGGTCTGGGTCTCAACAACAACACGTACTATCATCCGGCCGCCAAAATAGCTGCTCAAGACCTCGGACGAGTCGGACAGTCTGGGTCTTCAACACGTACTATCATGGTCGCCTATAGAGGCGGGCAAAAGTGCGATTACTCTCCCTGGGCATTCAAGGTCACAGATGTAGTTATCAAGCTAGTCGATATTGTATGTCTCATCCTTGAGTTTGCAACCCCCGGAAAAGTCGAAATTGAATGGCGCTCATAGGGGATAGCAAGGGGGTACTTGTCTCCTCTGAACTTTCAAGGCCACAAATCTAGGTCTTAAGCTAGTCAATATCGTAAGCTTGTCAAACTCATTCTTGAGTTTGTCGCCGCTAGAATTAGTTCTATGGGTGTCCTTGCCATAGGCGCCCATAAGGGAACATAAAGGGAAACTTGCCCTCCCGTGGGCATTTAAAGTTACAAATGTAGCTCTCAAGCTAGTCTATATTGAACGCCTCATCCTGAGTTTTTCACCGCTGGAATTAGTTCTCTGGGTGTCCTTGCTATTGGCGCCCATAAGGGAATGCAAGGGAAAACTTGCCCTACAGTGAATGTTTAAGGTTACAAATGTAGACTACAAGCAAGTCGACATGGAACCCCTCATACTTGAGTTCGCCCATGAACGTTTAAGTTTACAAATGTAGTCTACAAGCTAGTTGTACTTGAACTTCTCATCCTTGAGTTTACCCTCCTGGAAAATGTTACATGGGCGCCTATAGGGAAGGCAAGGGTGCAATTACTCTCCCTGGACATTCAAGGTCACAAATGTAGTTATTAAACTAGTCAATATTGTATGTCTAATCCTTGAGTTTGCAACCCCCCCAAAAAGTTAAAGTTGCATGGCCCTCATAAGGGATAACAAAGGGGGCACTTGCCTCCTCCCGACTTTCAAGGTCACAAGTCTATGTCTTAAGCTAGTCAATATCGTAAGCTAGTCAAACTCATCCTTGAGTTTTTCGCCGCTGGAATTAGTTCTATGGGTGTCCTTTGCCATGGACGCCCACAAGGAAACACAAAGAGAAACTTGCCCTCGAATGCATATTTAAAATTACAAGTATAGCTCTCAAGCTAGTCGATATTAAACGCCTCATCCTGAGTCTGTCGCCGCTGGAATTAGTTCTCTGGATGCATGTGCCATGGGCTCCCATTATAGAACGCAAGGGGAAACTTGCCCTCCCGTGGACTTTAATGTTACAAATGTAGGTTACAAGCTAGTTGAAATTAAAGGCTTCATCCTTGAGTTCCCTACCGGAAGATGTTACATGGGCATGGGCGCCCATATTAGAGGGAAAGAAGGACACTTTTCCTACCATAGACGTTCAAGGTTAGACATGGAAGTCTTAATCTAGTCGATATTGAATGCCTCATCTTTGAGTTTGTCGCCGATGGATTTAGTTCTACAGGTATCCTTGCCATGGACGCCCATAGGGAACGTAAGGTGAAACTTGCCCTACCGTGTACATTTAAGGTTACAAATGTAGATTACAAGCAAGTCAATATGGAACGCCGAGTTTGTCGCCGCTAGAATTAATTCTATGAGCGTCCTTGCTATGGGCTCCCATAATGGAACACACGGAAAACTTGCCCTCCCAAGACCGTTTAAGTTTGCGAATGCAGTCTATATGCTAGTAGATATTGAACTTCTCATCCTTGAGTTTGCCCTCCTGCAAAATGTTGCATGGGCGCCCATAGGGGAGGGCAAGGGTTCAGTTACTCTCCCTGGACATTCAAGGTCACAAATGTAGTTATCAAGCTAGTCGATATTGTATGTCTCATCCTTGAGTTTGCAATCCCCGGAAAAGTT
Organism: Amaurobius ferox; assembly: GCA_951213105.1. NCBI lineage: Eukaryota > Metazoa > Arthropoda > Arachnida > Araneae > Amaurobiidae > Amaurobius > Amaurobius ferox. The sequence continues at coordinate 84,861,428 of OX578145.1, read as the reverse complement.
GAAGTTGCATAGCGCTCATAAAGAAGAGCAAGGGGACACTTGCCGCCTCTGAACTTTCAAGGTCACAAATCTAGGTATTAAGCTAGTCAATATTATAGGATAATCAAACTCATCTTTGAGTTTGTTGCCGCTGGAATTAGTTCTATGGATGCCCTTGCCATGGGTTCCCGGTGTCCTTGGTGTTTTTGGGTGTCCCGGTGTTTTTGGGTGTCCTTGCCATTGGCGCCCATACGGGACTGCAAAGGAAAACTTGCCCTACTGTGGACGTTTAAAGTTACAAATGTAGATTACAAGCAAATCGATATGGAACGCCTCATCCTTGACTTTGTCAACCGCTGGAATTACTTCCATGAACGTCCTTGCCATGGGTTCCCATAATAGAACACTGGAAACATGCCCTCCCATGAACGTTTAAGTTCACCAATGTAGTCTACAAGCTAGTAAATATTGAACTCATCCTTGAGTTTTCCCTCCTGGAAAATGTTACATGGGCGCCCATAGTGGAGGGCAAGGAAGACACTTGTCCTCCCGTAAACGCTAGTTAATTTAATTCTTATTAAAAAGTAATGCATTTTAAACGTGACTAAATTGCTTAATTGAAAATTATATATCCATATTAAAATAAAAAGAATTGCAAGACTTTCTTGCGCTGTTCGTGCGACTTGGTTATGAAAAAATCAACAACACAATAATGTTCATTTGTAACTTTTACAATAAAAGCAGGAGTAACTCCTAATACTAGTAGTTTGATGGCCTTGAAAAGTAAATTAAAAAAATAGAAAATAAATAATATAATAGAACAAAGTAATAAAAATATTAATAATAAACTAAAACTTAAATAGAATATATATATATATACCGGGTGGTCAGAATTAAAACACCCCTACTCTGAGCTTTCTATACATCGAACTGCTCAGTGTAAAGGTTCCAAAATTGTTGAACTACTATTCAAGACATGGGGAAAGGGATTACGCAAAATCAAAATTAGTTCCAGAAACACCGATAGGTGACGCTGTACAACAGAAAATATGCTGAAAAGACACAAAATACACATTTGTAACATATTTTATTAGAACGTACCAAACATTCATATCATAAGGACCTTATCGATGCGGGGAATGCTGCTCAATATGGTTCCCTTCTTCAAGATGTAAAATCTGCAGTCTGTGGATAGCTTGTTCAACTGCGGATCGTAATTGGTCGATTGAGATGCTTCTCACATGCAGAGTGATACTGTCTTTCAAATCTGCCAAGGTTACGAGACGTCCTCGATAAACAAGACATTTTAAGTATCCCCACAGCCAAAAATCACAGGGATTAAGATCTGGAGAACGAAATGGCCAGGTTGTCGGAAACGCACGACTAATTACTCTACCATTAGTAAAATGTTGCCGAAGAAACTGCTGTACACAGAGTCCAATGTGTGGAGGCGCTCCATCTTGCATAAAGGTAATTGAATCAAGACATTGGTGCTGTTGCAGTTGGGGTACAACAAAATTTTCGAGCATGTTTTTGTACCTCCTGGCCGTCACGGAGCATGTCACAGGGCCATTGGGAGTAGCCTCTTCGAAACAGAAAGGTCCAAGAATGAATGTGGCTGTGAATCCACACCAGACTGTAACTTTCGGTGAGTGAAGTGGAATCTCTTGGAAGGTACGAGGGTTTTCCGTGTCCCAAATGCGACGGCTATGGGTGTTGACTGTTCCACATAGATGGAAATGCTCTTCATCGCTCCATAGAATCTGCCATGGCCGCGATGCATCCACTTCAACTCTAGCCAGAAATGTCAATACAAAGGTCAGTCGCTTCTCCCTGTCGATGGTCAGCAAGTGGTGATTGTGACTAATTTTGTACGGGAAAAAATGGCCTATGTTTCTCATTACGTTCCGCACTGTGCTGTGGGAACACCCAAGTGTCCTGACACTCCACGTGCACTACTACAGCCTATAACGTTATCCATTGATTGTTTAACAAAGCGGTGGCAACATCGTCAACGACATCTGAACGAGTCGATTTGCATCCTCGACCCGGCTGAACTCCAAGATCTCCAGTTTTCTCGAATCGAGCAATCATTCTCTTGAGAGCTTGTGGAAGTAATGTTCCTTTGCGCAAATTCTTCAGTCGACGAAACTCTCGAAGTGCAGCTGCAGCATGTCCTTTGTTTTCATAAAACAGCTACACAAGCAAAGCGCGTTCTGGCAGTGTGACAGCCATCGCTGATAAGAATGAAAATTTGCCAGTTTCATGCCCAGAACATAGTAGCTGCAAACCAAGGATTTATGCAAATTTTTGTGCTTACAGTGCGAAATTGCAGTTACAATGACAGTTTAAGTTTCTTCACTTTTTATCTTCTTTTTTTTCATATCAGCAAAAAAAATTAAAAAGGAAAAATTCCATATCGCATGTGTTTCTTTTTTTTTGTGATTATTTTGTGTCTTTTCAGCATATTTTCTGTTGTACAGCGCCACCTATCGGTGTTTCTGGAACTAATTTTTTTTTCACGTAATCCTTTTCCCCATGTCTTGAATAGTAGGGTCAACAATTTTGGAGCCTTTACACTGAGTAGTTCGGTGTATAGAGAGCTCAGAGTAGGAGTGTTTTAATTCTGACCACCCGGTATATATATATATATAATATTATTCCATACAATAGTCTAAAAGTTTTAAAGTTTATATTTATATATGTGTATGTGTTTCCAGTATCAAAATCGAACGAATAGGCGAATTGAAATGTGAATTTCCATATGAAGTAACCAAAGAACTCATCATTCATCTGGGGCCACTCATCTACGTGACGTCACACTGAAAGACAAAAAGAAAACAACTGTGGAAGTGGCTGAGTCTTGTGAAATTGCCACATGACGTTTTTATCACGTGGTATTTTCCGGGAGTTTATTGCGGAGAATAGGCAACTCTTATCACGTGGTAGTTTACCGGGATATGATGCATTTACTAAGCGCTAGGGAGAATCTTTAGTAATAAATGCAAAATTCAGTTTTCGGTTTGGCATCACCATAAGCATATTTTGGAAAGTGAAATTTCATTGTTGACGAATGTGAATAAATATTTACTCGCCATCTTGTTACTAAATTCAATTTGTATCTATATCATTGAATATTATTTAGGTATTAATGTCAAAATGTTTATGTATATTTTTTTTTACCCTTTTTGGTTTTTATTGTTTTACTTTCAAGTGCCTCTTTGTGTCGTGATCTGCTCCCGACGAAATTAAATGACTCTGCTTGCTGCGTTGCACTTACATTTAACATCATGCGGCATTATTCCGATCACTGAATTTCGTTTTTTATTATTATTTATACTTTTAATGCCATAATATTTATATATATTTCCTTAGAGGAAGTAATTACATGCGCATCCGTTCTTACAATAACTGCTGTGTCGTCATAATTTTAAAATCATGTTGTTACATCATCTTTTAAGCTGCAACTTAAAAAGCATACTAGTGGGAAGCTGTCAATATTAATAGTTATTTTAATTACTATTAATGGCAATTAGGGAATCGTGCCAGTAGTGGACAATCTTCTTGTGTAAAATTGTGTAGCTTTTCAATGTTGCAGAATTAAATTGCATCATTATTAATTATTTGTCTTGGTCACAGCCCTGGCCTCAGAGCTATAAAAGCTATTCTATGTCACCTCATCAAAATTGGGTGAACCTTCCCTTCGGATACTAAATGGCGAGATAAATTAAAATTAGAATGGTATAACCACTTATACAAAATGGTCCTTGAGATTTTATATTAAGCACTTGATGTGTCCCCCTATAAAACTAATTTTAGCATATATTTAAAGCTCATGTGAATTCATGTTGTGATTATTTAGTAATTGGGTAAGCCAACTTTTACATAGCTATTCAGAATTATTGTTATTAAAGAAATTTTGAAATGTATTTTTATTTGGCATAAGACAGGTATGGTCATCCTGCAAATTCCTTATTCTGAATTTTGACATTTAAACTTATATGAATTGCATTAAGGCATGTGTAAGGCAGTTTATATCATTATACATGCTTATTTTTTTTACTTTTTAAGAGTGTAATTAACCAGTAACTTTTTTTAAATGCTCTCTACTTAAGAAAAATTATGAGAATACCCCCCTCATCCTCCTCTTCTAAATTTTTGTAGTAATGTTTACATCTGGTTTTCCTGCAAGTCAGAATTTGTGCATCTTTGATGCAGATCATGTTGAACCAATTGAAGACTTGTACAAACTCTTTTAATAAGCAAACAATAATGTAAAACTATTTTAAGCCTTTTTATTTTCATTTATTTTTTTTGTGCATGTGGTATTAAGGTTTGGGGCAGTTGAAAGTGCTCAAGGGTCATTCCACAGTATTCATGTGTTACGTACGGGACATTTCACAGCAAAATTTTGAGATATTTGTACATTTTTAAATGTCAAAATATAAATGAGAAAGTTTGCAATTATTTTTAATGTATTATATACCACTTCATCTAGATTCCTGTGAAGTTTCTTTTTGTTGGAGCCAATAGTTTTTTTTTTTTTAATTAATAAAGTTTTGTTACGTACGGGACATCACAAAAAATTGTTTTAAAAGTACCTCCAGCAATTTGGATTTTGCTCTGAATTTATTAAATATTTTCACAAATAAATTTAATGAGTAGAAGCAGAAATATACATTTTATTAATTAACTTTAAAATTATTTTTTAAAATTGTGTCATTAATTAATGAAAGCTAATTACTTCTGTTACGTACGGGACAAGTCTGTTTGTTACGTACGGGACCTATGATTTGAAGTAACAGTACTATAAGGAATTGTGAACTAAAATGTATACAAATGTTAATTTAATGAATTTACTAGCTCTATTAATGTATTCAAACTTATGTTTAATTATGGAAATAAAAATAATTAATGATTTCTGAAATATTTTAATTGCTATTATATAAATTAGGATTTTCCATGCATAGCTCCATTTGAAAAAATGGTAAACATTTAAAAATAAAATAAATGTTTTATACAAGTCCCAAAACATCAATAATGTCTTCAATTTTTTTCACTTCCTCCATTGGCAAAGAAAAATGTCCCCAGCTATTAATTAGACTTGGTGCTTTTTCGAGCTTAGTCAAAATATTTTTTTTTTTTTGAGGTTTTATCCTTTTCTGGGATGTGTGGCCAGGAAAACTTATTTTTACCTAAAGGTTTCATAAAGGATAGATAGAGATATTAATTCCTGGCCACCAATAATCATCGTACATCACCGATACCCAGTCTGAGTTTTTCAGTGTACATGCATCTGAGCTAGGCTCTTTATCTTCTACAAGGCATAAAATCTTTATCTTTTCATCAGGATCCTTTTTATCAGAAAAACAAGAATGCTTCCAAAGGCCCAGACTGTCCAAGTCTATTGGTTGGGCCAAATGCATGCTATGTATACCTGATATCGAAGTAGCACTTTCCCATTTTTCAATGAATGCAAACTTAGTTATGCATATCTGAATGTCCGCTCCACTTATGTATTTAACATTTATACAGGGTACTAGTAGCTGTATTTATTACGTACTGCTTGCGCAATATACTTAACCAAAAGTTTCTCTTAACTGCAGCGTAAAATTTTCCGCAAAGTCTTCATAAATAATTATATGCCCAACCTGTAGGGGTTTTTTTGAGGTTTTAAACTCTGCAAGTTGTTTTTGTGCAGTATAAACATGCAAAACAAAAGGGTTCAAAAGACTGATTAATTCTTCCTTTGCCTTAAGTAAATAGTAAACAATTAATTCTTTCTTCATTTTTCCTTCAATTCATTTCCATGGATAAAAGTTATAGTCTAAAAATTAAATTTTTGATAAGTTTTAAATCAAAATTCTGCATTTTGTCCCGTACGTAACAGATTTGTCCTGTACGTAACATATTTTTATTTATCATACCCAGCTTCTAAATGAAAAGATACAATATTTTAATTGAATAATTTAGGAAGCTAGCTCACCAATTGAAGAGGAAAAAAAAACTGTTCAGTTGTCATCAGTATTATTAGTTAAAAAATTAAAAATAAGCTCAAGATTGTTTCGTACGGGACAAAAAGAAAGTAATCATTGAAAGTTTATGATAAAATATTTTTTTAATTTTTTTCTTTTTATTTCATATAATGCTACTATTAAAAGGGTTTAATGAAACATAGGAACTTTGAAATAAAATAAAATATTTTTTGAGTTATAGTTAAAAATATAATGTCCCGTACGTAACAAATTTTTCTATATGGCTGCAAACAAAACCCTCTAATTTTTGTTTGGTTAAAAATATAGATTTTCTGTTGATAAACTTTAATAGAAGGGATTTCAAGCTTTAAAATGATGTATTACACTTAATTTTTTATAAAAAATTTTTTTTCAAACTTGTGAAGCCAAATACTGTGGAATGACCCTCAAAACAATCATAAGTATTGTTTTCCTTCAAATCTCAATACTGGTATTAGCAATTAAAAGAATATATAGTATAAGAGAGGTATTAGCATTTAAATTACTTGCTATGCATTTTGTATTAAGACGTGCTATGTTAAAGAATTTTTAAATATAATTCTTTTCCCGTATTTTTATGACATCAAATGCTTTAAAAGAGCTTTTATGTTATTTTTTGAAGTAATGTATGAAAATGTTACATTTTCAGCTTTTCCTACAGACATGGCTTCAACAGAATTTGCAGACGTTGTAACTTCTAGCACAACTGGGAATAGCTGGCATGATCTTAGTAAATCAGATTATGCAAAAGTTATATTTTGTGATTTATATCACGACCCACTTTCCAGTGTAGGCTGCAGATTTCAGATTACTGATGATGTTCATGAGGATCCATGTGATTATGTGGGACTTTTTCGAGTTGGTTATGATAATCTCTCTCAGTGCCTTGTTTCAAAATTGTTGTCTGAAACAGAATGTGAAGAGGATGGGAAGTTGCTTCGGTGTACATTCACAAGTAAGTTTTTTCATTTCCTTCAAATATTGCTTTCACAAATTTTTTCAATCTCAAAATTTTGATGCCAATTTTTGTTTTAAAACCTCCTGAATATGTTTTGATTATTTTTAACGTGCTGTCTGTCTGTGGATTAATATCTTGTATACACAATAGCTGCCACAAATATTAATGGACTTTCACAAAACTTTATATTCAGCTTTGTTAACATAGACTATAGAACTAGATGGAAGTTTTTGAAATTCGAGTGAAAACTTCAAAATTTTATGTTCTCTGAACATGGCAAGAGGGCAAAATTTGATTTAATCATGCATTAAAAGGGTTATTTATCAATGATCATGAAACTTTATAGTTTCAATCAGTGTTCGAAATCAGCAGTCGTTAGTCATAATTTGCGACTAGAAATTTCAATTTGATGACCAGATTCTTCAATCAGGTCATCAAATTTGATGCCTAACAATGCTATTGTAAAATATCAGTCTTCCCTTTCCTTTTTACTAAATTAAGATCCCTGGTAGAAGACTGGACAGCCGTCGAAAAAAAAAGCGGCATTTTATACACGTCTGCAATGTTAAATCTGCAGGTGGTACACAGACAGTAAAATCCCCCTCTGTAAAATGACAGTAAAATCCAGGTTATGATAATCTCTCTCAGTGCCTTGTTTCAAAATTGTTATCTGAAACAAAATGTGAAGAGGATAGGAAGTTGCTTCGGTGTACATTCACAAGTAAGTTTTTTCATTTCCTTCAAATATTGCTTTCACAAATATTTTCAATTTCGAAATTTTGATGCCAATTTTTGTTTTAAAACCTCCTGAATATGTTTTGATTATTTTTAACTTGCTGTTTATCTGTGGATTAATATCTTGTATACACAATAGCTGCCACAAATATTAATGGACTTTCACAAAACTTTATATTCAGCTTTGTTAACGTAGACTATAGCTAACTAGATGGAATTTTTTGAAATCCGAGCGAAAACTTCGAAATTTTATGTTTTCTGAACATGGCAACATAGGGCAAAATTTGATTTAATCATGCATTAAAAGGGTTATTTATCAATGATCACTAAACTTTATAGTTTCAATTCAATCAGTGTTCAAAATTAGCGGTCGTTAGTCGTAATTTGCGACTAGAAATTTCAATTTAACGACTAGATTCTTCAATCTAGTCGTCAAATTTTATGCCTAACAATGCTATTGTTAAATATCAGTCTTCCCTTTTCCTTTTACTAAATTACGATCCCTGGTAGTAGAAGACTAGACAGCGGTCGAAAAAAAGCGGCATTTTATACACGTCCGCAGTGATAAATCTGCAGGTGATACACAGACAGTAAAATCCCCTCTATTCAGGGAAAGAAACATTGGGATCTTTGTCGTACTTCATCTCACCCCCCACCCTTCAAGACCTGAAATTGCACTTATGAAGAATTTATCTGTTTGCTTTATCCTCAGACATTCGGATGTCCCCGACTCCGGATATTTAACGAGTTTCTATTGCTCCCCTCCCCTTTATCCCTCGTTGATCTACGTATTCCACTTGGAAGAAAAGGGAGTGATCATGCAGAGTCTTTACATTCTAATTGCTTACTATTGTAGAATACACTGCATTCCAGATTAAATCATTCCAGCGTCTTGCTAATTTGGTTGGCTAATATTTTGTTATCAGACATTGAAAATGACGTTTTTATAGTTGTTAAGTGTTCCAATTTTTATGTACTTGTTCTGTTTTTGCAGTCTTGTTCCGGCAATCCGATTTAGATCTACAGTAGTCCGATTTTTATTTTCTATAACATTTATATTTTATTGTATGCAAATCTGCATAAGCGTATCTACAAGTCATGAAATCGGAATTAGGTCTTGAAATGAGAAATGAAGTCAGGAATTTTAAGATCAAGGTTTTCCCGTTTTTTCATCTAAAAATCCATTTCCGCGTGATTGCGTTTGTTTCTAATTAATGTGGGAGAAACACATTTGCATCGACTAAACTTTTTATGATTATTTCGTGTTATATACAAGAAAATATTTTTCAGACGTATTATTAAAGAAATGAAGAGCTGTATATTGCACGAGTACCGGGTATCGCAATAAATGGCATTTGATCGCAATCTTCTTTATATTTCGTTTTATTGTGAAAATACTTTTCCACTTCTGCCATCTGTTTGTATCGTCTAAAACATTTGTAATTATTTCGTATACACTATATTATACCGAAAAACTATTTTCAAGCATATTTTTAATGGCATGAAAGGCTATTTTGCAGCAGCATTGCGATAAACTGCATTTGTACTCTATCCTCTATATTTCATTTTATTTTGTATATTATATAGAAAAACTATTTTTCAAACTTATTAATGAAACAGAAGTCTATTTTGCAGGAGTATGGGGTATTAGTGCGCAATTTTCCTTCGTGCAATATGTTCTTATTTTCTTCCTTGTAGGTTGGCATCTATGCATTTTTTATATCAGTCCCTGAAATTAATGTGATTCATACTTTATTATATTATTACAAAGGCTGTGTAGCTCACCCAAAGGGTGTAGAGGATTTTCAAGGGTATGATTTATATTTTGTCAAAGCGACAAAAAAAAGAGTAGCAATTATAAAACAAAATCTTATTGACTTGCAAATACTGAACCCTAGCTGCCAACTCTGCATTTCTTCGTGAAGCTCCGATATTTGCATTGACTGCCGATCTTCGGACAAATATGCAAATCCCCCCCCCCCTCCCCTCCCTTTTTTTAAAACTTTTAAGATGAATATAGTAAACAGATTTTAAAATGAAATTCCATACTTTGCCGAAATTGGCCACAAAAAGTGACTGAATTTTGCTCAAGATTCCCGTATAATATTTTAATTTTAAATGTGTTTAATTCTGATATTTGTAAGTAATATGAGAAAGATTATATGGAAATGTCACTAAAATGTGCAATTATACGTGATTATCTGTTTATCCCGTTTTATTATCACATATTTTCCATTTTTGCAATTTGTTTTCATCAACTAAAACTTTTATATTAATTGCTATTTTAGTGCAGAAAAATTAATTGTCAAGCATGAAATGAAAGGGTATTGGGGCAATGATTGTATAAAATGACCATAATTGAAAATTGTTAAATAGAGGGGTTTTTTTAATTTGTTGTTTTTATGTCCTTTTTACCAAGTAAAAACAAATTAGCAAATTTTTCAATTTATTTTCTCTTGGGTTTCTTTATCAGTTTATTTTAAATTTTAAGAAAATTTAAAACAATTTTTAATACAAAAATCTGAATTATTCTTTGCTTATATCTTTAACAAAAATGGACATTTTAAAAATAGCTGTTATTGTTAGAGATGTAAAAATGGCAACTTGCCATGTCTATTTGACACCTAAAGTCAAAACTATAGGCGTCAAATGATGCCTAGGTCAAATTTTTAATTTCTAACACTGGTTTCAATCATTGTAGTGCAATATTGCTGCAATACAATTTTTGTATTTGTGACATCATTTATCCTGTTCGGCAGGGCAAGTAGCTATCGAACATTAACAGGCAAAGTGACATGTTTGCAAATAGGTAGTTCGTATTCATGCCGGAACTGTGGTTCTTTTTTTCTTTAAAATATTTCCTTGCATACTTTTTCAGTGTATAGTATAATACAGTGAAACCTGTATAAGTTGGACACTCACGGTTCCCCCTAAAAGTGTCCAACATAGACAGTGTGATGAAATTTTATTTTTCCCTTCAATAAAGCATTTCAAAATACTTTCCTTTTAACATATATAAAATGCTAATGAGCCAATGGTTTCAATTAAATATTGTAATTAATATTACAAAATACTTATGTATGTACGTACATACTTAAAATGTGAATCAAGGAATCTGCATACACCTACTTTTATATGTAATATGTAACGGCTACTCACATGCTGTATTTGAATTCATTGGATCAGATTGATGCGGTATTGATTTCTATTGTTCAGAAAAGTACTCTGTCAGAAGAGTTTGTTTTTTTCTGATTCCAGATGCCCATTGTACTTCTATTTCACTGTGCAGATTAAACACAGCCTTAATGTGTTTTGGCGTATTTTGCATAAAAACATACAGTTCTAATTTTTTTGACACATTGCATTGCACTTTCGTGTGTAGGAAGTTCTACATCTGTTTTTTCCTCTTCCTCCGAAGAAAACCTGTCATAATCACTCTTGCTCGATGTAGCAACAAATAGAGATTCAATATCATGGGTTTCAAGATTTTGACAGATGCAAAATTTTGACAAGCATCAGATAACTCTTTTCTGCACTTTTCAGGAAGGCACTTTAGTTCTTCACCCAGTGACTCCAATTTGAAACAGTCTGTCACTTGGCACGCAGAAGAGATGAGATCACATAGAAATCTCGCATACTTGAAACAATTAACAATTGTGTTTTCTGATAGATTTTTCCATGCTTCATAAATGCACCGAACTGCGTCTAAGACTGTCACTTCTTTGACAAATTTTGCCACATTCTCACAGTTTTCTGCAGCCTAGAATATTCTGGAAGTGGTCAACTTACAAAGGTTTTGAGCTATGCTTTGTGACAAATTCTACCTAATTACCTGGTCAACATACAAGTTAGACAGGTAGTCAACTTCACAGGTTTCACTGTAACTGATTTTTCAAATAGTATAGCATACCCTGCAGTCCACTACAGTATCTTTAGTTAATTGCATAAACTACAACTTTTTGAGATTGGATTGGAGACGGCTCATGAGAAGTGTCGCCAACAAAATTTTCGGACCTCTATGTAGTAAATACGCTCCCTACTACCCCCTATTGTACAAGTTATTGACCTTTTTTGTAAACTATGCAGTCCGGGGCCCCAAGCCTCCAGGGCCAGTATGCAAATTATCTTTTTGCTCCTACTTATCGGCAACCCTACTCACGGCATGTTTACTTTCTATTTATTCATCAGTACAGCCTTTGTTGTCCATTTTCTGCCTCTTCAGCAATTTTTCATTGTACCATTTCATAACCACGATGGCAGACGATAATTTTCTGTAAAGTTACTGGGAATGTTTCCTACTCGAATACCTTTTGCCAAAAGTGCAGATAAGATTATTATATGATATTTACTACAATTCACCATTATGGATATATAACTAACAATGCACAATTGTGTCACCTTATAGAAGTATGATAGATAGAAATGTCTTGATTAAGGTTTTTTTTAAATTTGTGTATTTTTATTCTCTTTTATCCCGGAATACAAACTTTTATTTTGTATTTTATACATTTTTTTTTCTGTTTCCTATAAAGCAATTATTTTACTCTGTTCAGATTAATGTAAATCATGTATTATTTTATGATCATTCTTTAGCTACTATGATTTTCAGTAGAGTATAATATAAAATATGTATTAATATGTGTATCATAATTTTTTTTTTCATATTTAAGAAGGTAGCTAGTTAGAACTTACTAGCTTATAAATTTGCTGTACATTATAATAGCAATCTAAATGGTATTGGAATCAGATCATATCGGTTCTTCGGTAATCTGATTGTATTGGTTATTTCTTATCTGTTCCTTTTTGGTTTTGTGACATCCCTAATTTTTTTTTTTAAGTTACTGTTCATACACATGCCACAATAACATTAAAATTAACAGTAAAATTTGTAATGTTCTTTAAAATTATCCACAATTCAAAAATGAAAATATTTTTAAATCACTTGGGTAAACGATTAGTCGTAATACATTTATGTTGAATTTTTCGATGATCGAATTACAAATAAAGAAGTTTTTTAAAAATAAATTCTGCTACTTAATTTCTATAACTTTTATTATTTATTTATTTTTATTCTTATATATATATATATATATATAAATATATATATATATATATATATATATAAATATATATATATATATATATATATATAAATATATATATATATATAAATATATATATATATATATATATATATATATAAATATAAATTATTAAATCCAAAGTTAGAATGTATGTATGTAGTAACTCATAATACACTATTCCAAAATTTTCTACAAATACAAAGAAATAAAAGAAATTAAGACATATATATATATATATATATATATATAATATTTCAAACTTAAAATGAGACAGACATTTTAATGAATCACTTGTTTTGGCTAATTTTGTTATAAGTTCCAGCACACAACAATAATATTAAATTAATGGAAATGTGTAACATTCTTTAAAATTCATCACAATTAAATCACAAACATTTTCCGATTTTGTAGTTGCTGGCCATTTTATGTTTGACAGTTTATTTTCATACTTTGTTGATAGGTGGTACTAGCTCCCTGCACAAATTGACTTGTGAGTGGTCATGAAACATCATAATATTATAGACTTATACAATATAATATTATAGCCTTAATGTTATAGCATGGGATATTGGTTCAAGATCACCATGAAAAAAGGTTTAGAATCTCATAAAGCTTGACGAATTCTTTTTATGAATTATGTAGCAAATGTGTAAAACTTAATTGCTGTGACTCTTGTAAAATTAACCTTAAGGTGCATTCAGATTTACCCTGAGGAAAGATTTACACCCTCGAAGTCATGTTTGAACAACCCTTGGCTAACTTCTAGATTAAGCATATATAGGTTTAGCTGTATTTCACTATTTTGGGGAAATACTTTTAGTCAAATTTAGAACATTTAGCAGTTAACCTTCTTATATGACAGGTTTACCACAAAAGAAAATATAACCCAATAGACCAGGGGCTTCAATCTTTTGCCCCCCCCCCCCCTCCAAATGATATTGTCACTTTACAGAGTTTGAAATTTAGGGGGATATTCCCCCCTTTAACAAAAACTTCGGGGGAAACTTAAAAATCCAGGATTTTCATTAGTAAAAAGTACAACAAGGATATTTTTATATTACAAGAGACTTTCAAAATTAACATTTAGTATTTTCAGCTTTAATTTGAAAATTATCAACTTTATTTTTTAAATAAATTGGAACCTCGTTTTATGATTGAAAATGGAAAGCAAAGAGGAAAATATATGCCGTTATTTTATAAATCGCATATTTTAGGATAAAGCACATTTTGAATAGTCTATATTTGCACCTCGCCAAGCTAATGTTATTCAAAATATTTTGAACTAAGAATATTTTTTAAGTACTTTTAGTAAAATTAAGAATGAGAAGGATGTTCATTTTTAATTGAAATTAGATAATCAACTTTGGGTGCAAATATATCCAACTCGAATTTATGCTCTTCAAATGTATTTCTAATGAGCCTTATAATTCTAAATGCCTAAATAAATAAAAATGTTTTAATTTCATTATCCTAAACATATATCTCAATTTCATTTACAATATGTTTAGAAGGTAATATTCCAGCATAAAAAGCACAATAATGTTATCAGTGGATGCAAACAGATTGAAAAATCTTATGTGGACACATGACTTTCTCTGCAGACTCAAATTCATATTTTCTTTATTTCTTTAATAATTCATTAGATTGAGTTTAATTGAACCAAATAACACTAAATTTGCATTTTTAATTTAATTTTTGTTTTTATTTGGTAATTTGACATTTTTCCGAAAGCGGCATAACAAAAATGCAAGAAATCTCAAATATCTTGAGAACGATTAGTCCTAAAATGTAATGGAGCGTGTTATATTCTTTTCCTCATCAAAAATTGCATATAAAATAAGAATTTAATTGATGCATTTCAGCATACATGGTTTTTTTTTTTTTTAGATTTTGGTTATTTTTGCGGGCCATTTCGTAAAAAAAGACAGGTTATTATTTTCCGAATCGTACCAAAATCTAATCAGCATCAGATTGTCCCAGAGGTAACTTATCTACCAAATATTGTGAAATTTGGTCAATTTGTATTTTAGCTAGGGTGGATACATGACATTTTTGCAGGCCATTTCGTAAAAAAAGGTGGGTTCTTCTTTTCTGAATTATACCAAATTCTTTCTAACCAGCACCAGATTATCCAGCAAGTAACTTATCTACCAAATTTTGTGAAATTTGATAATTAGTATTTAACTAGAATGGATAAATAACATTTTTACGTGCCATTTTGCAAAAAAAGGCAGGTTCTGTTTTCACGAATCATACCTAAAACTAATCAGCACCAGGGTCACATCCAAATGACTTACCTACCAAATTTTATGAAATTCGGTCCATTAGTTTTTGAGTTAGAATGGATGCATACATTGCACACACACAGACGTCATGCTAAAAATAGTTTTTTCATATTCTAGCGGTCTCGAAACGTGTAGATCCGCCGAAAACTTGAGTTGCGATTTTCGGCATGATTTCAATACTTTCACTATACATTACCATGTATTGCAGGGAAAGTAAAAAATCTGATGTGGGCAGCACAAGACTTTCCCTGCAGAGTCAATTTTATATTTTCTTTATTTATTTAATAATTCGTTAGATTGAGTTTTATTGCACCAAATAGCACTAAATTTGCATTTTTAATTCAATTTTTGATTATATTTGCTAATTGGACATTTTCCCGAAATCAGCGTAACAAAAATGCAAGAAATCTCAAATATCTTGAGAATGGTTAGTCCTGAAGTATAATGGAGTGTGTTATATTCTTTATCCTCGTCAAAAATTGCGTATAAAACAAAAATTCATTTGATATATTTGAGCATATATAGTCTTTTTTTTTTGGATTTTGGCAATTTTTGCAGGCCATTTCGTAAAAAAAGGTGGGTTGTTCTCCGAATTGTACCAAAATCTAATCAACACCAGAGTATCCCACAAGTAACTTATCTACCAATTTTTGTGAAATTGGGTCAATTAGTATTTTAGCTAGTGTGGATACATGAAATTTTTACACGCCATTTTCGAAAAAAAGGCAGGTTGTTCTTTCCCGAATCGTACCAAAATCTAATCAGCACCAGGGTTGACCACAAGTGACTTATCTATCAAATTTTATGAAATTTAGTCGATTAGATGCTTTAGAGTAGAAATTTATAATTTTTGCGGGCCATTTCGTAAAAAAAGGCAGGTTGTTCTTTTCTGAATTGTACCAAAATCTAATCAGTACCAGGGTTGACCTTAAGTGACTTATCTACCAAATTTTATGAAATTTAGTCGATTAGTTGAGTTAGAGTGGAAATATACAATTTTTGCGGACCATTTCGTAAAAAAGGCAGGTTGTTCTTTTCCAAATCGTATCAAAATCTAATCAGCACCAGGGTGACTTACAAGTGATTTATATACCAAATTTTGTAAAATTTGATCAATTAGTTTTTCAGTTACATTGGATACAAACAATTTTTGAGGGCCATTTCGCAAAAAAAGGCGGGTTGGTTTATTCCGAATAGAACCCAAAACTAATCAGCACCAGGGTCACATACAGGTGACTTATCTACCAAATTTTATGAAATTTGGTCCATTAGTTTTTGAGTTAGAGTGGATATATACATTGCAGAGACGGACAGACACACACACAGACGTCACACTAAAAATAGTTTTTTCGTATTCTAGAGGTCTCGAAATGTGTAGATCCATCGAAAACTCGAGTTGCGATTTTCGACATGATTTCAATACTTTCCCTATACATTATCATGTATTGCAGGGAAAGTAAAAATGGAAAATATTTAAAAATAAAACAAAATATACCCGTGATTGTGTTTAAATAAAAAAAATGTTTGCAATATTGCTGAACTGTTTTATAAATTACTATCTAATAAATGAAACACATAAACCCATAATATGCTGCAATGAATTTTTTTGCTGGGGCCAATTTTTGGTCTGAAATAGTCATTTTCATCCCAAGGATTTCATTGAGAAATGTCTTTAATGCTGGAATCCCATCAAAGTCCTTTAAAAAATTTGTATATTTTCCAGGAGATGAAAAAATCAGGTTTTGCAAGAAAATGACGCGTTTATTGCTTAGGTTGAGTATTTAAAGAGGTCAATCAAAAGGCCTAAAATGAATTTTTGTCTGTTACAATAATTTTCTTCGCATTTCTGCAAATGTTAGTTCGCATTGATTTCGGGAATCGTTGAAAAATGTACTTTCTATATTTAGTAACAAAATTTAAGAGGATCGTATTTTCATCTCGCAAATGAGCTTTTTCTTTTCTTCTTTTCCAATAAATGTGTATAAATTGCACTCAATAGCATGAATCCTGTGCTTCACATCGCGCTAGAAGGGCGTGGCCAAAGCAGTTGAGATTTCTTTGGAGATATCATAATATTTTTAGTAAAAAAGTTGGAATATCTTTTCCTGAAAATCACGCAAATGAGCTTTTTTTTCTCTTCTTTTCCAATAAATGTTTATTAATTGCGCACAGTAGCATGAATCCTGTGCGGCACATTGCGCTTGAAGTGCGTGGCCAAAACAGTTGAGATTTCTTTGGAGATATCGTAATATTTTTGGCGAAAAAGTTGGAATATCTTTTACCAAAAAATCAAAGTCCTGGAACAATGTGCAAAAAAAAAAAAAAAGTAACGAATTCGGAAAAATCGGGATGTTTATACCTAGTATGCTCGACTCTATACACTCAGGAAAACTGAAATATCGTTAAAAAGCACCTAGCCGCGACTTGTCCGTAACTAGTGGACAATGGAATGACGCATCGTGTCTGTTCCAGAAGCAGCCGCTTAGAAATTTTCCGAAGAAACGGTGCAACTTAGAAATTTCCCGGAAAAGAGAAGTTGCTGGGGTAGCTTTTGGGAGATACAGAACTTCCCGGTAAAAACAAGCACAGATCCGCAAAACATTTGCTCTCCCGCGGATTCCTCACATTGTTTTCGAAATTTAAGGAGAATCGTAAGGTGGACGGCGGCAACAAGCTCGCACGATTTCTCGCGCTGCAAATTTTTCTGTGCGGAATTTTTCAATTTCGTACGTGATTTGTGCAAGCAGGCATCCTATTTTAAACCCTGACATTATATAAAATAACGTTTTGACTTATATTGTAAGGTTTTTTCCACTATATACACACATTAATTTTAATTTTGCATATATTGTTTAATTATATTTTTGTACATCCATTAATATTAATCAGCCCAGAGAAAGTGGTAGATGAATAAAAAAGAAGTGCCCGCACGAATGAAGTTATCTTATGAAAAATAATACTAATTTATGCAATAACAATTATTACTTTTGTTCTTTTTCAGTGTATCTGAGTTAAGGCTACAGTGTTAAGTATTTCATTTAAGATTGTTTCACTTTTAATTATTCATACTGCACCTAAGAAGCCATTGTATTGAGATAAATAGAGTGCAAGAATAGAAAAAATTCTTAGCCTCCCCCCCCCAAACTAAATTGTGAATCTGCTACTGCTTGTATACATTAAATAAAAGTACGAATCATTTATTATTTTTAATGAATATAATAAATGATTCTTTGAGTTTTATTTCTGTCATACTTTATTTGCACATCACTATAACTATTTTTTTATGAAAAGTATGTTTTAGCAAAGTAAATTGTAAAACATACTTTGTTGGTATGAACAAATATAAAAAGTAAAAGTAAACCTATTGAACAAATATAAAAAGTAAAAAGAATATCTTGAGTCTAAGTGTAAGGAACCACTCGACTTTCTCATGCATTCATACTCTATAATGTTTAGATACATGTACCAGTACCAATGGCATAGTACAGATAGTTTGGGACCCTCCCTCCCCCCCCCCTTCCTCTGTTGACTGAATAATTATATAAGTACCCCAAAGTGCTCATATATTGGAAAATGAAATTCTGCACTTTAAAATCCACCCATATGCAAGGGTCACACTACCAATTGCCATTGTCGCAATTTACGAAAGAAAATTGATTTAGCAATATGAGTTCTGCTGTCAAAATCAGAGATCTTTGTATATTAATCGTAATTTATACTACTATGTGTCTTTTCTAAAACAATGATCTTTGGATTTTGAAAATTATGAAATAAGTCAAATTTTTCAAATAAAAAGTCAAAATAAAATTTGGTGAATAAAAACTCTATTCGTCAAGAAAAAATTTCATTTAGTGAATAAGCTGGCAAAAGTAATAAAAAATCCAGAGCAGTCTGTATATAATTTTTGAATCCCTTCCCGATATCCTGTCTACAATGGTAACTAGCATATTTTTTGGCATTTGAGAAAAATATTTAATAAATTTTATTAGCATTTGCTGTATAGATATCTGTTTTTCTTATGCGGACAAAGGAAACTCATTATTCTTCCGAAACTGGTTGATAGATTCAATCTTGTTATATGCTTATATTTAAAGAAAATCGTATTATATTTAAAGAGAAACATTTTTTCATGGGTAATACTTTTCTATTATCTCTGAAAAAAAAAATATCACTCTTTTTTTTACATATCTACATAATTAAAAAGTATGATTTTTCACAGATATATTTTTTTCGTTTTTGGCAGTAGTTAGAGCGAATATTTTACTATTTCAATCAATGTGCACATAATACATTTATATTGAAAAGCTATATTCCTCATGCAAAAGCAAGATAGCCACCCCTTTGATGTTTAGTTAAAAATCTGACCACTCTTGGATACTCCTAATAGGTTTGACAGGGGATCTCAGGAGTGAGTAGCTTGGAAAGAATTTTGAAGGATTAACTGTACCTCAAGGCTATTCAAGATTAAGTTTGGCTCAAATTTGGATGGGGCATTAGATGTTTTTGTTAATTATTTTTCTTGCAGTTTCTGAAGATTTTTTCTCTCCCTTTATTTTAGGTAGTGAATTGCCAGAACTTGATAGTGGATTTTACCAGTTTTTGTATGTAACTCGAGATAATGAAGTTTGTGGGGCTAGTATGGCATTTGAAATCAAGCATCCCTTGACAAAAGACTTTTCTTCTGATGAGGATGTTGTTGCTGATAAAACTGAAGATGACTTTCTTGTAGTTCGATCTAATTTAGCTGAAAAGAATCGTCATTTGCAATCACTTCTGGATGTTATGCGTATGAAAAACTTGGCTCTGGAAGAAGATTTGGTAAAAGTTGTTGAAGTAAAAGTGAATAAAGTCAATGAAGAAAAATATAAGCTTGAAGAGGAAATCAAAAGAGTTTCTACTCAAAGAGACCATTATAAAAAAGAATGCAAAAAATTTATGAATGATATTAATGCCCTTTCTAATGCTAATAAAGTAAGTTTAAGTGTTTATGGATATTGAATACTTGTTATGTAAATTATATGATTCATACATACACATTATGTGTGTAATATTTTAATACTAACATATACTAACACCAATTTAGAGGAAAAGCAACATTTTTTTTTTCCCTATACTAACTTTCTTTCGACCCAGACCATCCAATCTACCCGAAGGCGTAAGGTATCTGTTTGTTAGGCTGGGACAGTGCCACCCAAGTTAGACCAAAACCCAGTGGAAACGACATCCACGGGGACTGTACTCTCCTTCCCTTACCACCAATCTCTCAGAAGGACTTTTGAACTCACATATTTAATCTGTCCATATTCCGCATAGACACAGAGGCAGTTTATACTTTTTAAATTTTTATCACTTAATATTTGTAAATTTAGTGCGCTATATGAGTTTTTGTTTTTCAATTATAATGATTAAAATTTTTTTGTCGCAAGTTTTCTCCACATCACTAAATTTTGTAATTTAAGCTCTTCATATCTATAATAAAAGAAGATGTCTGTTTGTTTGTATTGAAAAATCTAATTGACATATGACCATAAAATGTGGTACACAGCTACTTCAGAGCCTGAGGAAGCTGCACCTTGATAAGATTTCTTTTAAATTTTAATTAATCTTTTAGTTATTTTATATTTTAGCACGATTTTAAGCAATTTTCATACAAATCAATACCTTAGTAATCTAAAATATTATCACAGAGTTTCCATTTTGGCACCATCGGAAAGATCAAATTCCTCTTTCGAACAAATTTTGAACGTAATCCATACTATTGATAGATAAATTTTCATCAATTTAAAAAAAATTACACTTTTCATATGTTGAAGACTTAATCTCCTAGATATGAGGCACCCAGGATATTCTCGCATAATCTTAACACCGTTGGCACTGCTGTTTTTTCCCTCATTTCAAGCGGGTGTATTTAAGGTCTGGGTGCCTATACTAATTGCACCAATTACACTTACCTGCTACAAAAACTGCATTTACAGTTTGATTTGCACCATGTTGCGTCAATTTTGCGATCAGCGTAGAAAAAAATCAGAAAAATTATAGACATTTTTTTTTTCCTAAATAATAAAATAAAAAATTGGAAACATTTAAACATTTCATAAGATTTTGGCAAACAAAATTAGTGCCAATTGTTTTATGCACATTATGGTTGTTCAGCTGGATGTTTATGAAAAACTGTTTGTTCAGCAACTTTTTCTTCTCTTCTATTTTGCAATTTCTAGGTTTGCTATAGTTGGAGATAAAAGTAATCTACTAAGTCAAACAGATTATACAATATGTTGACGCGTTCATGTGTGAGACTGGAGTTTCTGTTCGAAAGGGCTTCTTTTGCGCTTATAGTTAATAAGCATGATGTTAAATTAGCATGATGTATCATGCAAACTTTGCTGTAATAAAGCAGAGCGAGAGCAAAATATTATTCTCATAGTTTTATTACAGAGCAAGAAATAATAACTGTTCACAGACTGTAAGAAAACATTTTAAATCAAAAATTCTTAAACGACAATAAATCTATGTTTGAAAATTTTAAAAACTAGCAGCGAAATTTATAAAATTAGCTAATTTTGCTTTAAATGTAGAGTGATTTTTAATTAAAAAATTCAGGATGTACCAACATCTCATTTTTACACATTAGTTTATGCAGCAATGACCTTTAATTTTAGTTTATGCAGCAATGACCTATAATTTGCACAACCTCTGATCCCAAGATGTACTGATTAGAGGGAATCAACTGCTTATTAATATATACATAAAATGTATCATAAACATTCTTAATTTTAAATTATATGTTGGGAAATTTGACACTTTCTATATTGATTCTATATAATTTTTAAAAACTGTCACCAACATACCTTGACTTATCATCTTCTTAGTCTTATTGTTTGTCCGTAAGTTTTCTCCAGTTTTTTCATTAAGCATAATGTTAATAATTAATATTCCAAATATATCAGTATTCCGGTTTTAAAAATTAAAACTTCTGAAATATAAGTTTTTAATTTTATATCTGAAATTGAATGCTCATTCTCTGATTTTAACAACTTAAAATGAATGTTATATTAAAAGTTAAAATTTTAAATTTTAATTACTGTATATGAAGTAATCATTTATACATGTAGTAATTTAGGTATGTTTTCATAAAAAACCATTGAAAAATAATGTATATTTTTATAATTTAATGAATTATAATTAACCAGTGTAATTTAGTGATTATAATTTTGCAACAGAAAATGATCTAAATCTAATCTAGTTAGTTTTTTATATGCATCAATACATGTTCTTTATGCTTTCAGGAAATCTTTGTTGAGTTTGAGAATGAAAAAGCACATCTGACATCTCAGTTAAAAGAGTTGAAAGAAAAACTCTTAGTTCAGGTGGAAGAAGATAAGAATACATTTGTTAATGAAAGGAATAAGCTTCAAGAAGCAATGGTGCAATTAAAGGGACAATTGTTGTTGAAGGAAGCTACTATGAATATGATGTCAAAAGCTGCAAAGGTTATTCTTCATTTTTTTCTTTATAGCTGTCTTAATTTTATTTTCCTATTTAGAAATTCCTATTATATACATGGCATATTTGTCAAACTTGACATATCAAAAGATTTTGTATTTATAACATATTAGTATCTCTTCATTAGGTGCAGATATACATTAGTGAGTAAGGTTTGGATTTTAAAGACCTAATAACATCATGCCATCATGGAGTGAGATAAAGGAATCACTTCAGGGCACGTGTTGCATTGAATATATTAGGACCAAAGACTATACCAGGGGTACCATTTCAGCGCGAGATTCTCGCGAAATACATAAAAAGCCTCACGTAAAAATTTAGGCTGTGCGAGAATTTCTCTCTCTCCAGTTCCGACCTAAAATTATTTTTCCTGCAAATTGGATATCGAGAAATCCGATTAGAGATGCAGATTCGCAGTGGTCAGGTCGCCATTTTGGGCGACCAAAATTTCTCCAGAATCCTTTAAGTCCCACGGCGCCCGCGGCCGGTAGATCAGGCCAATTGCTTCGCGACTGCAAATCGCGATCAGTCGCCTCGTTGTTGCGAATCGCAGGCCGATTGCCGCGCGGTCGCGGACCGTGATTCCGTAGCCTCGTGTGAATCGCAGTCAATTGCGATTTGGGCACACTAAAAGTACTGAGTGTTTCTAATTAGCGAGATATTTTATGGAAAACTATAAGTGTCTCCCTCGCTTACGTGGGTCTCAAATTCGATCAAATAAAATTTTCCTTTTTTTTTTATAAGATTCTTTCACGGATTTGAATTATGTTCTTTCCGAGTACTTCCCGCATTTTTCGTGTGTTGCTCGTGAAATTTTCTTTTTTCTGTGGACGAAAATCCTATTCCCAGTACACAGTATGTCTACAGGTTACAAAAATGTTGCAAAATTTGCCATATATGCCCCAAAAATGTTGCAAAATTCGAACAAAGCCACGAATTTTTTTTATCAGATACATTCCCTTCTTACATCTGAAATGTTTCAACGCGATTGCGTAAACGACGCTTGCATATGACGATCCCCACAGTTTCTGAGGAGAGATGACCAATGAATATCTTTTTGCCATTTTTACAATATATTTCCATCGACTGATTTTTTTTATAATTATTTCATTTAATATACAAAGAATGAAAACCAAACCATTTTTCTACCGTATTATTAATAAAATGAAGGGTTATTTTGCAGCAGCATCACGAAAATTTGCAATTGTACGCGATCCTCTGCATACCTTGTTTAATTTGAAAAATATTTCCCAGTTTTCCAATCTGTTTGCATCGACTACAGTGTTTGTAATTGTTTCGCGTTTTATACAGAAAAATTATTTTACAAACGTATTATTTATGAAATAAAGGCTATTTTGAAAACAAAAAGAAAAAAGTCGACACTTTTCAAACAAAATGGCTAAAATCACATGATTGGCTTGAGATTCAACAAAAGGACGATTCAACCCTATGTTCTGCAAGTTTTGTAAAAAATACATAAAAAAGAATCCAATTTCAAACATCAAGTCAAAATTATTGCCTTATTCTATTTGCCTAGTGAATAGTTTTCGTCGATATTCGCCGTTGGCGATCAAAAATCGTTAAAATTTTTAATTGCTATTGCTGCATGAAAATTGATCATGAAATGATTTTAAAAATCAAAATATAAAGTAAATACAGTCGGCCCTCGACTTTTCCAGTTTACAGACAAAAAATTCATAAATTCGCATGTGAGTCATTTTACTTAAAATAACCCATGTAGACATTTTTATAAGCAAATAAAATCATAACGTAAGCATGGGGGAAGTCAGGAATTTGAGTATTGTTGCTAACAAGTGTGGGGGGGAGGTATAAAATTACCAAAAATGTGCTTACTTAAACGACTCCTAATTAATTTTTAAAAAGAATGTTAGTTTTAAGAATTAAAAAAATTAAATGTAGAAGAATATGAGTTATAGTTAATGTTTTCTTTTTTATTACTTTCTAAATTAGCATGGTAAAATAAGCATTTTTAATAAGCATTTTCCTCCTTTAGTTAGAATGGCTGTTATATCTTCCTTGTCTTGAAGGAGGCTCTTTTTCCCTCTAGAACTAGGTTTTTGTCCTATACAGTATATGTTTCACTAACCGATTTTTATCCATTGCTCAAAGAAATTAATTTTCCCTAGTGATAACTTTACATAAAGATATCACGTCGCGGAACCTCAAAAGTTCTGCAGAACATACTTGTGAAGCTCTACATTAGAAGATACGAACTGTGTCTTATTTTTATATTTTAGTTCATTTTCGGTTTCATAGTTTACAAACAGAAACAAGATTACCAAGCTGCTTGTGTCTGTCTCTGCCTCGTTTTAATTTTGATCTATTCATCCAACAACCTTAAAATGTGGCATAAAGATACAGATTACTTGTTAATAACAATAAATATGAAAATTTTAAATTTCGATGAAGTGTGGTGAGGGTTGTCCATTTGTTTAATACAATTATTTTAATAAACAAAATGGGATATTAAATAAATGAGCACATCAAAACTTCAGTAAAAACTATATTTTTCACAAGTTTTGTGAAGAGATAAACATGTGTTTTTTTGGGAGGGGGGGGGGAACTTTTGTAAAATGTGTAAAAAAAAACCTGAAATGTCATTGCAACCCAATTACATGAAATAAAAACAAACAAATTGATTAGAATAAGAGTTATTAAAATGTGAAGGTAAAACTTAATGAACAAAAATATTCTAATCAGGGATACAAAAATCAAGCACATTAAGACTATGAGAACAATAATTTTATTTTTTATTTTTATAGTCACTGAAGAAAAAATCTGATGTGGGCAACACATGACTTTCCTTATATAATGTAATTAATTTACTACTTTTACAGTAAAAAAAAGTAGGTTTTTCCTATAGTAGATACTAATATTCTTTCCCAGATATTAAATTTTCGACAATTAGTCGTCATTTTTATCCATTTGGCGAGATTTTCGTTAATTTGGCAACATTTCAAAAAGACGCCAAGTTGGCGACATTCCGCCAAATTCGTCGCCGAAATCTCGCCAAGCGTTATGCACTAAGAAATAAGTTATTCTTACAGCAGATAAATGACTATTGGCGTTCAAACACAAAAGTATTACTAAAAGTATATTTTTTCATGAATGGAATGAGCTAGTTCCACGACAATGATGTAACCCAATTTATCGCATGGTATTACATATGAAAAGTGAACATGTTTCTCAATAGGAATTTTTTTTTATATGACTTTTTGATAATTTTTTTTAAAAAAATGAACAATATCTCGAGAACGGTTCATGTTAGCGTTCTAAAATTTATGTCAATCGTTTTCTAATGAAAAATTACATAAGAAATGTTTATTTGCGTAACTTTATTAGTGGTTTTGATTTTTTGACGATTTTTTCAAAATTTCATTCGAAAATTTAGGGGGGTTCTTAACATTCGATTGCATATAAAAGCAATAGGCTTCCAGTGATTACGGATTGTGATTTTTGTACCAAATTTGGTTCGAATCGGTCCATTCGTTCGTCAGTTATCGTCTCCACAGACTCACTGACACACACACACACACATACACACACACAGACATCACTTCAAAAATGTTTGATTCGTGATCAGGGATGCTTGAAACGTGCTCTCCCGTCGAAAACTCGAATTCGAATTTTCGACCCCGTCACAATACTTTCCTTATACATTATGTATATAAGGAAAGTAAAAAGAGTGGTTAAACAGACCTTTTTCTCCCTCACTTTTAGGAAAAGTAAACAAAATAATCTGAAAATTTTTCATATATGTATTATCTCAGTCCAAATCAGAAAATATAAAATGAAAGCTTTTAGTTGATTAACAAAAGGAAAAGGTGTATAAAATATGAAGCATGCAAAAATTATAAAAATATTTGCGTATGGTATCCAAAAATCAAGTGCAGTGAGACTAAAGCAATAATACCATTTTTTCTAATTTTATAAGCACTAATGGGAAGAAAGGAATAGGTAGTAAAAAATATTTTCCGCTTTGCCTTAGTTGCAAAAAAGTAATAAACAAACGCATTAAAAATAAATTTCATAGATACATCAATTCAATCCAAACACATAAAATATAACACAGATGTTAATATTGAAAAAAAAAATTAAAGTTCATAAAAAAAATAAAAAGCTTTAAGACTTAGGAACAAATACCATTTTTTTAATTTTTCATTCACTGAAGAGAGTAAAAATATCCACCCTCTTAAAAAATATATTATTCTGCTGTCATTTCTCAATTTTTAAGAATTTTTTTTTTTTTTTCGAAGCAGCTGTAAACGGAAAATTTTCGAAATGCTTGTAAGATGAAGGCAGTGATTAAGTAGCAAAAATAGTAGAGAATTAATGATAAAAATTAAGGAATTTAGGAAGTGGTAAGTAGCGACTGAACATGTTTCATTCAGTGGCCATTTACACAAGTTCACACCTTTTGTAGAATTCTAATGCATAGTTCCCACAAGCCTTAAAAAGCTGTAATAAGGCCTCAATTTTTATTTTCATTTTAGGGGCCCTTAAGAAACCTGATTTTTTGCAGAAAAGCCTAAAGACCTGAATTTCCATTCTGGCCATTCACATTTAGTCACAACTGTTTTCTATCTTCCCATTTCTTTCCCCTTATTGCTCAACATGTTTGATCATAGTCTGTTTTAAAACTTCCATCTATTGATGTAAAAATATCAAGAAATCTATTTAAACTTTAAAAGTCCCCCCACCCCCCAAGTAAATTAAAATCGGTTCTTATCGGTAAAATCTCTTTTCCCCATGTGTTGGAGTGGAATCATTCTGTATGGTCCACTGCCTGCTAAGTTTATTCAAAAATTCTAAGACATGGTTCGGATAAAAATTTATATTTATACACAGGTGGGTTTATGGAAAAAAAATTTCTGAAGTAGTTAGTCTGTGATATATTTAAGAGCTACTAAAAAAAAAAAAAAATAAACATTGGATGGCTCACCAATTTTAATATGTCGTAATATAAAAATTGGAGAGGTTTAAAATGCTTGAAAGTATATATATATTTTTAAATTCATTAAAATTTGTCTATTCATTGTATGGACTTCATTCAAAATTTGTTTGAAAGAGAATTTTTTAATCTTTCCAATGGTGTCAAGATAGAAACTCTGTGATAGTATTTAAGGTCAATAAGGAATCAATTTGTGTACATATCAACTTAAATTGTGCCAAAACATCAAATAATTCTTCAAAATTTAAAAAATAATGCCTAATTACACCTATTTGGGTCCTAAAGTACCTGTGTACCAAATTTCATAGTTGTACAATGCTTAGATTTCCTATTACAGACTGCACAGATATCTTCCTTTATTATGTAATACACACACACACACATATATATATATATATATATAAGAATTATAATAATGATAATTTGAAATTCCAATGATATATATATATATATATATATATATTGAGTTGCAACTTCTTTCTATTCTATCATTGGAATTTCGTACTATTATTATATATATATGAAAAACTTTAAAAGACATAATTGAAAAAAAAATGGTCAAAATGCTTGACGAACAAGACAAAATTGAAAATGTTAATAATTTATAAATCATACAAAAACTGTATAAATTAAATTGATCAGTATTTATAAAATAAAATTAATGTAAGTTTCTGACAACATATACTTTAATCTTTAAAAATAAAAGGAAGTATGGCAACTTCAACTAAATTTTTCAGTTTCTACTTTCAAACTTTCAATCGCCATGTAGTCTGTTGCGACTGTTAATTTTATGTTTATGGAGCTTATGTAAAATATAAATGCTGGGGCTAGGCATGTGGTATATTCTGGACAACAAGGAATACAAGTCTCCCCTATATCTATGTTGAATTCGATTCAAAATTTTAAATATTAAATATTAACAGGAAATTTAAATCATATTATAAAATTTAAATATGTTGACCTTTTAACTATATAGTTAATAATGTATTTATGCCTTTAAATTTAGTGTATGCATATTAATTATTTTCAGCTTGGTGAGGATGAAATTGAAAAACGTCATTCAAAAACACTTGATGAGGTTTCGTCTCTAGCTTCACAGTTAGAAGACTCTAAATTAATGGTTTCAGCCTTGGAAGAAAGCAAATTACTAGTTATGAATGAAGTGACCAAGTTGACAGAAGCAAACTCTGATGTAAGATTTTTACTTTTGGAATTTGCACATTTTTAAGTATACATTTCATCCTCCCTCTTAATAATTATTCATCCTTTAAGTTGTTTTTAAATGTTAACTTTTTATTTACTTTTCAGTATTTGCAACAAAATATACTATTTATAATTAGAATTTAGCAAACTGGTTATTATAAAAAGAGTTAGGTTAATGTGCTTAAATAAGTCAAAGCATTTTAAGAGCATTATTTATAAAATATACCATCATTATATTATTAATATATTTGAAAAATAATGCTCCTGTATAAAAACAAATTAATATAAAAATATCAATAGATGCAAACAGATATATATATATATATTTTCAATGAAACTGAATATACTGATAATTGTGTATAAATACAAATTTTTGTGATATTGCTGAAAATTCTTTCACAAATTACTAATAATTAAGTACATTAAAAACACATAAATATACTAAAAGGAGATTTTAGGCAAAATAGACTAAGATGTTTTAGCAAAAAATAGTCATTTTGATCCAAGTATAAGAATTTGTTAAAAAAATATTTAGAAAAATGTTATCAAAAATCTCAAACCTTGGGATTTGCAATTATTATTATTATTATTATTATTATTTTTACAATGGCAGAAGATGCTAAACTTCAAGTATAAAATGCAGAGTAGGTTGCCATGGTTCAGTATTTGAGCATTTGACAAATCTGCATACAAATCTTGCCTTGTGTGCCCTGTTATTAAACTTGTCTCGCTGTTGTCAGTAAACCAGTTAATTGTTCAGCTGATGCATGTGCAATCAGACTCTACTATAGCAATTCACCAGCAGTAGAACCCAAACAGTAGAAAGTTATAAGATGAAAAATCAGATCTTTTCAGAAGTGGTAGCAATTAAAATGATTTGATCTTTCTAAACATCAATTGGTATCTTGTAATTGAAATTTAAGTATTCAAAATTTTATTTTAATCCCTCAATTTTTAAGAGTTATCATGTTTAATGTAGGGAAAAAATAATTTTTAAGCAATCATGTCATTTTTGGTTATAAGTTCTCAAAAACATCCAACTCATTTGGTGAATATTTATTTATTGTTTTGTGTGTGTGTGATTTTTATGTTTTATATCAAAAACAGGCAATATCATGAAAATGATCTCATTCATTTTTAGATAAACATTACATATAAACTGACTATTCATGTAACACTATATATAATAATTATTTTTTTAAAGAATTATTTTTTAATTTTCTAAAAAAACATGCAAATATTTTAGATAGAGCCTTCTGTTGGTCCAATTTCTCCTAAGGTCATATATACTTCTTATGTTTGCCAATTGATATATTTGTACTAAATTTCATTTCAGTCATCTAATTTGTTCAAGAGCTATCCCACTTTTGGAAAAGCCAGCATCATTAAAAAATTATTAAATCTTGTTCAAGGGGGCTCAAAACATAAAAAATTTTAATTTGGATTTTTGAACCCTTATCACATTCCAGAAAGTAAAAAAAAAAGGTTGCTAAGTAAAATATATACAAGTTTTCTGATTAACAAAATAAAGAATCAATTTCAGACATAGTTTTGAACAATGTGGAAATGTGAAATTTTCACAGCGGAAGGATACTATTTACAGTTTATGGGTAAGAAATTCGAAGTTGCCCCCCAAAAAATTTTAATTAGCATTTTTAGTCTTCATAACCTTAGTAATTCTTCTTGATAAGTTTCTATAATGTCTGAGTTAATTTTATAATGTTATTATTTGATTTCAAATATAACAATTGATTTTCATTTGAAAAATTTAACAACTTGCATTTTTATACTAACTCCAGCTCACTCTAGTAGATTTTAATCACATTTTGCGAATGATGGCTTTAACTGACCTAATGATAATATATATATATATATATAAAGTCTGCTTGTCTATTCTGGGTACAAATCCACATGTTTTTTTTTTTTTCACATTTGGTATAATTATTCTCTTTTATTGCGGTATATGTTTCAAGTTTCTAGGACTAAATGTTGTCGAGATATTAATTAAAAATGCAAGAAATAGCTCCATAAATCCATAGAAATAGCTTTATGCAGACTATTATTTTCCAAAACTTTTTTTGAAGAAAATTATACCATGCTACTTAACCCTTTCACTCCCATTGTTGCTCCTGAGCAACATAGTTTTTGATCCTGTATATTAAAAATCTATTTCTTTTTCATGGATATTAACTGATATATTATTAATCGTAAATGTTTCAAGTTACTAAAAAATCCAATAGATGTTGCCATCATGCAGTTTGTATTTTTATTTGGAAGGAAATGCGAGCGGGGGTCAGTACATTTTTTACACTTTGTGATTCAGTGTTTTCCTTCATTGTGTTCTCATAAATTTTATATCGTTTTAGTAGTTTTAAAAGCATAAAAACTGGATGATTTATTAAATAAAGGTACGTACTTTAATTCCATGCAGTTTTTTTTGTGGTTGGGGCATATAATTTACTGAAACTGTGTTTCAAATAAGGGTGTTGCTCTAGAGCAACACTGGGAAGAAATGGCTGTTTTCATTCAAAATCGAGTAGCTACGATGTATCGCTGCAAAGTGAAATATTTATACTTAGATGTTTAAAAGTTGTTTTTTATTTTACAATGTGAGTACTTGAAGCAGTAGCGGGCCCTTCCCCTCAAAATTTAGTAAATACATGGTAAATTTTTACTTTTATGAGGTTTGTTTTGCTTGCAACGTCAAAAAAAAAATTTTTTTTAACATTTTTGCCCACCACCCTTTTCGCCTTCGAAAAAGACCCTCTTCTGCCTTAAAAACATGATTTTGTTTTTATCAAATGTTATTACTTTAGATGAAGCTCTAAGTTATTAAAAAAATATTTTGATGCTTCAGGCAGTAAAATTATTCCAATTAATTTTAAAAAAATCTATATCTTGTTGATTCTGGTTAAAATAATATTTCTAAGTATTTAATATCACCTAGAAGGCTAATATAAATATTAATGACATATAATTACAAACTTAAAGTTTATTATAAATTAATAATAGTCGAATGTTAATTTTCTTACTACTACTTTAAAATTAATACAAGCCAATAATAAAACCCTTATGCTTCATTCATTATTACTTATAATCCACAGCAACATTAAAAAGTATATGAAGAATTATATATATTTAATTTCAAGTGTACTAAATATTTTAGTATACTACTGTTATACAGTTAGCATGTTTTAACTTATTTTAATGCTATGAAAATATTATCGTAATTAATTAATTGCTACCTAAACAATTATGTGATTAACGGTTATTGTTTCCAAAATTATATAGCACATTTCGAAACGCGAGATTTCTCCCAGATATTGCATGGCATGAGTGAGCCAAAATATTTGATGTACATAAATTTAAAAAATCATGTATTTAATTCATAATACTATAGTTTTCCCAATTGTTTGCTATAGATGTTATCAAATAAAAGAAAACGTTATCTTACTACTGAAGAGGTTCTGGAACTTATATTTTTACCAGATGGGGGAACTGTCTGATGTTGATTTGGGTAGTGATGAAGAAAATTCAGAAGAAAGAGGCTTAGAAAGTGATAAGGATATTTTAGATAGAAAACAAATGAATGAATTGAAGTTTGAAATTCTCAGAAAAGATGATTCTATGACTGATAATTTAGAAAATGATATTATGACGAATAAATCATCACACCATTATTCTAAACCTAAAGACAGGGAGAAGAATTCAAAAGAAAGAAAGGTTAGAAGAAAATGGACTCATATCGACGAAAATGAACATGCAGAGGAAATTCCTTTCTATGGAGAATTGCCTGATCCTCCAGATGATGTTTATACGCCGTATCAATATTTTTGTCAATTATTTGATGAAGAAATGCTGAAAAAAAGTTGCGACCTAGACAGGCCATACATTATGCAGGAATATAAGTATATGGGAGGTGTGGATTTGTCCGATATGCTTATAGAGCTATATCGAATAGACCACAAGTCAAAAAAGTGGTATATGAGAATATTTTATTGGATGTTGGATACATCAGTAGTAAACAGTTGGCTACTATATAAGCGACACTGTTTGCAAATTAACAAAAAAAAGAAGGAAATAATTCCTTTGGTAAATTTTAGATCATATATCTGCCAGGCTTTATCTACATCGCGAAAAATAAGAACAAGAGTTGCGATAGTAACCTCCCAACAACCAAAAGCCCTATTGCAACAATTAGAAATCCAGTTGCCAGACGTCCAATTTCTGATGTTCATTATGATGGACAAAATCACTGGCCGGAGCATAACCCAACAAAACAAAGGTGCACATTCTGCAAAAATGGCTTTTCTTTTGTATTTTGCAGCAAATGCAATGTTCACTTGTGTTTTGTTCCAAAATGAAACTGTTTTATGGATTTTCACATGAAAAAAGCCTAAATAGACTGGAAAAAGGTTTTATTTTCCCTGTATGAGATATTGAAGCATTAATACCCACATATGCCCAATGTTGCTCCTGAGCAACATGCTGTAACTTTCAGGAAAGTGCAAGTATTAAATTTTTTTTGCCTAAAATGTGTTGTAATGCTTCAATGTGATGACATATTATCAATCGCACCATTTCTGTTCAGCAGAAAATTTTTGGGAATGAAAGGGTTAACAACAAAATTAAATCCAATGTATTTATTCGGCAGACAATTTTTATTTTATTTATATGAATTAAATAATAAAGAAATTTATATAAAAATACATTTTATAAATGAATAATATTATATTTTTGATTGTGTTATATGTATATCAATGGCAGCTTTAGGGTTTAAGATCATAGAATTTATTGATGTTTTCAATTTCTGAAGTCATCTGCTTTATTTTTACAAAGATTTTTAAACACATATTACTTTCCTTATATACATAGTATAATGTATAAAGAAAGTATTGTGATGGGATCAAAAATTCGAATTCGAGTTTTTGACAGGAGAACACGTTTCAAGCATCTCT
The DNA here is from genome assembly GCA_951213105.1 of Amaurobius ferox. Taxonomy (NCBI): domain Eukaryota; kingdom Metazoa; phylum Arthropoda; class Arachnida; order Araneae; family Amaurobiidae; genus Amaurobius; species Amaurobius ferox. The sequence continues at coordinate 84,827,737 of OX578145.1, read as the reverse complement.
GAGCACGAATCGAACATTTTTGAGGGGATGTCTGTGTGTGTCCATGAGTCTGGGGAGACAATATCTCTTGAATGAATGGAGAAATTCGAACGAAATTTGGTACAAAAATTACAATCTATGAACATTGAGGCCCTATTGTTTTTAAATGCAATCAAATGTTCAGAACACCCCTAAATTTTTTAATGTAATTTTGAAAGAATCATCAAAAAATCAAAACCTTCAATAAAGTTACATAAATAATCATTTCTTATGTAATTTTTCATTATAAAATGATTGACAAAAAAATTAAAATGCTAGTATGAACCATTCTCAAGATATTACACATTTTTCAAATAAATTTTTCAAAAAATCACATAAAATTAAAAAAAAAATTAACTATTGTGAAATATATTCACTTTTTATATGTAATATTATGTGATAAATTTGTTAACACCATTCTCGTGAATTTAACATTTTCCATTCACAAGAGAAGATATTTTGTATACTAGTTTTTTATTTGAATGCGAATAGTCTACTTACTATAAGAATAGCCTATTTCTCATCCATAATGCTTAGCAAAATTTTAACGACAAATTTGGCAAAATATCACCAACTTGGCGACTTTTTTAGAATGTTGCCAAATTGACGAAAATGTCGCCAAATTGGAAAAATGATGCTAAATCAATGAAAATGATAACTAATTGATGAAAATTCAATATCGTATAGAAAGAACATGAGAATCGACTATAAAAATAACCCATTTCTCAATCTGTTCATCTGTTCATAACGCTAGGTGAAAATTTTGGCAGGATGTCACCAACTTGGCTACTTCTTTAAATGTTGTCAAAGTAAGGAAAATGTCACCAAATTGATAAAAATGATGCCAAATGGAAGGTAATGATTTGCAAATTTTGAATTCTGCTTTGTGACAGGCATGCCTTCTAGTATGTAAAAAATGCTCTTCTTTCCATTTATCTGTAACACTTGGCGATACATTGGCAAAATTGACAAATAATCTAGCTGAATATTGCCATCTTGGCAATTTTTTACCCAAGATTAACAAAAATATCACCAAAGTAATGAAAATGATGCCTAATTGATACATTAATTATTAAAATATTTTGATATCTGGACTATATTGCTTATTGAGGATGCTATCAAAATTAATAATTGTTAATTTAGAGTTGTGTGAAATATAAGTTAATTGGATACTTTGAAATGGTATTACATATTGTCATCCAGAAAACCCCCAAATATACAATTCAACATTAAGAACACTGTACTGTGAATCTTTTCATCATTTTTTCACTGTGAAAGAAGTAAATTTAAATTCATAGCATTGAATAAGGAAAGTCATGTGCTGCCCACATCAGATTTTTTTTCTATTGTGTTCAACTTATTATTAAAACAGAATGAAAATGACGTTATTATATCTTCTTTCACTATTTTAGCATCTTCACTTTCGCATCAAGCCCTCGCCCCACTTCTCAGTAGAAAATCCCACCTTTCCGTCCCCAATAAATTATTTACAAACAAGTCATTCCACCAGCATTTTTGTACGCCAGTCCCATTTGGGGAGCTGCAGCAAAATTCCACATCCAGAGGTTTCAAGTTTTCCAAAATAAAGCTTTGCGTTGTATTGTTTATGCTCCTAGGTATGTCCAAAACAAAGTAATTCACCACGACCTCAAAGTCTCTGGCATTGCAGAACAGGTTCGAACAAGCACTCAAAATTTCTGCAAGATAAACTCTTAACAGGCTCTGCATGAGAGAAGTTGACCAAACTTACACCGTGACTTCGTTTTTCTATTGCAGGAAACGTAGGTCAAGGTATCTTCTTCTTGGCTCTCAGCAAAGCAAGTGGAAGAAAGCAAGGTATATCATTCCCTAGGTCAGAGTCTCCTAGACAGTGATGTGATTGCTGTGCCAAACTGCGCCATTTAAAGTAGGCGGCACCATTCTGATACAAAAAGCAAAATTTAACTGATTTTGTGCCAACACTGTGCCATTTCACAAAAATACTGGTAAAGTAATTTTTGTTTACGGGAACGGAAAGGAATGTTTGGGGGGAGGAAGGAAATTGAATCAAAAATTTCTCAAGAGTGCCGGCAAAATCAGAGGGCTAGACTTTTTTCTTTTCAGACAGCTCCAATTAATATAAAGCTGTGGGTTGTTTAGTTCGAATAAAGAGATTCCCTAACAAACAGCCAATTCTCCCCAAAGACACCAAATTACTTTAGCTAGGGCTTAGCTAGTACCTTGACCAGGTCATGTGATAGGAACCTCTATATTGAATCAGGTGCAAAAAAATAACTCCTCTTTGCTTCCTCCTTTCGTAATTTTGAACGTAATCTACGTAGGGAGGAAGAAATGGGGACGCGATCCCTGCGGTAGACACAGTGGAGTCAAACACTAATTAATAAGCAAGGCCTCGTGCGCACGCATGCTAGAAATCGAGAGTTTAAAAATGGACTAAAATGTCAGAAAAAATCAGTTTTTATTCAAAATCGAATTTTAACTTGTCGATCTGCTCTAACTAAAATGGGTAAACCAAAAAATAAATAAAATGCAAAAGTAGCTTATATAGAACTTCAAGCTAAAACCACTTTTGATAATGTAAAAGCGTACATAGAAATTGGCGGAACGTTTCAGATCACTTGATTTCCTATCCGTATGACTCAGCAAAGACGACTAGTGGGGAGGAAAGATGAAAGCATTTGCTGTGATTGTTTTGGTTTCGTATTTTCTAATGATGCAATCGAGAAGCACCTCGTTAAATCAGAATGGTCGGAGGGGTGGGCGACAATAGATTTATACTTGTTGGTTCGATAAGCAGAGACGTATTTGAAAAAATATATATATTAGCTGATGCTTTTATATATATTAGAGAAGTAACAACTTTCAACTTGAAATTGGCTGCTTATTTTGCTCTTTTGTTTGGAAAACTATATTTGCTATAAATAATAAATAACTAAACATGATTGTATTACAAAACATTGCAACAACAAGGTCATTAACACACTGACCTCTCAAAGGGGTCAACATCAGCTGCATTCGCAATGACTCATTGTATTTTAGAAAAAATCTTTGAGGAGTGGTAATTTTCTTTATAAGAGAGGATATTTATGTTATCTAGTGCTCTATTTTTCTCATATTTCACTATTCCTAATAAAGTTTTCCTTTTTCAGCAGCATCAGTTTTTTTTTTATAAATATAATGATGTTGTATACTAAATAGATGCTAGAGAATAAATAAAACTTGAGATTTTTTTTTTCTTTCTCATACATAGACCGTGGTATTGAGAAAGTATTGTTTTCATGAAAATTTCCGATTTCAAGACCAATATATGTTTTGAGACCCCCTGAACACGTTTTGACTATTTTTGGAGTAATGTCAGTCTGTGATCGATTTTTTGTGTACACGATCGCTGCTACAAATATTAATGGATTTTTACGAAACTCTATATTTGGCTTGTCTAATAAAAGATGTAGAATTACATAGAATTATTTTTTTTAATTCGAGCGAAAACTTCAAAATTTTATATTTCTATATTAACTTGGCAGCATGACAAAATTTGATGATTGAAAGCCTCGATTGTGAAATTTAACAGTTTCAGTAATTATAGTGAAAAATAGCCACTGCAATTTTTGTATTCATGACGTTATTAGTGACTGCGGCCTGTCCTTCCTTTGGGGTGCATTATTAAGTTTCATATTAATCCAAAGATTTTTCCGAACCCTTTAAAATAAAGGGTGATGCTGATTCCAAACCCTTTAAAATAAAGGGTAACATGCTATAATTGAGATCATTTGGAACAACAATAAAGACTTTTTAAATTTTTTTTTTTTGTAAAATTTGCAAATGCAAAAAAAAAAAAAATTACAAGCTGCTTAAAAATACCTTTTGTATAAGAAAGTAGAGTTGAGCCACACTCTAGTTAAAATATTTAATGCAATAAAATTTATTTAGATCATTAAAATCATCTATTGCAATTTAAAATTTTTTTATAGATTTTTACTGAAATTATTTATTGCAGTTTTATTTTTATATTAAAGAATATGTATTAAGAAAAAGATTTTTTTTTATAAAACTTCATTGTCATAGCTTTCTTATATCTGTTGTATATACGACAAACTGCTGAAATAAAAAAGTACTTTGCATCTCATCTAACTCCTATAGTACCGAAAAATCACTTGCTACAAACTGTTACAATTTCAAAAAATTACCTGCTACGAATCGCTACAATTTCGAAAAATTGCTTGCTACAAGCTGCTACAATTTCGAAAAATTGCCTGCTACAAACTGCTACAATTTCAAAAATTTGCTGCTCCAAAAATTGCTCCAAAAGTGTTTTATGTAATCACATCACTTCCTAGAGTTTTTCCACTCATCGAAGTATTCCTTCGATGATTATTCTTCTCCAATAAGTGATGATAGATGGTGCTGCCAGTTCACTCTGAACAAAACAGTACCATCTCATCCAATGCTGATTTTATTCCATTTGGTTACGATAGATGGTGCTACTGAGTCCACTTGGTGAACGAAGGTAGCTCTACCTATCGATCCTGGTCTAGCCAATAGCCTTTCAGGCAGCTTGCATTTTCCCGTGTTCCTCTGATGCCAGCCCAGTATGTAATGCCCATTTGCTGACTTTGTCTTAATTCTTGCAAATTATTGATTTCTGACTCGCAAATTATTGAATTTTCTTGTGACTCACTCTCGCATTTTTCTTGACCTTTCCTTTACAGCCAAAGCAGGTATTTGCCATACCAAGACAATTATTGACCGTGCAATCAACATCTGCAAATCACATCCTCATGCTCACACGAGTAGAGCTAAACTAGTGACTATTCATATTGCTGTTTTACACCATCTACGGTCTGACAATGCTATATTCGATGTGGGGATGAGTGTCGATGGCACAGGCACCTCGTAACTATGCATCTTGATTTTGGTCATATGTTGATCAAATTTCATGTTTTTTGTAAATTTGTTTTCAAATGAAAACAGGATGTTTTATCTTTCCAATCTACCTTTGTAGATAATTTTATATAGTGTAAGCAAAAATTCTTATGTCTTTTGGGGGAATTAATCATTTTAATAGAATTTTTGGATGGACCAATATCAGTTTGACTACTACTAGAATTTACATATATTTTAAATCATGAGTTGCACCATGTATATCTGCTAGTGTACTTATAATTTAGGTAATTTGTTATTAGAATTAAACTTATAGAAAATTTTTTGTGATTTTTTTTATTTTATTTGTAATTATAGCTTAAAGAAACTGTTAAAAATCTGAGGTGTGAAAATCTTGCTTTAAAACTGAAGTTGAGAGACTGTGAATCCATATGTGGAAAGGTAATTTTTTTTTTTAATTTACCTTGCATATCTTTTTATCTTATATAGTTTTATTTTAAATTTCATTATTGGTGGATGACATTATTTTTGTTTATTCGTATGCAGTAATTTCACTTTGAGACATTTTCTCTATTCATAAAGCATTTTGAATTTTCATTAAAATGTGTTGTAAAATTATTTGAATATTTTCTTTTACTCAGTGTGTTTTTATCTTTATAGTGTTATAGCTATGCTTTAGAGCAGTGGCGAAACATGATGAGAATCTGGGTATAGTGTCTACATAAATAACCCACTACCAAGTAACTTTTATTTTAATTGTACATTATTTAAACTAAGTGCATAAAATATTTGAAATAATGTATCATTAAAGTGGAATTTGCTTAGTAGTGAGTTGTTTGGTTAGACACTGTTTGCTCAGATTCCTAACATGCTTCGCCACTGCTTTAGAGTGTTGTAAATTGTGTGTCATTTTCCATGTTAATGTTGTTTTGTTAATGTTAATTTGTTAATGTTAAACAATCACGAACAGTGAGGATACTAATGTTGTGTCAAGTGTTATTTTTTTATTTTTATTTATTTATTTTATTAGTATTGTTTTTTTATTTTTATTTTTTATTTTGATCTTCCAGACTGGCTACTGTATTTTATCTCTTTAAAACAGACTAAAAATAGATTTTTAAATACTTTCTGATGAAATATATATTTATTCTGTCATACAAATGGAGATAATATTAAGTAGGTGAAATTAAGGGGGAATTTCTTTTTCAATAAATTGCTCATAATTATAGAAAATTTAAATATATATGGGCTTAAAAGCCTTTTTTCTAGACCTATGTATATATTTTGATATCTTAATCGCCTATCTTAATGCAATATTTTAAGAACTGATCATTGGATATGAATAGATATAATAAATTTTAATAATAAGATCTTTTCTTTATTTTCAGTATAAAGAGACTAATACTGGCCTGAAAAGTGAAGTCACTGCTTTGAAACTACATTTTGTTGAAACTCAGCAGTTACGGGTACTGTTAATTTATTAGTAAAATACATTGCATAAATAAGTATAATTTGAATAAAAACATCTATTGAAGAATTGAAAAATGTCATCTATTTTATCCTTTGAGTTAAGCAAATTTATTGATAATGATAAAAAATTATTGAATCCATTCTGATCGGGAACTTTTATGTCTTTTTTTAAAATTAGGTATTAAATCAAAAAGATATATATTTTTTTAATCTTGCTCATTACCTTGTTGTAGCCCCTTCTGTTTAATTGAAATTTTTTAAATCACTTGTGCAGTATCTTATCTATACAGTGTTCCCAATAATAGGGATGTGCACATGAAACATGCAAAAAAATTTCAAATCTCCTTTAAAAACAAACAGAGAGTAAAATGCGCCCCTCGAATTGCACAAAAAAAAAATGTTAATAAAACAGAAAATCGACTGTAATTGAACATTTTCTGCACTTCCACTGCGAATTGCATATCGAATCGGAGATCGTTAAAAAGTGCATTCTTCACTTCTAATTCCAGCCATGTGTACATCTCATTCACATGCTACATACATCATGGTTCACGGGTTCCCGATAGCGTGCATGGGCATATGTTTGGAACAGGTATGTTTTTCAGGAAGAAAATGTCAATATCATGACATATATTATTACTCTAATTTGACCCCATATGTACTGTCCATAAACAATCATATAGAAAATATGAAGGAGAATAACCTTAACTAAAATTGCGTATTTAATGACTTTGATCCCAAGCATATTTCCTATTAATTTTAAAGCTAAATTGTGAGAATTTCACCCTTTTTTTTTTATAGTCTTGGTGTGCAACTATTTCTCCTACAAAAAAATAACAATTTCTGATTTATAGATCATCCTCTGCTTTTAGTTATTTATTTGTCATCAACGACATAAAAAAAATATCTCAGGAAAACCTAAAATATTTATAGGTGAGTAGTGAGTTTGTAGAAGTACTCACTGTTATTATCAAATCAATGTTAAAGTGGTTTTAAGATTCTACTTTTTGCGACTGGGTGTAATGTTCACCCCCCCCCCCCTCTACTCCTGGAGACTAAAAAGTCAAGTAATTCTGTAAATCCAATCATATCTACACCGCATTTGATGTTATTTAGTATATTTATATGAAATATGATATTAAATAGTGAAATATTGTGATGACTAAAAAATTACAGAATAAGAGACTGGAACATTAAAAATAGTAATATAAATTATTAAAAAATTACAAAGAATTATTGGTAATAAACCTTAAATTAAATAAAAATCATGGTTGCTGTCTAATTAAATAGTGAAATATTGCGATGACTAAAAAATTACCGAGAATTATTGGTAATAAACCTTAAATTAAAGAAAAATCATGATGGCCGTATAAAAAGAAGATCAATATGAGAAAATTTAAAAACAAAATATAAGGGGAGGGGAGACAAGCAATATCAGAAATATTCGGTAATTTTCTAAAAATAAAACCTGGAAAAATTTAGAATTATTAAATTGTAGAAAAAAAATGAATTCAAAATTTCCCCCAAAAGTATTTAAATAATGCATAGTAAATACAATTTTTTAGGATATCCTGAAAATTAAGAAACACTTGGAAAAGTCCTGAAAACATTGGTAAGATTTTAAAGAAAATAAGAAAGTACCTAGTGACCATTAATAGTAAGAATTAATAGTAGTTATTACCATTATTAATTTTAAGCATTATTACTAGCAGTTATTAATAGTAAAAAGTGCTCTAGTGACCATTAAAATATTCAAAAAATGAACCAATATTATATAAATAATAAATCTGTAAATTTTGGAAAAATTTTAAGAAATGAAATAAATGAAGGAAATTAACTGACAATGATTTAAAGATTAAAATTGGATAAAGTTGAGAAAAACATTGGAAATAAGTTTTAAAAATTTATTAAATGCTAAAAATAAAAAGGTAGTAATTATAAATGTATGTTAATAATAATACAATATTGAAAAATATAAACATTTCCCTAAATTTTTCCTTGTATTACTTTTAACAATAAAAATGTATTATATGTTGTTGCAAATCTTTTGAATATTTCAAAATCACCCTAGAATCCGGACTAAGGGGGAATTTTTCCCTTTTGATTATGGAACCCTGGTGAGAACCCTACTATATGAAAATTTCTTTAATAATTTGTTAAATCCTATCTGTAATAATTTGTTAAATCCTATCTGTAATAATTTGTTAATCTTTGATAATTTGTGAAATGAAATATTTTAACAGCATATATCATGTTTCTGTCTTGTTTATAGTGTTAGGGAAATCTAGTCTATAATTATAAAAATGTAAATTGCCAAAAATTCAGAATTATGTTAAGTTTAATTTTCTAATAAATCCTTGTCATATATAGAAAACATCAAGGGACTGGGGAAAAAAATGATTCTATACATTTCATGCACAATTATGTTATCATTTAATGCAGAATTGTGTCAACATATATATGCAATGCACCTAGAATGAATGTGATTTGTTAAAACTAACAATTTCTTATAAGCATTGCTATTAAAATCTGTGGTGACTATTTATCAGTTTCTTATAAAACAATATATATTGATTTTATATTAATGTATATTGACTTTTTCAGTCTTATTTGTATTTTTTTTAATATATATTTAGTTTTATTTATCTTATTAATATTTAGCCGGCAGGTTCTAATAACACTGAGGGAAGTTCTCCTTCAGAACGAGTTAAAATTGCTCATCGCAAAAAATCCCATGCTATTGAAATGTGCTCTAAAGAGCAAGTGAGTATCTCTACAAGTATTGCATTAGAATGCTTTATGATATTATTTAACGTGTTTAGCCTATATAGCAAGTATTGAACACTTTCAATTCGATAACTTTAAATATATAGCAATTTACATACTTTTATAGAGAAGAAATGTCTTTGTTTTGGGAACATAAAAACTAAACTTTCACACACTAACCAAGTTAAAGAAATTAGCTTTAATAGAGAATCCAGATGGATGGTAGTATATAAAGTTGTTAAGTGATGCTATATTTTAGGGGCCCATTATTATATACACGATAATGAATTCTGTAAGGCTTTAAACACTTGAAAGTGAATCTGGGTAAATGCTAAATAAATAATTAAAAATTGTATTAAAATGACCAAAGCAAGTGTTGTTTCGGCAATCATAAAAATTTTTTGCTCCTATTAAAACAGCTATCTAAAATAAAAATAAAAAAGTTGTGGAAAGGGCGGGGGGGGGGGGGGGGGGGGGGGAGTGCACAGCCCACCTTGAGATACCTTAAATTTTAAAATCAGATTTGTAATTGAAATCTTGTTATTTTATATACTATTAAATGGCTCATCTGTGCATTTGCTAATGTGTTTTTAAAGCTCTACTGTGATTAAGTAAGCATTTATCAAACTTTTTTAGTTTTCATAACAGTAAAAAAAAAAACTTTTATGTAAATTTTGTAAACAGTAATAGTGGGATTAGAATTTAATTTATTTAAATTAAACTACATGTCAAAGAAACAGACATGTTTGTTGTGAACTTAAATGTAAAATGGTCACAGTAGAATGTAACCTAAAAGCATGAGAGCCTTCAGGAAGAATCTAGTCAGTTGATATCTTGGGACATGTTTTTTATAATAACTGCTATATGTAATAATTTTTATTTGCGTCATATTTTCAATTTAGGCATTTGTTACTAATATAGCCTCTAATTTTTTATATGGTAAAATATTAATTATTTTTCCAATTTTTTCACTGTAAATTTAATACATGTGGATTGTATAAATTGTTTCCCTTTAAATACGGAGTCAATTCAATTGTGTTAGTTATTTGAATTTGGCAGTATAACCAAAAATTTGTCTTGGAAAAGTTGGCATAGCTGCCAACTCTCCCGGTTTTTTGCTATATCTCCTGGGTAAGTTGCTCAATCTCCCGGTTTTCACTCAGCTGCCCTTATTTTCCCCCTTTCTAGGCAGAAATCACGGGAATGCAAATCGTGACTTTCAGTTGTTTTCCGCAGTGCAGTTTTCTGCTACCTCTGTGTAGGAATGGATTGCGATTGACATTTGTATTTTTGTATTTGTATCTACAGGTTACAAAAGTAAAAAAATCAGAAATAGATCATGAATTTTCCGAAAATATTACGAAATGAGAAACAAAGTCACAAATTTTGAAATCGAAGTTTTCCCGTTCTTTCGTCCAAAAATGCATTTCCGAGCTATCGCGTAATCGGTGCTCGCAAACGGTGATTATTCCCACAGCGTCATGAGATCAATGATTATCTAATTAATGTGGAAAAAACGCATTTGCATCGACTAAAATTTTATTAAATTATTTTGTTTTATATACAAAACTATTGTTCAAACGTATTATTAATGAAATGAAAGTATTTTTTGCAGCAGTAGTGCTAAGAACGACATTTGTGCACGATCCTCCTTATATTTCGTTTTATTATGAAACTATTTTTCCACTTTTGCAATCTGTCAGCATCGTCAAATTTTTTTATAATTATTTCGTATTTTATACAGCAAAACTATTGTTCAAACGTAATATTAATGAAATGAAAGGCTATTTTGCAGCAGTATCGCGGCGAAAAATGGCATTTGTGCACGATCCTCCATATATTTTGTTTAATAAAATAATTTCCACTTTTGCAATCTGTCAGCATCGTCAATTTTTTTTATAATTATTTCATATTTTATACAGAAAAACTATTGTTCAAACGTAATATTAATGAAATGAAAGGCTATTTTGCAGCAGTATCGCTAAAAATGGCATTTGTGCGCCATCCTCCATATATTTCATTTAATAGTGAAAATAATTTCCACTTTTGCAATCTGTCAACATCGTCGATTTTTTTTATAATTATTTCATATTTTGTAGAGAAAAACTATTGTTCAAACGTATTGTTAATGAAATGAAAGGCTATTTTGCAGCAGTATCGCGAAAAATGGCATTTGTGCATGATCCTCCTTATATTTCGTTTAATTGTGAAAATAATATCCACTTTTACAATCTGTCTGCATCATCTAAAATTAGGCTTATCAAAATCTCCTGGTTTTTTCATATTTTCGCACAAAAATCTCCCGGTTTTTCATATTTGGAGGTTGGCAGCTATGAGTTGCCAATGAATAATGTTTTATCCATTGAAGTCACTATCCCAAGTTGGGGCTCCTTTTGGCACTGAACGGATTCTGAGCAACGGACATGAACCTTCCAACTCCTTTGCACTCACACAGTGACTCGACTTGTAATGAATTCACTGCACTCCCTCTATCAATCAAGATTAAAAACTTATCCTGCCGATCTGCAGGATTGTAAAATGTTGCTTGGCTTGGCAATTGATCTACATAACGAAACCAGTCAAAAGTTATCAATATAAAGTGAACATAAATTATAACATAAACGCAGGGAAATAATAACCAAAGGTATGGACTTCGCAACTTACTTTTTAGGGACACATATAAAAAGTTGAATTTTATATTTATACATTGCTAAAAATGTCATATGATCAGAATTTGCATGCCATGATAGTCCTCATTAATTAAAGGATGTATTAAATTGGAACTATGGATCTACAGCCAATCGTTCAAGAGATTGAGAGATATTTAGCCATAAAGATTTCATAATATGTTTACCCCATATTTCTGCAAAATCTTACCTTTCATATTTGAAAATGCTTTCATTGCCATTCCAAAAAATATAACAATTTAAAAAAATTAAACAAAATTACACTAATTATCATTCAGATGAGAAAAAATATTATTAGAAAGCTTTTGAGTATTCCAATTTTAATTTCTAGAAAATAGTATATCCTTTAAAAAAAAATTTAACCCAGAAATGTGTATGTATGGTATATTTATAATTTCAATACACAGACTTAAGCATTAAATTAAATATAAATTTTTACATTGTGTTTTATAGAATGAATGTAAATTAATAATGTTATTCACTATAATTTTAGTCTGGAGATACTGAGACTTCACCTGGAAAATTAGATGAACACAAAGTAAGGCCATCTGTATTTTATTTGGATTCTGAATGCTATATTATTGAATTATTTATTAATTTAATTTTTTTAGATTTGTCAATAAATTCATATTTAAGTGTGTGTTTGACATTGACAAGCTATTTATAATTTATTTAATAAACATGAAGTATAGTATTTTCTATTAACTTGTTTTAATTATTAATAATTGTAATATAAATGTTTAATAAAAAATATATGTTTATTGGGTTTACATTTTCTGTTTTAACTAAATTTCGTGTCTGTTATTTTCAAATATTTGATCTTTTAAAATTATCTATTAGTATATAAACCCTCTAATGTATAATATGTAGTAATATAATCTCTCTAAACCTTAAAATTTTCTAATAGGATCACCATTGATGGGATCCTTATCCTTCCAAAGCTAGTATTTTGCATCATTTTATTCTAAATAACTTGTATAAGTAATGTTAAATAACTTTTGTATCAACAATTTATTTTAAATATGCAGTAATGCACCATTTCATAGCTGCCAACTTTTCTGGTTTTGCCGGAAGTCCTGGCTTTCAATTTATGATTTACTTCTTCCAATTTTTTATGTAAAAAAGAGATAGAAAACAATCTTTTGAAAAATCTGCGGGAAATATTAACATTTATTCCCTTATTGTTAAGCAAAGCAAGTCAAAGTCCATGGCACTGATTCTTAACTATCTCGCCGGTTGCCACTTATAGAGGAGCAGTAAGAAACAGATGCTGGTTTGTAGTTCCAAGGTCAAGTGCTTGCATTGCAAAGGCATGTTGAGGGGGGGGGGGGGGCAATCATTCGGAAAGAAAATGAAATGGGCATTTTAGCCAATCAGGAATATTTTGGGACGATACCAGAAATTTATTTAAGGGATTGGCAATGCAAATGATACACATGTGTAATTGTAGTTCACTCTAACTCTACTGTAGTCTTAACATATGCATGCTCTGCTAGCTCTCTAAAATACTCTATAAAATTTTTACATTCTGTTTAATTATTTTACAGTGATATGATGTCATCTAAAAAATCTATATATTATTACCAGTCATACAAAAAAAAAAAAAATTATCCCAACGCTTTTCCCTTTGTCAAAAAACATTATCAAAAGGGAAACATTTTGCATGGTCTGCAGATCAGATTTCCGTATTGCTCATGGAGGACGAAGTGATATATTACAGTGTTTGCTACGATGATTAAACACAGAGGGAGCTCTGCTGGGACAAAACAAATGTGAAAGACTTTCAAAGGTCAATTTTGACTTCTCCACATTCAAATACTGAATATGAATGGGTATTCAGCCAAGTTTAAAAAAAAAAATCAAAACTCAGCTTCGAGCTTCAATGATTGATAGCATGGTAGAAAAATTAATAATGGCTAAATATAGTGCAGATGATAAAAAATGCTTTGAAATATTATTGGTTAAATAATTTTTAAAGAGAGCTAAATCATGTGCTTATGGTTCTTTAAAATAATGATAAAAAATGACATTTATTCAAAAATAAAAAGCACAATGAGTGTGTGTACTATTTTGTATTCAATATAATTATATATTTTATGAAAGGGGTTAAAAATCCCTTTATTGATTATAAAATCCCTCTTTTTATAATAATGCAATTATCCCAAATTAAAAAATGCAGTGTTTCTGCACGATCTAGAAATCTTCTTTTGATGTAGCGTAAATATATATATATATACATTCTAACTTTGGATTTACTAATTTATATATATATATATATACATTTTTTCCAATTCTAATGTTAACGGCTATGCCATTTATACTGTTCTTAAGGAACCAATATAAAAGATGCATAGAGTTGAATCTGCATCTGCTTCAACATCTGAAACATAGTGACAGCATATAACACATGTATATCATTCATCAGTTGAAATATTTTTGTAAATTGCTTTATTAAAATGCAAGAGATTTTAGAAATCAAAGCATACTAGTCTTCAACATTGACAGCTTCAACTTTCATTCCACACTTCTTGTTTCCAGAATCACAAATGCTATTTTGATGAAGTATTACTGATTAATTTCAGGATGTAAATTATCCTCCTGAACAACTTTTTTCCAAATGTGATGCTGTAAACAAGATTAATAAAAAATATAGAAAAATTCTTAAAATACTCTTTCAGGTTCTGTATAATTCCTAATTTTAAGTGTTGGACATACCTAGTGCAGTTTAGATGAAAGAAAAAAAGCTTTGATGCATTCCAAATAATCTTTTGAATGTCCAAGTGGAACAAAGGTTTTTTTTTTTTTTTTTTTCTGGAACTCAATGAAAGAAGGATTTACTCAACTTTTGGCTTTGGCTTAAAAACAGTGTATAAACGAAACTACAGAATAAGCTCATTCATATATCTGAAGTATTTTACCAACCATTAAAGAACTTCGGAATGTCTGGAAACTAATGTAAAAAAAATTCATAATTGAGAAACAAATAAAGGATGTACCATATATGTTCGTAATTTATAGTTTCTAAACTGTATATAAAGTATGAAATTATAACAGAAAATGTGTGCGTTTTATGTGGCAGAAAACAAAATGTTCTTGATATTTTTGTCTTAAATTCATAAAATGATTTAAGTATTAAAATTGTAGCCCCTGAAAAAATATATTATGATATGAAGTGAGTCTTCCAATTATTTTGTTTAGGTTAAATAACATGAACATTTGCCTTGTGACAAAAACTGCTATATTTATCTAAGGTATAGAAATTTTAACTTAAATTATGATGTTTCCATTACTTGAGCAAAAATGTTTTCTTTTCCCCCTGTAATTTATATTGAATATGATCGATTATAATCTGAGGTACATTATAAAAATTCAGGATTTATACATTAAATATTTATATCAAACTGTGGGGTCCTTATATATCTAAATATTTTATGATAACTTCACATGTATAAAGTTTCATATATTTTTACAGATTATTAATCAAGACTGTGCTCACCATAGAAAAAAATCTAAAGCTAAAGCTCATTGTGATAAATTGCATAGTACCTTGGAGGAGAAAAATGCAATTATATCAAAAGTAAGTTGAAATCTTAGTTATTCAACACGAATTTACCTAGAAAATGTCTCACCAAAGTGATATTACATGATGTTGAATTCTTCTCCAGTATTTGTAATTTGATACATAATACAGTACAACATCTCAAATCCAGACCTCTGTGATTCTGAATTTCGAACTTTTACGGATCTTAGGTCATTTTTGAAAATATATATATATATATATATATATAACAATCTCCCCTTCCCCCTTTCCGCAATTTGAATTCCACTACAAAATGAATGATACTGAAAGAAATACTACAAAAGAATGATACTGAAATGAATGATAACTGAATACTTCTGAATTCCACTACAAAACGGAAATTTGAACAGTAAAGCAAAAATATGAAACAAAAACAAAAAAATACAACAGGAAATTTTTATTTATCATGCACCTTTAAAATAATTTAAACCTTTTTAGCAAACATTTCTATAATGGTGCATTGTCTTATAATTTTGTTTTTCTAAAGTAACGTTTTCTTTATTTTTAATCACATAAGTTCTTGTTTTGTTACAAAGTTCCAGTTCTTTAATAACATTGTTCAGTAGCCCTTTTAAATTTTCCAAAGAAACCTTCTCTTCATTAACATCAACATCATCATGATTGCTAACTATGCAACTATTTTCCTATTACTGCAACAGAACCACACACAAGGGGGAATGGACACCACTAAAGTGGAAAGGCCTGGATTGCTAAATATTCTTTGGGAGGCTGGAGAAAACATGAAAAATTCACAAAATATGAGAAAATCGCTTATGAAGGGGGCTGTGGTAGTGTTTGAAGAAGGAAGGACCTGCAATTTCTATGGGAGACCCAGGCTGCCAGATAAAGATTTGAATGAACGTTTTACTGTTTGTAAATCAGATAGACAATAGAACGAGCCCTTACCTGCCTGTATACTCCTTTCAAACACTCCCCTTCCACAAATTATTATCACTTAATCATGTCAGTGTCTAGAGCATTGTGTTTCTTGCAACCCTCCCCCTTTCCTCCCAGTGCATCATGGAACAATACAAGTAAACAGCATCCCTGGTAGATACCCCAGGCTATTGCTTAGGGTGGGAGAACTTCTAAAAATAGATTAGCAGGTTGCTGCTGGCCTTTGAGAGGGCAGTTAGTTCATTTGCATTTTCAAAGAGGGGCCATTTTTTTTATGTTCTTATTCTTACAGTGTTAAAAGGGTTTAGCTATATTTCAAAGGTTTAGGAATGAATGGTTGGATAATCAAGTGCCTGTTCCTTCTTTTAAAAAGAAGTTTATGCTAGTATCCAGATTTTGGATAATTCCGGATTTGGGACATTATACTGTAATTCCCAATTCTTATCTTATTTATATGCCCCTGTGTGCTAACTAATCTTTACAAGTATATCTTGATATTTTAATTTGTAACAGTAACGTAACCAGAAAAAAAAATTGGGGCGGGGATAACCAAATATATTGTTTCCCCATTCTTCCATAATATCATTTCATTGACCTTGAGTGGGTTCTGGTGGGTCCCTGTGAGAAGTTATGAACCCACTCCCCTTGATGAGTGACTTGTAATGCAGAGCTGAACAAATTCAGAGTGTGATAGCATGTAGAGATCTGGTAATGTAACTCAATATTTTTGACTAAGCTATAACCATTTTCAATGTTTTGATTTGCTAAAAATGTCCATTTGTAAATCCTTCAGAGCATGACACTTAATTTTACATGCCTCTTGATGTGAATCTTATGAACTCATGCTACGAAAATTTTAAAAATTGCATCTTTAATCATGGAAATTTTTTAAAGCATTTTTAAAATGTTTTTCCCAATCAAATGCAAAGATAAAAGATTAGAACATGGTTAATGAACTAGAATTGTCAAAATGCAATGAAAACTTAATAGGATTATAAGCAAAATAAAATGTATTTCGAAGCATGACATGCCAAGTCTAATATTTAATAAACACAAAGTCATTGTGCACATACTAACATCCTTTTCAATGTGGCCCTCAAAGTGTTTTAGATCCCCCACCCATAATTTAAATTTTTCTGAAACAAATGTACCAAGATCGCAAAAGAAATGGGGAGAATTATAAATAGTGACTCTAAGATTAAATATCCAGTATATTTTTATACATGATGTTGAACCAGCATTAACATTTTATTTGCTTTCTCAAATAAACAAGAGTCTATAGCAATGATGGCATTTGATGGGATGTGGGCCAGCTCCACCCCAATGGAAGTGGCATGACATACCACAGAGCAAGTCAGAGCTTCAATTCAATTTACTAAAAATAATTATAACTTTTTCTTTTTTAATATGATCAGATGTGGCCAATCTAAAAAAGGTGTTTTATTTCAACAAAACACTACATTTAAAATATTAAGAGTAATATGCTTTGTTATTTGCTGTGCTCATCTTAAGATCAAGAGACATAATTTGTTGGAAAAATAGAAATAAACAATCGTGATTCACACGGATTCTCCTGAACGTTGTTCAATTCATAAATTCATATTGAACGACTTACTTCGTTCTCGAGAGTGAATCACTTCATTTTTGCAGCATGTGTATCATGCAAATTGGGTGCTTCAATGTGTAAGTAAGTAATTTGCATATCCAAGGATGTTTCCGGTTATGTTTACATTCTGGCAAGGCCCCGTCCTCCTGTATATATATTAGAAATATATATATAGAGAGAGAGAGCACGAACTGTTATACAGTAGTCAGATATCTGTAGACACAAAACTTAGTCTGAGATAAGACATTGGAAGTAGTTAACAATGAGTGAGTCTAGTCTATTTTTAGTTTGACAGTGCAGTGTTGAGACCCAGACCATCCGACCTACCAAAAAAGTGTAAGGTAACCGTTTGGATGGCCGTGACAGTGCAGTGTGGTGAATGCGGTCACTGAGTTCTAGTAGCAATGATGAAGTTATCCTGTTTGGATCTTTTTTGCATGTAGTATTAAGAAGATTTATTGTGAAGGTTATCTCATTAGTAGTTTTGTAATGATGTGTGGCTATTTTAGTCAGTGTACTTCAAGGTAAAAATTGCCATGTAATGTTTTCCGAAAGCATGTCACCACAACATGGTGGAATATGCAAAAGTACCCACCATGTTAGGCAATCAAATTTCTGCCTCAAAAACTGTTACCTACTTACTGCTTCAAGTTGAACCGAAATGTTTTTCAACTTCAAAATGAGCTCTAAAGGCTCATACATACCTGCCAACTTTTACGCATTATGTGTAAAATTTACGCATTTTAACTGCTCTTTACGCTTTTACGCATATATTGCTATATTTTACGCATTTCCGCATTTATTTGAATTTTTTAACTTTAATAGGAAATCAATCTCCGGCGAAATTCTCTGGCTTTTTATGTTTGAAATTTATCAATTAACCAGACATAGTATAATTCCTCAGAAACACCACATTTCCGCCTTTTTAGCACTAATATATACCATTTCCGGGATCGTAGCAAATCCATAATAAAATGCAGGGTAATGCCAATCAAATTAACGGAGATTTACGGCCGCGTGTAACGTAAATTAAGATCTGGATCGCTTATTTTATGAAAGTAATAAATATACTTCTTCAAAGGTTGCCTAATTCAGCATAAATCGCTAAAATGTTATTTTGTTCATTAATTTCGCATAAACACTGCGATTGCGCAATTCAGTTTGTTCTCATGAATCGCCGAGAGTACAATAGTATCTTTTTCCATCCATCTCAATCTTTTAAATATTGCATTTTTGATTGACTAAACTAGCTTATTTTCGTATTCTAATTAATTATGACTGTTAATTTCTTAATTATTTTCGCATAAACAGTGCGATTACGCAATTCAGTTACTTCGTGTGAATTACTGAGCGTACGTTAGTATCTTTTCCCATCCATCTCCATCATTTAAATGTTGCATATTAGATCGACTAAACTAGCTTATTTTCATATTCTGATTAATTATTACGGTTAATTTCTTAATTATTTTCACATAAACAGTGCGATTGCGCAATTCAGTTACTTCACGTGAATTGCCGAGAGTACGTTAGTATCTTTTTTCTTCCATCTCCATCATTTAAATGTTGCATATTAGATCGACTAAACTAGCTTATTTTCATATTATGGCTAATTATTAAGGTTAATTTTTTAATTATATTTGCATAATATAAATTTTTCTATTTAAAAAATGGGTATAAACTCTGTGAAGGGATATTTTTCAAAAAGTGGTATTAAAGCAATGATTTAGGCAAATGAAAGGGAAACCATTATGGCAGGAATATAATTCAGTGCTATATATATATTTTTTTTATTAAAGATCAATATTTGTTACTCTCTTTAGTGAAAACCTGTGTTTTGCCAAACATAAATATTTGTCTTCATTATAAAGTAATTCTCACCGGATAAAACCTTTATATATTTTTGCTTTATAATTTATTGTCTTGAAATTTTATAAAATTGGTGTCCTGAATTTTCATAATTTATCAGTAAGCCTGATATCTAATGCAATATTTTTTAATGCAGGTACGTGTACATACATAGTTGAATTCATTAGAAATGTCGTTTGCGCGTGTAGTTAAAGAAATCATTATAAATGTCATTCATGCAAAATTTTACACATTCCAATTTTCCCAGGTTGGCAGGTATGCTCATACTGTAAATAGACTGTTTGCGAACTTCTATGAAAGCTTCTGTGTAGCTGGTGAGGATTCTGGATGTATAAAAGTTCAGTTTGTGCATTTATCAATCAAAGTTTCTTTATTTGGAAAATACTGTGTTTAATCTCTGCAATGTTCCCACTTACCAGATAATTTTTTTTTTAACTGTTATCTTCGACAGCTCAATGCACTATTATCGTGCTACATCCTGACGTCGATAATTACAGCACAATTTGAGTTTCTCTTTTGAGAGTAGACTTCCTAGTCAATATACCAATTTTTAGGGACCATGGAACTAATTATAATATTGTAATGCTAGTTGTACCCACACAGAGCATCTGCACTCTAGTATCTTAATGTTCAGTATCTGTTGCTAACTTATTACCAAATATCTGAAATCTCCATTCGACTTTCTCATGCATTTATATTTCATGACACACAATCATTATCAGAATGAAGGTTGCATAAAAATATGCAAAAAATTGCCTCTGATCTGCCTGCCTGCAGCTCTTGCACTTCTAATATCTCCAGTCGCATGCAGATCATGCACCTCTCTCAGTCAATATTTTTAATTATTAAACAACTTCTAATGAAATATAAATACTATACCCTTAAATTAAATTAACTTTAGATCTAATGATATATAATTTATATTGCAAAAAGCATTTATGACGAAATGCTGCTAATAATGTGCTCATAATTAAATTACTATTTTTAAAGTTATGTTTCTTTATTGTTGAGCAAAAACCTGAAGAAAATGATCAATAAATATTTTAGATATGATCATGGAGTTAGAAATACACACTTTACCGCAAATGATATAACCATATATTGAGTTTTTATTCCTTTTACCTCCATGTGAAGTTTTTAAAATCTTTTCCTTCGCATTTTAAACAATGTAATTAAAACAAACTTTGTTGCCATTCGGCAAATAATAACTATATCTACATACATATATATATATATATACATATATATATATATATACATATATATATATATATATATATATATATATATATATATATATATATATATATATACAGGCGGCCCTCGACTTCGCATATTTTTAAAAATTCACTTTTTTAAAGATTTTTGTCGATAATGTAAAAATTGTTTGCTCCCATGCAGTCGTTCCCACGGAGCGCTGCAGCTCGAGCTCACTCACACATTGCCGCCTAGAGTAGCAGACTTCTCAGAATTGTTGTGATGTCACTAGGGTTCCGAGTCGCGGTGGCAGGAGCCAAATGTCAAATACATACAATGTATTAAACAGGTTTAGTTTTGCATTAGGGCGCATGTCGATGCGTTGTGTGTTTTGCCAATTTATTTGTTTATGTTTAAATATTTCGCCCTTATAAATTTATAAACATGAGTGAGAAACTGCAGTGGTGTTACGAACAAAAAGAAATTAAGGACTCATAAACTTCATACCGAGACAAAGATGGAAATAATTAGACTTTCTGAAAGCGGTGAATCTTTTGCTTCAATCAGCCGTTCGTATGCCATAAACAGGTCTACAATATGTTCAATTTTGAAAAACAAGAATAAAATTAAGGAATACGTACAAAATTGTGGAAATATATCTTTAAAGATTGTTTCCAAAAGACACGGCATAGTGATGGATGAAATGGAAAGATGTTTGTCATCATGGATTGGTGATCAACATCAAAACGATGTCCCTCTGAGTTTTTCAATTATTCAAGCTAAGGCTCTTAGTTTGCATGAAGATCGGAAGACTAGATTAAAAGAAGATTCTAACATGGTGTTTCAAGCGAGTAATGGCTGGTTCGACAAATTTAAAATGAGGTATTCTTTACATAATATTAAATTCACTGGCGAATCGGCTGATGCAGATAAAGATGCTGCAAAATAATTTATTTCTTCATTGTCCAAAATTATTGTGGATGGAGAATATTCTCCTAGCCAAATATTCAATGTAGATGAGATGGGTTTATTTCGAAAAAAATGCCTAATCGTACATTCTTATCAAAGGAAGAATCAGTTGCCCCTGGACATAAATCTTCTAAAAACCAATTGACATTTCTTCTTGGTGGAAACTTAGCTGGTGATTTAAAATTGAGGCCAATGTTAGTTTATCAAGCAGAAAATCACAGACCATTGAAAGGGAAATATAAAGAATTGCTTCCAGTCATTTGGAAATCAAATAAAAAAGCCTGGGTTACTGCTTAATTATTTAAACATTGGTTCACTTTTCATTTCGTGCTGCAATGTAAAGATAAAAATTTACAATTTAAAGCATTATTAATCTTAAAGGCAATTATTAGGCAATGCTCCAGGATACCCAAAATCTCTGCAGAATTTATACCTTTGAAATCAATGTTGTATTTCTTCCTCCCAATACTTCCTGCCTCATACAGCTCATAGACCAAACAGTGATAGCTACGTTTAAACGATATTATATGAGGACAATAATGAATCAGGCCATCAAGGCAACTGACAGGGAAGGTGGGCTTACATTAGGAGATTTTTAGAAGAATGATAATATATGGAACGCAATAAATCAAATTGGAGACTCGTGGACTGAAATAAAAGAGTCAACAATGAAAGGTTCCTGGAAACAATTATGCCCACAAATGATGAGTGATTTTATAAATTCTGAAGAAACTTCGAAAACTATCGCAGATGAAATTGTTAGCCTAATGAATGAACTAAACTTGGACGTCAACAACGAATATATTAATGAATTGATTGAATCTCACTCAGTACCTTTGTCAAATGAATACTTAATTGAGCAACAAGAGTTAAATGAATTACACAATGAACGTGAGGAAAAAGAAACCGATAAAATCGTCAAGACTTTGACAATCAAAAATATAAAAAATATGACAAATTTTTGACTATCATGGAAGAATATGATCCCAATGGAGAACGTATATCTCAAGTACGTAGGGCGATTGAGAAAGACACAGTATGTTATAGAACTCTTTATCAAAAAAAGAAGAAAAAGGTGGTATTCAACTAACTCTTGACAAGTTTATGAAGAAAACACCTGAAAACACTTACTTTTTACATCCCTCTACTTTCGAACATTCAACATTCACACACATTTTCAGGAACCAGTTATGTGTGAAAGTCGAGGGCCGCCTGTATATATATATATAAGCCTAAAGCTCTTCCATGTGCAAGCATTTTTGCTTGATTTTTTTGTTTTCCTATTTTCATTCCTCATTTTTGAAATTTGTTAATTGTCTTTGCCTTTATGACCTGCATTACGCTTTATTATTTCCTCTTTATGTCTTAATTTCTTTTATTTCTTTGTATTTTGTAGAAAATTTTGGAATAGTGTATTATGAGTTACTACATACATTCTAACATTGGATTTACTAATTTATATATATATATATATATATATATATATATATATATATATATATATATATATATATATATATATATATATATATATATATACAGACAGACAGACACACACACACACACACACACTTTCTCTCTCTCTCCTTTTTTGTTTTTAGTTTGTATTTTTCAATGTACCTATAACATTGAGGATAACAAATTTTCATTGCTATTCTACAATTTCAATACTATTTTATGTCAGATTTATGGACTGCTGCTATAATGAACTCTCGGTAATACGTACAATAAATATTGGCCCTTGACTGTCCGTCTTAACGAGAGATCACTGTGTATGTGTGTATATATATATATAAAGATAAGTAAATAAAGTGAACTCAAAGTAAATTATGTAAATAAAGTAATAAAAGTTTAATATAAGATCATTTCTAAAGTTCTCAAATTTCCAACATTAATATGTAAATTAGCTTCCTGAACCTGTTTAGATACATAAATAAATTTCTAAAATTATTAAATGCTGATAGCAACACAACATATGTGCTACTTGCATTTTCTGCTGCTAATATACATTTATTTTATTCTGTTCAGCTGAAGGAAGAATGTCTGAAAAAAGATGCTGTTGTGGAATATTTATCGAAAGAAAAGGTATTTATTTGTTAATGTTTACGGTACAGATTTGATATAAAGAATTTGGATTTTTCAACTTTTTTTTTGTGAGCCAAATTTGGCGCCAAATGGCCAAATGTGGCGCGCCTGACTTGCGCACGCAAAATGTTCGGTGACGTGTTTTTCTGGAAATTCTGGCAACCCCACCCCTTTTCGCGCTCTTTCTGCTCAGCGCCTTTCATTAATTTGTTTCTACGATCTATGTTGGTTGTAATTCTGTGCTTTGCATAAAGAATAATCTTTCCACGTGGAGTTTGGAACAAAATTGGATTTTTGGATTTAAACCAGGTTGTACTATTTCTTGTATTTTATATTGTTTGTTGTATTTTATATTGATTTATATTCTTAGATATGGCTTCTTCAATGGTTTCCGTCAGCAGTGTTATTGCGAAATATCAGGGGATTTTAGGATCTAAATTGAAATTTAATTTCTCAGGCAGAAGGCCCATTTTGGGACGAGAGGGAATTGCGAATTGAATGTTTTGTGTGCATTTGTTTCAAGAGAAACAGCTCTTCATGGATTTTCTTCGGGAATCTAATATGATTCTGTGTGAGATGGTGTGTGTGAAATGTAATGGTATGATGACTTTCGCATCTAAGACTTCTCTGTCTGATGGTTTTAATTGGATGTGTAGGAATGTTGTTGATTCTAAGGTGTGTGGTAGCACGAAAACTGTTAGGCAGAAGTCGTGGTTTTGTTTTAGTAAGCTCAGAATGGATGAGATATTTTCTTTAACTTATGAACTCGTGATGGGAACAAAGACTTCGGATCTGGCTAGAGAGTTTTTTTTTACTTCTACAACGTTAACAGATTGGAGACAGTTTGTTAATGAGACGATTAGGGATTTAGTTGAGGAGAGTTCTGAAAAAATTGGCAGTGTTGATAAAGTTGTGGAGGTGGATGAGTCTAAATTTGGTAAGCGGAAGTATAATAGAGGCCACACGGTGGAGGGGCAGTGGGTTTTTGGAGGGATCGAGAGAGGATCGGGTAAGCTTTTTTTGGTTGCTGTGCATGATAGGTCTCGGGAAACACTTGTAAACGTGATTAAGGAGTGGATTGAACTGGGGACGACGGTGCATTCGGACTGCTGGAAGGCTTACGATTGTTTAGGGAAAGAGGGTTATGAACATTTAACAGTAAATCACAGTCTAAATTTTGTGGATCCAATGACTGGATGCCATACAAATACAATAGAAAGCACGTGCAGACACGTTAAAAGCACACTTCCTTCGCACAACAGACAAACGGATTTTAAGTATTATTTGGCTGTGTATATGTACAAAAAATCATGTGCGGAGAAAGGAATCGATCCATTTAATCGATCTAAGTATCGTTTTTCTTAAATTTAGTTAAAGTACAAACTTTTTTCTAAGTATCGTCTTTCCTAAATTTAGTTAAAGTACAAACGTTTTCATAAAATTTCGTATTTTTTCTAAGTATTGTTAATTATCAGCATTTTTATGCATTTTTAATTATAAAATTTCATATTTTTTCTAAATATTGTTAATTATCGACATTTTTATGCATTTTTAATTATATATGTTTATATTTTTTATGCGCAGTGTTCAAGATGGCATCCGTTAGGACTTTTTAAACACCGTACGCGTTGGCCCCAGTCTTGGCGACAAAAAAAAATGGTGGATTTAGCCAAATTCTTTATATCAAATCTGTTCCATGTTTACTTTACCAATTGTACAAGTTTCTAATCATGTTGTTATAGATCAATCCTAATACTTCAATGGAACAACATTTCCAAATGTATAAAATACTAGCAATATGCCTGTTCTTCATACAGAATATATAATATTAAAAAACTTCAAATTCGTAATTATGTGCAAATTTCTGTAGTATTCTAAATGATATTTTTATTCAAAATATTCTATTAATATATTCGATTTAATTCTCTAAAAGGCTGGGCTGTGGAGTCTGTCCCTCAAACCTTTGACCCTGACTCCTCCTTTTTTCCTACTGTCCAACTCCTCATGTTTTCTAATATGACTCCAATACTGGCAAAATGCCTTTTAATTTTTTATATCCGTAGTTTTTTAATTCATAAACATTTGATTTTTTTTTTAATTTATTGCCTAAATATTATTTTAAACATTTAAATATTCCAAAATAAAATTATTCTTAAATGATTTTATTTAGGAGTCTGAGTTTGTGTATTTTTTCCGACTCTGACTTCACCCTAAGTGGCTACCAACTCCACAGCCCTGCTGCCTAAAAGAAGTATAAAAGTTTCTGTTTATTCTATACAATTAATATAGCGTTCACATTAATTTGGTTCACTTTATGAGAAATCACTTATTTAATTAGTTTTTCAGGAAAATTTCATATTTTAGCAATTTTTTCACAGAGATCAATAATTTCTGCATTCTTTGGTTAAGAACCCAAATCTTCATTCTTTCATAAAAATAGCAAATTTTAGTTTTTTTTCATAACATTGCAAATTAAAATTTGAATATAACACTTTTTAATAATATCACAAATTTTAATGTGTTTTAGTAAAAATTTTGAACTTCAGTTTTCCCTTGTAAAAATCGCAAATTTCAGGAATCTTTCATAAAAACCGTAAATTTAGCAATATTTTGTAAAAAGATCACAAATTTGAATGCTTTTTCATAAAATTGCGAATCTTAACGTTTGTTTGTGAAAATCATTTTTTTAATGCCTATTATAACAAAATCTGGCATTCATTCATACCTAATCATTCATTCGTTCAACATACAATCATCTTTCTCAAGAACTATTAATGTTTGTCTTGGACAAATTTTTGTGTATGATTTCAGATGAAATAATTCTTCTGTAAGAGAAAATTATTCAATATATCAAAGTTTAACATATGTCATACTCAATATATCGTAGTTTAACATATGTGTGAAATATATATATCAGTATACCCACATTCTTTTTAGGACAATATTCAAAAGAATCATTCTAATCTGGAAGAAGCTATGGGTGACTCTATGTTACGTTTGAAAGAGGCAGCTGAAATTTATAAGAAGCAGTTTGTGGAGATCGAAAAGTTAAAGAAAAAGATGGAAAAGCTGAAAGAAAAGTCTAGTCACAGGGTAATTAAACTTTTTACCAGTAATACTAAATATCAGTAATAATGCTAGCATTTCCAGATTTTCAAATATTAGCCTTTTGCTCATAGGAAAATTAGAGAAAATTAAAGGAAAAACAAGAATTACTTAATAAATTAAGGCCACAACATCGTTTAGACAGAAGATCATTTAATAAAAACATCCTAAAGACGTACAATGTTTAAAAAAAACAGGGCTAGAGCACTTTCGGGCATTAGTACGCCCTTTATCAGTGGCTACATGAAAAGCAAACATGGATCATTATATAGACCATATGTGTAGCAAATTTACATAAATAAATATAAAATATAATCTGAACTTAGTAAGTTGAATAGGCTAATAATTAATACAAATAAACCTAAAAAATAGGTACAAAATTCTATGAATTTTGTACCTATTTGCTTGAAACACAGTATTGCCTTACAAATTGCAAATTGATGTGCATAAAGAGCAAAAGAAAATTTGAGATAATTCGGAGTAATTGCGATACAGCTTCCTTAGCAATAATAGCCTTCCATCGGAAGTTTGTGTTTAGAATTCCCACACTAAAACATACACATTTTCAAATCAATGTGTGATGTCACAACACTTGAATGCTTGACATCATACTGTAAAATTTCTAATATAAAAAGCAAAAAATTACTAAAATACTTTTTAAAATTACTTTTCAATGAATGCTTCAGAAGGATTTCTGTGTGGCAGCTGTTTTGTTCTCTGCACTGCCCATGCGGAAAATTTTATCTTATGAAACAATGATAAAAATATTTTGTGGATCTGCTTTTTATTTTTTCCCCAAAATTTCTTTAGAGGTTTCATAATCAAGAATAAATAAATTTATAATGTAAGTTTAGAACTTTTGTATGATGCCATTTGGCTTACTGAAGCATATTAGTGTTAGTGCTTTTATTTGTTCAGGCTGGTTTTCGAGTATCAGACTTATGGTCAGTAAATGAAAATATATTCAGATATAAGAAATATTTGAATTCTCGTGTAACAGATAGCCCCAATCTAACTGAAAATGATACCAACTGTGAGAATTTAATAGTGAATAGGCCTATTAATAGTCATCAAGTGACAGAAAAAAGGGATACCTTTGCTGAAATTTGTCAGTCTTCTACATCAAATGCTGAATCAATGCACTGTATGACATCAAAACAAGTGCACCCTTGTCTTAAGGTTAAACCTTATACAGTATGCGACCTCTTATCCGGCGTTCCAATATCCGGACTCACCCAAAACCGCAATACGGCAAAATAATGCCAAATTCTGCACCAACAAACGATTATTTGCTAAATATTGCTCTAAATAGCGATTTTTTGTTTAAAATCCCACCAAATGCTTTTTTGCTTTAATTAGCAATATCAATAAAAAAAAATGCATTGCAACCTACTATTTTAGAGGGTTTGAAATAGAATGCGCAAACCGCACACGAAATTCAAAATTCCCACGCAGACAAAAATGCCGCACGCACTCGCCGCCGCTGATTCTTCTTAAATTTCGAAAACGAACACGAGGAATTCTCACGATAGCGAATAAAAATATTTCGTGGATCGTGTTTTTTCCGAGAACTTCCACAATTCCTCTTTTCCAGAAAACATCCGAAGTAGCACCGCTTTTACCAAAAATTAGCTAAGCGACTGCATCCGGCCGTCACCCCCGATAGTAGCTCTCGGAGGTGACGATCCTGCACGGGCGAGACCGTCACATTGACGGCGAGACGCATCATTCCATTCTTCACTAGTTTCGGATAAATCTCCTGTATAGTATATAGGAGCCGCGACTTGTCCGTAACTAACTCCTGTATAGTATAATACAGGAGTTAGTTACGGACAAGTCGCGGCAAGGTGCTTTTTTAATGGCGTTTCATTTTTTTCTGGGTGTATAGAGCAGAGCACACTAGGCACAAAGGTTTTGATTTTTCCGAATTCGTTACATTTTCTTTTCTGCTCTTTGTTCTGGGACTTTGATTTTCGGTAAAAGTATTCCAACTTTTTCGCTAGAAATATCCCGATATCGCTAAAGAAATCCTACGTTCTTCAAACACGATGTGCCGCGCAGAATTCACACTATTTTGCACAATTTAATAAACATCTATTGGAAAAGATGAAAAAAAGAGAGTCATCAGCGCATTTACAAGAGGATAGAAAGTATGTTTAAGTAAGGAATTCCCGAAATTAATTAGAGTTAACTTTTGCGGAAATGCAGAGAAAAGTATAGCAGCTATAAAATATCATTCAGGGCCTTCTAATTGATCTCTTTAAATACTTAACCTATGCAATAAACTTGTCATTTTCTCGGGAAAATCCATTTTTTTTTCATCTCCGTGGAAATATACACATCTTCTATATTTTAAAAAACGTTGATGGAATTCAAAGATCAAAATCATTTTCAATTAAATCCTATTATTTGGATGAAAATAGCTATTTTGGACCGAAAATTGACCCTAGCAAAAAGTTCCATGTTACATTTATTAATTAGTAATTTATAGAAGACAGTTTAGCAATATCGTGAAATTTTTTTATTTAAACACGATCGCCAGTATATTTCGTTTTATTTTTAAATATTTTCCATTTTTTCAATCTGCTTCCATCCACTAATATGTATATATTTTTTGTTCTTTTTATGCTGGGATATTATCTTTTAAACATATTGTTGGTGAAAATGAGATATATGTTTAGGATAACGAAATTTAAATTTTTTTATTTATTCAGGCATTTAGAATTATAAGGCTTATTAGAAATACATTTGAAGAGCATAAATTAGAATTTGATATATTTGCACCCATAGTTGAATATCTCATTTCCATTAAAAATGAACAGCCTTCTCATCTTAATTTTATTAAAAGTACTTTAAAATATTTTGAAACATATGAACAAAGGTGCTTCTGCCAAAATATTAGATGAATATAGCGAGGGCCCACTTTAGTTGAAATGTTAAAAAAAAAGAAAAAAAAAAAAAGACTTCTAATAACTACCCTGAATAATCAACTTTTTTCAGACGTTTTTTTCTTTCAAAATTTTTCTTAATCACTAAATTTGATACTATAATTACATGTAACTTGCATTTTAGTTAACCCATATAAATTGTAAAAAAAGCTTTTTTTAATACATTTATGTTTTTAAAATGAATTATAATTTTCTATAATGACATTTGAGACCAACCATTCCAGTAAGTTTTAGAAAAAGTGTTCCGAATTACGGAAAAACCCCTTATCCAGAATGCCTGAAGTCCCAAGCATTCCGGATAATAGATCCTGTACTGTATTGCAAAACGTGATGGACAAAAATCTGATAAGTGTAGAATCTATCTATATATACTAATTGCCAAGTGTCCGTCTGTCTGTCACGCTTTTTTCAGGCACTTCCCGTACAGATAGAGACTTGAAATTTGGTACACGGCTCGGACGTTCGATAAAAACCCCTGGAAAAATCGAATATTTCGAAAGGGTTCTCTAGAGAGGGTGCTCCACACTAAAACGTTCGAAAAGTGAAATGATAGGAAAACAGGCTTTGCGATAAGATAGAGACTTCAAATTTGGTATATGGGTAAACCGTTTGAAAGGAAGAAAATATGCAATTTCAGATTTCCAATATTTTCTACTTATGGAGTGTCGCAGAACCAAAACGTTCGAAAAGTGAAATGATAGGAAAGTATGCTTTGCGATGAGCTAGAAACTTCAAATTTGGTGCATGAGTAAACCGTTTGAAAGGAAGAAGGTGTGCAATTCAGATTTCCAATATTTTCTACTTAAGGGGGTGCCGCACACCAAAACGTTCGAAAAGTGAAATGATAGGAAAGCATGCTTTGCGATGAGATAGAGACTTCAAATTTGGTGTATGGGTAAACCGTTCGAAAAGAAGAAAGTGTGCAATTTCAGATTTCCAATATTTTCTACTTAAGGGGGTGCTGCCCTCCAAAATGTTCGATTTTCAGAATAAATGAGAAAAGACTACTTTAAAATTTAATAGAGGCTTGAAATTTCATGTATGGGCTAATCATTTGACGAAAACACCCAAGAAGAATATTGTTTTCCAAAAATGTTCATTTGAGGGGGTGCTCCAGAGTAAAACGTTCGAAAACTGAATTGATAAAAAACCATGCTTCGGAATGAGATAAAGATATCAAATTTGGTGCAAAGGTAGATAGCTTGGAAGGAAGAAAGTGTACAATTTCAATTTACCAATATTTTCTACTTTAGGGGTGCTGCACACCAAAATGTTCGATTTTCGGAAGAAAGGAGAAACGTCCCTTTTAAAACGTGATAGAGATTTGATATTTGGTATATGGGTGAATCATTTGATAGAAAATACAAGAAGAATGGAGTTTTTCCAAAATGTATACTTAAAGGGGTGGGTACTTTACATAAAAGCATTCGAAAGGTGAAATGATAAAAAAGCATGTTTCGCGATGAGATGGAGATTTCAAATTTGGTATATGGGTAAATGGTTGAAAAGGAAGAAAGTGTGAAAGCCCCAGACCGTCCGGCTCGTCCAGAGGACTTAGAGCAACAAAATGGACGACCGGATTGTTATTATAGAGGGTGTCGCACACTAAAATATTCGAATTGACGAACAATTGAAAAATGCCTGCTTTACAATGTGATGAGGCTAAAATTTAGTATATGGGGTAATCATTTGATAAAAAACCTAAGATTATTACGGTTTCTCAAAAATGTTCATTTAAAAGGGGTGATATACAGAAAAATGTTCGAAAGGTGAAGTGATAGAAAAACATGTTTCGCGATAGGATAAAGACTGTAAATTTGGTGTACGGGGGAAATGATAGGAAAGCATGCTTTGCGATAAGATAGAGACTTCAAATTCGGCGTTTGAAAGGAAGAAAGTGTGCAATTTCAGATTTCCAATATTTTCTACTTAAGGGAGTGCTGCACAACAAAATGTTGGATTTACCGAATAAATGAGAAAAGGCTCCTTTAAAATTCGATTGAGGCTTGAAATTTGATGTATGGGCTAATCATTTGACGGAAACACGCAAGAAGAATATAGTTTTTCAAAAATGTTCGTTTAAGGGAGTGCTCCAGAGTGAAACGTTCTAAAAGTGAATTGATAAAAAACCAGGCTTCGAAATGAGATAGAGATATCAAATTTGGTGTAAGGGTAGATAGCTTGAAAGGAAGAAAGTGTGAAATTTCAGATTTCCAATAATTGCTACTTTAAGTGGTGCGCACACTAATATGTTCAATTTTCCGAATAAGTGAGGCATGCTTCCTTTTAAATGTGATAGAGGCTTGATATTTGGTATATGAGCCAATCATCTGATAAAAAACACAACACAAACAGAAGAAGAAATGCGCAAATTTAGTTTCCCAATATTTTCTTCTTTAGGGGTTTCTGCACACCAAAATATTCGATTTGTCGAATAAATGTGAAACGCGACTTATTATAAAATTTACATTATTCAGGGATTGCTTATTGCGAGACCGTTGATTTTCAACGAGTATGCGGCTAATATATACTAATTGCCAAGTGTCCGTCTGTCTGTCACGCTTCGTTTAGGCACTTCCCGAATAGATAGAGACTTGCAATTTGGTACACGGCTTGGTCATTGGATAAAACCCCCTGGAAAAATCAAATTTTTCAAAAACATTCTCTAGAGGGGCTGCTCCACACACCAAAACGTTCGAAAAGTGAAATGATAGGAAAGTATGCTTTGCGATAAGATAGAGACTTCAAATTTGGTGCATGAGTAAATCATTCGAAAGGAAGATAATGTGCAATTTCAGATTTCCAATTGATTTACCGAACAAATGAGAAAAGGCTCCTTTAAAATTCGATAGAGGCTTAAAATTTGGTATATGGGTTAATCATTTGATGAAAACACCCAAGACGAAAATGGATTTTCAAAACAGTTCGTTTAAGGGGGTGCTCCAGAGTAAAACATTCAAAAAATGAATTGATGCAAAACCATGCTTCAGAATGAGATAGAGATATCAAATTTGGTATAAGCGTAGATAATTTGGAAGGAAGAAAGTGTACAATTTCAATTTCAGTTTACCAATATTTTCTACTTTAGGGGGTGCCGCACACCAAAATGTTCGAATTTCGGAATGAAGGAGAAACGCCCCTTTTTAAACGTGATAGAGGCTTGAAATTTAATGTATGGGCGAATCATCTGATAGAAATCACCAAAAGAGGAAGAAAGTGTGCAATTTCAAATTTCTAATATTTTCTACTTAACTCTTTCGCGACAATCGGCACCCCTGTGTGCCGGCTGCGAACTTGCATTCAAGGACGGACGGAGGAAACTTTACCGTAAGCGGAGAGTGGCACGCATGCGTGCCTTCCCGTGGAATGTTTTAATTTGTCTACTAGATGGTGTTAAATGTCTGTGGAACTAACTTCAATGTATTTTGCAGAGGCATGACCTTGGCAGAAGGAGGATCGAATGAATTATTTCTCCATTTCGTGTGCTGAAACATGATTTTGTAATATAAACAAACAGAGCAATTCTCGCAGCATCAAACATTTTATAATTGAGTTTCGGGTTTTATTTTTATTTCAGCATTATGATTTCGTTGGTGAATCATAGGAATATAAGAAAGTTTTTTTTTTTTTTTTTTTTTTTAGAGGCTGTGAAATTATTCGTTTATTTCGGTTAAAAGAATAGGAGCAACTAACGAGTATTTTGTATTCAGATTTGTATGAAAAATATACATCAAATAGAAAATAAATGTTTCATTTATTCCTGAAAAAAGTAGATTTCTGTGTTGAATAGGTGATCTTTAGTGAATTTTTTTCGAGAGTTAGGCTTAGCTCAAAAAATGTGCCGTCCTTTGGGACTAGTTCGGAAGCAAAGCGCTCCGTCTTTTGGGCCGCGACAGCTCTGGAATGCCGCCGTCGCGAAAGAGTTTTAAAGGGGGTGCTGCACACCAAAATGTTCGATTTACCGAGTAAATGAGAAAAGGCTCCTTTAAAATTTGATAGAGGCTTGAAATTTGGTATATGGGCTAATCATTTGACGAAAACACCCAAGAGGAATATAGGTTTTCAAATATGTTTGTTTAAGGAGATGCTCCAGAGTAAAACGTTCAAAAAGTGAATTGATAAAAAACTATGCTTCGGAATGAGATAGAGATTTCAAATTTGGTGTAAGGGTAGATAGTTTGAAATGAAGAAAGTGTACAATTTCAGTTTACCAATATTTTCTACTTTGGAGGGGTGCCTCACACCAAAATGTTCGATTTATGGAATAAAGGAGAAACTCCCCTTTTAAAACTTGATAGAGGCTTGATATTTGGTATCTAGGCGAATCATGTGATAGACATCACAAAACAAATAGAGTTTTTCAAAAATGTATATTTAAGGGGGTGGATACTCCAGACAAAAGCATTCGAAAGGTGAAATGCTAGAAAAGCATGCTTCACGATGAGATAGAGACTTCAAATTTGGTGTACGGGTAAAAAGTTGGAAAGGGAAAAAGTATGCAATTTCAGTTTTCCAACATTTGCTATTGTAGGGGGTGCCTCTCACTTAAATGTTTGATTTGCCAAACAAATGAAAAACTCCTCCTTTACAATGTAATAGAGGCTTGAAATTTAGTATATGGGCTAACCACTTGATAAAAAAAACTAAAGATGAATACGGTTTGACCAAAATGTTCATTAAGGGGGTGCTACACAGAAAAACGTTCGAAAAGTGAAGTGATAGAAAAAACATGCTTCTCGATAGGATAGAGACTTCAAATTTGGTGTACGGGTAGATAGTTTGAAAGGAAGAAAGTGTAAAATTTCAGATTTCCAATATTTGTTATTTTAAGGGGTGCCACACACTAATATGTTCGATTTTCCGAATAAATGAGGCACACTTCCTTTTAAATGTGATAGAAGCTTGATATTTGGTATATGAGTCAATCATCTGATAATAAACCCAAGACAAACAGAGTTTTTCAAAAATGTTCATTTATAGGTGTGCTTCACAGAAAAAAGTTCGAAAAAAGAAATAATAAAATAGCGGGGCCTCGAATGAGATAGACTTTAATGTGGTGTACGGGTGGATAATTCAAAAGGAAGAAATGCGTAAATTATGTTTCCCAATATTTTCTTCTTTAGGGGGTTTGGACAACAAAATATTCGATTTATCGAATAAATGTGAAACGTAAATTATTAAAACATTTACATTATTCAGGGGTTGGTTATTGCGAGACCGTTGATTTTCAACGGGTATTCGGCTAGTCCTTACTGATACTCCAGAGAAAGCTGAAATTGAAGTGGCAAAATTAAAGAAAATTGTGGCCTAAAAAAAAAAAAAAATTGTTTCTAAAACTACATTTCAAGCTGAAAAGCAAATGTGTGTGAATTGACTAAAAAGAAAATGACAGTTTTGGAGAAGTATGTATTAGAAAATGATTATGGTGATGAGACATCTAAGGAATCACTAGATATGATGGAATCTTTAGATTTTGTAGGAGCTGATAGGAATGATCAAATTGAAAAAGGAAGTTATTGCTTGACACAATTAGATGGGGGAAAAAAAAAACATTTTTTTGTTGCAGAAGATCAGTATACCTATCAATAAAATACCTAAAAGGAATCAGTAGAGTCAGAAACGTTTTTACATCACAGTAATACAACTTATGTGATTAGCAGAGATGACATTGTATTTGATCGTTGGCTGTGGCTTCTTAAAAGTGTGCTAGATAAAAGTATCTGTTGGAATATTATTGTACTTGTAAACTTTTCCAGATGGTTATAATTTTTTTTATTGTATGTAATGAATACTAATTATATTTCAGGAGAGCCATCCTTCCGAAAGTTCAACTGTGAAAAACATCAGCCCCTCTGCAATGATGCTCAAAGGTATTCGACTTATTTAGTTCCCATCTATTTAATTATCTAAAAGCCTCCTAATGTATTAAGTTTCTTAATGTTATTTACTCAATTTTAATGTCTTTCAATAAGAAACCGGGATCATGCTATCATATTTTTGGCAATTTTCTATAAAAAAAAACTCCTTTTGTACAATGTCAAGATTTGCCAAGAATCTTGGCAATTACTATTTTTGTAGTATCAAAATAACAACTTTTCAATTTTCTTCACATTTTGTATAGCTTTAAAAATAATTAACTTTCAAATCCCTCCTTATATGTTCAGCAGTTTTCGTTCCATGGGACTATAGAATTTTTTTTTTTTTTTTTTAAATAAGGGGCAAATGCAATAAAAAAAAATCCTGGACAACTCAACAAGGGGATTTATTTTTATTGTAAAGCTGAAGTTGATGATGATAAAAAATTATCTTTGGAATTGGTAAAGTATTTATGATTGAAGGTTGGTGAATACAGATTTCTTTTCTTGATTGGGCTAGCAAAGAAAACTGAATATATGAAGCAGTCCATGAAAAAGTTTGTTGTATTTGGATTGAGGAAAAATCGATTACTTTATGATCGTGTTTGAAAATCTGTCTCAGATCTATGATTCATGTTTTGGGATTTCAATGTATCCGTTATTTTCTTTTGCTTTTTGTGTTTATTAAAATTTTCTTCAATCTGCTATTATATTTCTATTTTATATACTCTAACTATTAAAATACAGTATTTGCATTTTGTACCTTATTTTAAAAAATTTGTCCCATATGCAATCAACCCTCAATGTCTCAAATTTGAAAAGAGCATAAAAAAATTCAATATATTAAAAATTTTAAAAAATTAAAGGACAGTGCTCTATACTTCGAGACTACTTAATTGGATTATATAGAATCGGTGAAAAGTCTCAATTATATAAATCTAACGCTCTGATTTGATGTGGTTGAATTTATCCTTTGTAGTATGTCACAGGCAAGTGAAAGAGAAGAAGCCATATTTGATGTAATTATTACTCAAATGCCATTTATATTTCATTGAACTTTTATATTTGTAATATCATTTCATTGAAAATTCATTATGAATTTCTAATTTAGACAATAATTTAAAAATTATAAAAGAAATAATTTGTATAATTTTTAAAAGTATGCAAAACTTTTACATAAACTTACATATTATGCACTGCAAAACTTTTAGCTTGAGTCTGCATTTAATATAAAACACTTACAGATATGATAATTGTTCAATTGTACATTGAAATTGTGTCTATTACTCGCTCTTTTATCTCTATTTAATCACTGTATCAATTTCACTGAGATCATTCTTAGAATCTAATGTGATTTCAGTAGATTTAAAATCCATGTTAAATTGTAGTTTATCATTATTTGTGTCAGTCCATCTACGTGAGATTCCTTATCAATGACATACTTTTAATTTGGAAAATATTCATCACAATAACTTTTGCACTACTACAAAGTGGTTTTCCTTTTTTATGAAGCTGAAACTCGTAGCATTTCCATTTTGAAGTCATCAAATTAGTGAATAAAAGTAAAGAAATGTTACTTATTCCACCAAGATCAGGTTGGTAAAAGGTTTAAAATAACAGGAGCTTAAATATTAAAAAAATCACGAAATCTGAGAGGGAACAAATATTTTGTAAATAAAAAAGGTGGGGAAAATCAAATGCCAAGGGAACTTTTTCTTTTCTCATGTTTTGCTTCCAGGGTTACAAAAAGAAAAGCAAAAGAGCTCTATGTGTGTGTAATTTGTTGAACGTATTATGATGTGCGTAGTCCTTAAAATAAAATAAATACACTAAAATTAAAACTGTAAAGCAATTAATTTCAGAATAAATATTCAGTATTTTAAAATTTTATTAAAAATTTCATTCATCATTCATTCTTTCTGCAAAAAATACATTTGGGACATTTCAAGAACTGTATTTTTATAACGGAAGGATCCATCTTGCAGTATGCATGCATATAATCGTGTAAAATTGTCCCCAAGTATAATTATATGAACAGACATAGTATTTAAATAATACTTACCTTATTGAGTGATGAGCACAATAATTCTGAATTTTTTTTTAACACTAGTAAATAAAACTTTTACATACTTATATGTAATACAGTACGCTTATTATACATATGTACATCTTGAATTGATTTTGCATACAAAACGTATGTATTCAAACAAATTTCACATTCTCCAAGATAATTTCTTGCCAGATTTTGGTTCTCTTTACCCAATTCCCAGGTGCACAATTGCTTGAAAAGTTTCAAAGTCATATCCGGCCTAAATGCAATTAATGTTCGCACAATATTCATTGACAATTGAGCTTCTTCATGTGATACTATGAAGGTGGTTAATAAACTTTGGTTTCATCTTTAGCCTTGTAACTTAATGACAATACACTATATTACATCCTGGTACAAAAGCTGTAATTTTGGAAGCAGAAACTTAACTTTAACTGACTTCAGTTTTGGTTAGCATTATTGGGCAGTGCAATTATGAATTAAAACAACAATATTGTTTGGCATGTCATTTTATGGACTAACTCTTAAAACCAATTTGAAAAATGTCCTGTCATAAAAAGAGAATTTCAAGTTATCAAAAGTAAGTTAAGAAGAAATTCAACATAACGAGATTGGTTTTACACTATATAAGTAGTTTCAAAATATCAAGTGCAGACTATTAATTTAGTAAATTTTTTCCTCCGTGATAGAACACAAGGACAAACCATACTATTGAATAATGTGTGCAATATATCTAGAAAATTTTCGATGTGTTTTTCTATAGGCCAAGAATTTAAAAAAAAAAAAACAGTAATTGAAATTAGAGCTTTGTTATATTATAACTTGATCGTCACTAAACATCTTATTGTTGTAATGAATTAAAATAAGCATGCCAAGTTTCATGGAAAGTGCTTGTTTCTTTTAAGAAATATTACACTCAATCTGAAAATTTAAAATGTCTGACATCTTGAGAATGATATGTCCTATCTAAATTCAAATTCTTATTACAATGTGACTTGTTCTTCACCTTATATAAATTCTTTTTAATTCAGATGAAACTACAATTGGAGCTGAGTTACCAGTAAATCGAAGCAGTGACTCAGACACTGGGGAACATGTTGTAGGTACAAGAACAAGTTTAAGACTGGTTTGTATTATTTCTTATTGCTATGATTTATTCTTTTTTAAGCATGCCCACTCATTTAAAATTATTCTATATATGATAATAAATTAAGAAAAACCATTTTATAAAATTGTGAAATTTGTATAACAGAAAATTCGAGAGGAAGAATATATATACAAGGTAGGATCAAAAAGTTCGTAGACTGTGCTGATATCTCTCTCCAACTCTGATTGGAGGAGAAGGGAAGTATTTCTGTGGCGTAGAGGTACATGTGGTGCGAGATGTGAAAAGGAAGAAGCAAGTCTACAGTGCAGGGTTTTTCCAGACAATGTGTGTCAGTGAACTGTAGTCGAAACTGTTGTCAAAAATGAAAATGGCATTTGAAGAACAACGTGCAAATATCAAATTCTGCCAGCGTTTATGGAAATCACCGACAGAAACATTGCACCTCCTGACTTGCGAAGCAAGTTACGGGGGGGGGGGAGTATAGCAAGCAAGGGGGCTGAGCCCCCCTAGTTAGATAAATTATTCCATTTCATTTTTTCCTCCCGCAATGTGTTCCTTTTTCTTTTCTTGTAGGTTGTCAGCCATGTTATTGCTCATGCCAAAACCAAACAGCACGGGACAAAAAAAAATTTCTATTGAAAGAAATGGAGACATCACAGATTTTTTGTTATTGAAGATACCTGCTGATTGTTATAATCATCACATATTTCAATTTTATTTGTTGAAAAGTTGTGATTATTATGTTTAGATTAAGTATAACAGTTAAGAATGTACATTGCATTGTCTTGCGAAAGTCTCCCGGTTTTTTCATATTTTTGTGCAAAAATCTCCTGGTTTTTCATATCTAGAGGGTGACAGCTGTGCTTTTACATAGATTCTTTAATCTAAAATGGACAAGGCATTCAAATTCTGGAGTGTGACAACTATTATTATAACTTGTGGTTGGGCATTTCAAGGAAAAGTGAACATCTAAGATTTGAAGACTTGATTTGACGCACTCACAATGTTGATCAACACTCAGTGTTGCAGATGCCACCTTCCTCAAATCAAAGAGGAGCCAATGCAATTAAGGTAAAACATGTGAAAACAATATTTCTTAAGAAATCACGTGTCATAATGCATTCCAAATTTTTTTTTTTTTTTTTTTTCCGAAAAATGGCTAGAACCCTGTTATTATAATTAATATTTCTGCTGACAACATGAATTGCATTTTTCTTCTAAACCAAAGTTTTATTTTAACATATAAAAATTTATTTTGCAGCTTTCTGATATGGCAGCTGCTGCTCTACAGGAGAAAAATTGTCAAAGCAGTACACATTCAGATGTAGCAACAGCTGAAAATATGGATAAACTATCATCACATGGTAAGTGAGCCCATTTTTTTAACACTGCATTTGTATTATATATTAGATTACTAAGTAGTTTAAATTATATGGTAGCGACTAGCCATCTAGCTAAAAAATTTTATTCCTCTGGTAAATAATCTGCCTAGAAGCATACAAAAATTGATTAGATTACCCAGTATGCAGTATTACAAAAAAACAAAAAGTTAAATCTCCAGTAGCCAATCAAGATTCATTTTTTTATAGCAGGGGACAGTGTAGAATTATAAATATATTAGTTTTACTTTGTTTTATTATCCATATTTTACAGATCATTTGTACATTATTTTTAATGTTTCTACTTTATATTTTTGGTTTAAAATTAGTTAATATATAGAAGTGGTTATTAATAGATTATGACTGTTGAGTAAGAAAATGTAATCTTGTAATCAGTGGTTAATACATGAGGAAATCATAATTTATGCTGTATTATCAAGTGCAGTAAAAGTTTTAAAATGCAGACTGCTCGGGAATTTTAAAGATTCTTAAGCAGTGGTTTTTAGCATTTAAAATTAAGGGAGAACTAAGTAAAATGAGCAAATTTTAATAGTTTATTCACAAAAAATATTTTGTGCTTAATTACACAGTGCATCAAAGAATTTTTAAGACTGGTTCTGTAAAATAAAATTGAAACAAGAAATTATGATTTGTTTTGGGTTTTTTTTTTTTTTTTTTTTCAAAATAAGCCCCTCCGGCTTCAATACACTTGTTACAGTGATTTAATAATGATTCGAATGCCTGTTCCAGTTCACTATGCGGAATAGCCACCAAAGCATGCATCGAAACTGTTTGTATGGTCAAAATATCATCAAAATAACACCCTTTTAAATTCATTTTAGGTTTTGGGAATAAATAGAAGTCGCAGAGTGCTAAATCAGGTGAATACGGTGGATCAACACACAGATGTTATTTTTAGCCAAAAATCTATGAACAATAAGTGAAGTGTGACTAGGTGCATTATCATGCAACAAACAGCAACTACTTTCATCCCGATATTCTGGACGAATGCGTGAATTCTGGCCGTCAAATGCTTGAAAACATTTAAATAATACTCACCAGTAATTGTTTGTCCTGTGGGAACAAATTCTTTGTGAATAATATCCTTACTATCGAAGAATGTAACGACCATTGTTTTGATTTTGGATGGAATTTTTTTTTTTTTTTTTGCTTG
Source organism: Amaurobius ferox (assembly GCA_951213105.1). Classification (NCBI taxonomy): domain Eukaryota; kingdom Metazoa; phylum Arthropoda; class Arachnida; order Araneae; family Amaurobiidae; genus Amaurobius; species Amaurobius ferox. The sequence continues at coordinate 84,786,096 of OX578145.1, read as the reverse complement.
TGGTCAGTTTTTTGACTTCCATTCTGCACTTTGTCGCTTTGTTTCAGGATTATACTGAAAACACAAGTCAAGTTTCATCACCTGTAACAATCGATTTCAAGAAGTTTGGCGGATCATTTTCAGTAGCTGAAATGATGTCTCTACAATGTGCACTTCTCCTTGGTTTTTGTTCATTGTTAAAGTGTGTGGAGCAAATTTAGCACAGACTTTTGTTTTGGCCAAATCTTCATGCAGAATGGTTCGAATTGTTTCTTTGTTGATGTTTAAAGACTCTCCATCATTCTTAGTGACACACAGTGATTGTTTGCCACGAAATCACACATTTTTTCAATAATCTCAGGTGTCCTAGATGAACTTGGTCTTCCGGTATGCTTATCATCTTCTAGCATATCTCTTCCATCCAAAAATTGTTTGCGCCACAGGAAAACATTTGATTTACTTAAACAAAACTCGCCGTAAACTTGTTTCATCAATTGGTATGTTTCCGAGGCACTTTTACCAAGTTTTGCATTAAATTTAATTACAACTCTTTGTTCCATGTCAATAATTCAACATGAAAAAATTTACTTCTTTAATGAAGGCCGTATCTTTTGAGTTAGTTTAGCAAATGCTTTGAACTTTTAGCAGTATTCCAGCAGACTGTCGAGGTTTATCACGCATGCGCGATTACACTGTTGGAGCCACTGTATGCTGACATCTAGTGGCAGTCTTAAAAATTCTTTGTCGCACTGTGTACTAAAACCGTTCTTAAAAAAATGTAGACACATAGCAAAAAACAAATGCAAAAAATTTTCTCAAAATTATTTTTTTCAACTAACTTTTTGACACATTAAACAATTGGCAAAAAACAAGAAACAAGGATTTTTTATTTTTTTTTCCAAATAGAAAACTTATCAATGAAACATTTTCATAGAAAAATATTACAGAAATTAAGTGTGCAATTTAAGTCCTGTCCCCATAAATTTTGAAATATGTTTTAACTTTGAACAGAAAGCATTTTAAGAGAGTAAAGCGTACTTGCCATAAAATTTTCGTAAACAAACGAGAAACAGCATAACTATAAAAAGATTACTTAATAGTTTTGAAGTATATGTTAATATATATTGTATTTTTTAAAAGAAAAAAATGGGATTTGTAAATAAAACTATGCTGCTTTTATAATGAAAAGGTATTTTTCAACTACTATGTAAATTCACTGCCATTCGCCTTGCATTCAATGTTAAAATATATATGCCCTAATTTTTTTTTTCTTCAGGAAAGTTCAAAGATTTATTTGGTCAAAGTTTGGATATTACATATCTTGCAGTTGCTGATGGAAGAGAGCCACCGCCCAGTCCAAAGAAAGAGTCGCCCGAACTGCAGTCACTCATAGAAGAAAATCTTGCCAAACTGTGTTGTGCAAAGTAAGTTAAGCTGCCTTTTATTGTATTTCTGCCAACTGAAAGAGATAATAACAGCTAAATAAAAACGCTGACTAAAAAGTCATTTTAAAAAAATGAAAATATACTGCAATTAAATTTTAAGCAAAATAGCATATCCAGGGTCTCCATCCTGCTGAAAATCCTGAGATTATCAGGGAATTTAAAAAGTCAAAAATTGGTTTTAAAAAATCCAAAGCCTGGAAAAATCAGCAATTTAGAAATTTTTAAATGGCATTTTAAACTCATTTTATAAAATTTCATGGATAGATTACATTGATATAATGTGTATTTTACTTATTTCTGCACAAGTGTGTTATCAGGGTTCCCACAGTCCTTGAAATGTACTTCAATTTTATTTTGGTTTTCAAGGGCCCTTAAAAGTGCATAAATTTTACAATATGTCCTTGAAATTCCTTGGTTTTTATTTTCTTGTTTCCCTTGTGGCAAAAACATGGCGACAGAGCAACATTATCACATAATGGTTATAATGCCTAAATGCCAACAGGTTATAGCTCATCAAATCCCTTAAAAAATGAAAAAGGATGCACAACGCCTCCACTCTGTGGGATACGCAATGTATTTTTGAAATGCTTATGAATAGGATTGACAAATAAAAAAATTTAAAAAGACTAAATCTATTACTGCTCCTTTTCTAATTGTATTATTTATAAATTTATTGTGCAACATTTTTATCATTAAAAATATTGTATTGCAGAAAGATTTGGGTGTTAAAGAGACTTGTCACAAAAAATAAAATAATTTTCTACCAAAGAACTCATTTCAAACATTTATTTTTGTTGCACACCTTTCCCCCAGGCTCAGAACATCCAAGTAGGATTGCACAACAATTGGCAATAAGGTTTGGGCATTATCTAAAATGCCAGCCACACATACATATAAGGACTCCACACACACACATTCCAGTCCTTGAAAGTCTTCTATTATATGGTCCTTAAAAATTCTTGAAATGTGCTTAATTTTTATTCATGGAAAACTGTAGGATCATTGGTTATATATGTACCATTCAATCAATCTAGCCTTGGGCTATTATATGGTTTCCTTTACAATGAAACCCCATCAGGGTAGTATAAAGAGCAACTTCATCTGAGCTAAAGTAACTTTACACATGTTGACATCATATTTTTGAAAAAGAATATTAATGCCTATGGAACATATAGTGTCATCTGGGGGTAATTCTCGGTTAAAAATCAACAACATCCAATTATTATAACAACTATCAAAACTAATGTTTACAATTTTCACATGGAGTAAGCACTTTTGATCTCTATTTAATAAAATGTTTACTTCAATATAAATGTACTTATAATTTGAATAATTACAATGACCAAGAATGCCCCAGGATTGGGGCAATTACTGGTCACTTTCGGGATAATTATTAGTCAGCATCCTTTTTGATGCACATAGATTAAATATTGATTTATTATTTATGGAAAGTGTTAAAAGCAATTAGACTAAATTAAGAAATGTTTCTTTTGCCTTATAAATGGGGGAGAATATCATACAGACTATATTTTGGGTGCATATACAAATTTATTTTATATACAAAAGATTTACTCTTACACTCTACAAAACTAACTGCCCAAAGGATTTTTTGTAATATTTATAAGCAATTTATTGTTTAATCATCCACTGTGAATGGATCAATACCTTGCAAATCAATTGGGTCCATAAAAAATATGTTTACGTTTTCTATTCTATCTCGCTTTGGCCAGTGGAAATTTCCAGCTCCTCAGTCAAGAAATTTTACTCAAACTTTACTGTCTTGTACTTTTCTGATCTTCCCAATATAAAACAGATCTTTATCATAGTAGTACACAGCATAATAACTGTGGGCTAAAACAGTAGGCTAAATTTATGAAAAGAAAAGAGGAATGATTCATTCAATTTAGGCATTGTGCATATCTAAGCAAAACAGAAACATAAAATGAGAATTATAGTTAAGAAAGACACTTTGCAGTTGTCTATAATAAAACACGAAATAATTACGAAAATTGTAGTTGATGCAAACAGATTGAAAAAGTGGAAAATACTTTCCCAATTAAATGAGATATGCTGAGGATCGCATACAAATGCAGTTTTCCATGCTGCTGCTATAAAATAGCCCTTCATTTTATATGTTTGAAACATTGTTTTTTTTTGTGTGTGTGTGTGTGTTTGTTTGTAGCATATTAAACAAAATAATTATAAAAAATTTAGTCGATGCAAATAGATTGTAAAAGTGGCGAAAAGATAATCATTGGTCATTTACAAGGATTGTCCAAAATAATGGAAACACCACATATATAAGTGATAGGTTTAATTATGCAGGTAACAGAGTGAAGTGGACCATTCACTCCCCCGTTTTTGTTTTAAAAATGTGCTGATAGTCCAAAAGTGCGAAGAAACACCGCCATTGCACTGGAGGTATTTCTTTGTACAATTGCATTAATGTTAAAGACAAAATAAGCAACCTGATTAAGTTGCAAAGAGGGCAGATTGTAGGTGCCCGTCTTGTCGGTGTGTTGGTCACCACCATTGCAAAGTTAGTGGGGATATCGAAAGCACTGTGTCCAAGGGCATGACAACATACAATGTTTGTGGCAAAACATTGTCTATAAGACAAAATTGTGGACTGAAAATGAAACTCACTGACCGAGACATGAGAACATTAAAGAGGATTGTCACCACAAATAGGAAGACGACTGCAACAAAGGTGACCTCTGAACTTAATATGCATCTATAGAACCCAGTTTCCACCTATACGGTATGAAGGGAATTGCATCAGCAAGGAATTCATGGCAGAACTGCTATTGTGAAACCACTTGTGTCACACAGAAATGCAAAACAGAAACTACAGTGGTGCCAGGAACATAAAACGTGGACTGTGAATGCTTGGAAACATGTGAGGAAGACGACTGATGACGTTTTCTGATGAATCAACCTCCACACTATTCCCCACCCCTGTACATGTAGAGAACACTGGTAAGAGCTTACAACCCTGACTGTCTCGTTCCTACCATAAAACTTCGTGACATTTCGGTGATGCTTTGAGAAGTGATATAGTGGTTTTCCACTGGTCATATTATCACCCTACAAGGAAGGGTAACTGGCAGCGACTATGTAACCATTTTCGTATACCATGTCCATTCTGTGGAGCAGACATTGTTTTCTGCAGGGAATTGCATCTTTCAGGATGATAATGCCCCCATTCACTGAGCAGGAACTGTTTAATCATGGTTTAAGAAACATGATGCAGACATTACACACCTTCCCTGGCCTACACAATCACCAGAGAAAATTCGTCATGAATTATTAATAGCAATAAATTTAAACAAACATTTGTGGTTGACCTCATTAACCAAACAAAGAAGGGGAGGGGGGACAAGCAATATTGTAAATAATTGGTAATTTTAAAAATCTTGAATGATTAAATTATTGTGCAAAAAAAATGGATTTAAAATTATCTCAAAAAGTATTTAAATGCTACATTGTAAATGAAATTTTTAGAATGTGATGGAAAAGGTAAACAAATATTGTGAAACAATAAAAAATATTGGTACATTTTAAACAAGGTTTCAAAATAATTAGGGATAATAATTATAATCACATTATGATCACTAAGAATATTTTAAATATTTATATGTGTAAAATATTCAAAAAATAAACTGAAAATAAATTTATATAAATTTGGAAAACTTTTAAGAAATGGAAAAAATTGGGGGACTGATTTAAAGACAAAGCTTTAAACTGGAAAAAGTTAAGAAAAACATCAGAAATAAATTTTTAAAATTTATTAAATACTAAAAATGAGAAGATATCAATTAGAAATTCATGTTAATAATACTGCTCAATAAACAATATAAATATTTCTAGGAATCTTTTGAATCTCCCTTAATATTTCAAACTATTTCTCAAATATATTATTAATGATAGAAAGTGGTATTTTCTTAATAATGTAATTAAAAAATGAGAAGTTCTTACAAATATAATCATTTCGGGACCATAAATTAAAATTTGTTATATGAGCATCTATATATTTACATGTTGATAATTTTAAATTAATATTAATTTACTTTTCAAATTACTTAATTTTCTTAAATTCTTCAATTTACTTAATTAAATATTAATTTACATGTAATTTAAATAAAGTCATTAAAATATTAATCAAAATTTTGTGAAACTTTAAATATTTTTAAAAAAACTTCAAAAATGACCCATTTTAGAAATAACCCATGAAATACAGAGGCTAAGCTCAATGTGCGAGCTGCAGATAAAATTTCAAACCCTCAATCTCTGTTACAGATCAGCCAGAAACGTTCTGCTGCTTTGCTTGCAATAGCAGCAAGAAAACTTGCTGCTTCAATTTTGCAAACCTCCATGGAAACTGATAAATTCATTTCTACCACATAGCCGGCAGCTCAAGCTCAATCTTTTTTTAGGCAGGTTCTGTGAGAAAAACTTTTATTTGTTTAGAAGCAAACCACATATTTTTTTCTGCATACTTTACTTGTCATCATTCTGAAATATTTTCTGTTTTCTTTTTTAGCAGTGAGGGTGAAACAATGTATTCTATCCCTTGCCCAGTGTGTGATTCAGATATTGGAGTATTCGCCTCAAATTCTGAAGAAATGATAAAGCATTTGGAGGTGCAGCACAAGCAGCAAATGTGCCCTGTATGTGGCAAACTTTATGACATGACTCTTCCATATAGATATTTTCAATTTCATGTTGAAGATCATTTTATGAGTGGAAAGGAGAAGTAATGATTTCTTTTCCTATATTACATTTTGTAATCAAGTGTTTTGTACACTAAAGATATTTACTGAGGATTGGTGTATATTCTGTATTATTGAATGCTTTTTGTAATATGAAAGTGCAATGCTCTAGTATTGTATTTCTGTTTAAGTTCCTGTCATCTTTCAATTTTTTGTATAGAGTGGAATAAAATAATTTGATTTGATGCAATTTTAAACATGTAGTAAAATTTCTATAATGAGAATGGTGATAATGTACATTTTATTACTTTTGAAATTTTAATATAGAAAATGGATATATGTGTTCTCAGTGTACCAGGTAAGGAGCAGAGCAATTGAGGAAAAAATTCATGCCTCCTTTTCATAGACTTTTATAAATAATTGTTAAAATGTTTATTCATTTATTTACAAAAATTAATTATGTTTTAACTGTTATATATTTTTGGGTTCAGTTTTAGGCTCTGTTCAAAATTGTTGACCAGTCAATTTCAATGTGTTCAGGAACATTCAAAGCACTTCACTTTGGAGTTTGAATATGAGCTCAGCCCAATCACATTCTTTGAAATGACTAGTGACATTATTTCTTCTTGGCAAAAGTAAACACCTGACCTAGTTATTCAACAGTTAATTTAATTTGGAATCTCTTAAAAGTAATGCAAATGATAGTTTACAAGTTTTTATAGGAAATAAAAGTTTCTGCAATTTCCAGTTGTTTACTGTAAGCTTTACAGTCTTTGAATAAGATTCCCATAATTCTGAAATTTAATTAGTAGATCTGAGTGCATATCAAAATAAAACATGACTTTTTTTATTAGATCTGAGTGCATATCAAAATAAAACACTTTTATTTTTGTATTATTAGATCTGAGTGCATATCAAAATAAAACATGATTATTAATGTCAATTTCTTTGTTTTCACCAGCGGAAGGTGAATTTTACATTTGATAAACAAGACTGCAAATTGTTGTAAAATCTGTGTAAAATGGAATATAATCATCACAGAAGTCTCCTTTCATATAGAAACTTTTTGCAGTTTTGAAAATCAGTATATTATATGATGTAATTTGTGTAAAATAGAATATTACTTAATATGAAATTGTTATTTAGATTCCATTCTGTTTTAGATAGATTTCACTATAATCCTTTGCTCTCTTTTACAAATATTGTATTCAGTATGCTATATATAGTTTAGTATATAAAGCAATTATGTTTGTTATTTTTACTGTATTTTGTGAATTAAACTATTGGCAGTAAATAATTTTTTTTGTGAGATATTTGCATCAAAACTTGTTATTTTTCTTCCCATACAAATTTGCTATTCTTTGTAATATATTTTGTGCTTTTGTATTTAGCTTTTATATATTTCTTTTTTTAACAAACATCTAAAAATATGGAGTATAGCTGATATGCAATGAACAAATTTAGTCGAATCTAAATTTTCTTGTTTGATTGTTCTGTAAATGATTAATTGATTTGATACAGCTGTACTTGACTTATGTGTTCATCTTTAATTAAAACTTTTTACAATTTCATGCTCTACATATTTAGCAGGAATTTTTAACCATTGGATATGCACTTTCACAGGGAATGTTTAATTGCAGGTAGAGAGAAATGAAATGTGAAGTGCTCATAAAAAAAAAATAATAATAATAATCCATACACCCTTCTATTTAGATAAAAGGGAGATAATAAAAAAAATAAATAAATAACCTCTGCTGTAAAGTCTTTATCAAAATATACATCTTTTGCATTAAATATTTTGTGTACTTATGACTATTTTTTAATATTTTTTAAAAGCCTTTCTCATAAACGTAAAACATTTTTCTTTACTAAGGTTCATTTAAATGTTTATGTTTGTGAGCTTTAAATCATTGTAAAATTAAGTCAAATAATTAATCACCCCTTGTTTAATTACTGCATTTAATAATCATGATATTTTCCCATATTTTTGTTCATTTTTAATTTACATTAAGCAAGCATAAATATGATTTTAAATTAGCATTGGGACTCTCCACACATGTGATGATTTTATATAATTTCTTTTTCCCCCCTTTATATTTTCACCAAAAATAATTTTTATTTTTTGAGTAATATATTTTAATTTTTATGAAACTTTCTTTCCCTTATGAATGTGTTCTTTGTTTGTAATCAATGCATTCCATTTAAATATGAGAATTAAGCTTTAATAGTGTAATTTTAGAATGTATGTTTCTCATTCTTATATCTAAATTTTATAGTAGCAATTTAATATTTTTTAAATGTAATAACCATTCAAATAAAGAGTGAAAAAATAGTTTTATTTCTGAAAAGTTTGTGTGTTGAGTATTATTCATATAGCATATGCAAGCATGATCTAAGGAAGGGCTCATTTAATACCTCTTTATTGAAAGTAGTTTCCATGGTATAGAAGATTTTGGTAGGGATTTTTTTGTTTAATTTTCAGGATTTATACCCACACACGCGTATCTTTAAATATGATTTGAAAAATTAAGCACCCTTAAAAGCACTTAAATTGTTGCTTACATTTTGTTGTAACGTGCATAAAAGTACTTAATTTATCTTTTACACTTTGATTTTTATGAAATTTTATATGTTGATTTTCCATAGCTTCCACCACCTTGAAATGTACAATAAAATGATAGCTAGTTTAGAAGAAGATATGCATAATGCAGTTTGAATTCATTGCTATAAAAGGCCAGATCTTGCTATTTTATTGACAGGTCCATCATTCTGATACTTGGACTTTGCGGCCTTTCCGGTTTTCAAATTATTTTCATAAAACGACTACATTTCTATTGTGGACCCAAGACAACCCGTTAAGGTTCAAAATCCAAAGAACTACCATACCATAAAGGACAGTTACATACTAAAATTTGGACTTTGCAGCTGCTCTGGTTTTCGATTTATCTTCAGAAAATGAGTACATTCCTATAATGGAATCAGGATGGTCTAGCGCGATAAGGTTCAAAACCAAAAGAATTCAAATGTACCATAAAAAGGAAACGATAGACCAAATTTCATGTTGCTATGATGAATGGAATCTGATTTAGGGCCTCATAATTTTGAATCACGCTGACAAACAAACACTAGATCAAGTTAAATAAAAGTTTGTAAAAGATAAAAAAAATAATAAAATAATATTTTAGATTTCAGGCAATGGCCCAATAAAAACCAAAATAGAGTTTGATTAGTTAAAATTATTTAACAACTAGGCAGCACACTCTCAGTGTAACAAATAGTATCGGTGGATACGTATTTTGCATTTATTAATTCTTTTCACCAAATAGACAAACATATTATGCAGTTAAATAAAGAACATGACTTTGCACATAACAAATAGTATCGGTGGATACGTATTTTGCATTTATTAATTCTTTTCACCAAATAGACAAACATATTATGCAGTTAAATAAAGAACATGACTTTGCACATAACAAATAGTATCGGTGGATACGTATTTTGCATTTATTAATTCTTTTCACCAAATAGACAAACATATTATGCAGTTAAATAAAGAACATGACTTTGCACATAATAACAAATAGTATCGGTGGATACGTATTTTGCATTTATTAATTCTTTTCACCAAATAGACAAACATATTATGCAGTTAAATAAAGAACATGACTTTGCACATAATAGTATCAAATTATTACAAATAGTATCAATATTACAAATAGTATCTGTGGATACGTATTTTGCATTTATTAATTCTTTTCACCAAATAGACAAACATATTATGCAGTTAAATAAAGAACATGACTTTGCACATAATCAATAACTAACTGAAACACAGCACAAAATGCAGTGCAAATAAAGATAGGTAAGCATACGTATGTTTTAGAAATCATTGAATTTCCTTCTGTGCCACAAGCCTGGGCACCAAATAAGTTCAGACTATGCTAATCAGGCTGAAAATGGCTAAATGACAGAACCTAATATAAATAAATTTGTATTTCTTTAAAACTTCTCATATAAAACACTAATGTAAATCTCAAGTAATCTAGTTAATGATTTATCAATGACAAATTTTTTCTCTGAAGTATGGCAAGACGCTTTGAGCTCAAATATGCTGCATTTTATTTAATTTTTCTTATTTCCTTGATTTTCTACTCTTTTTTTTCTCATTTGACTTTAATTTCATCACACTGTGTTGCTACTATCTTGGATTCTGTCGTTTAACTATTTTCTATCTGACTAGCTTAGTTATTGCTCATTTGGGCATTCTAGTCCAAGCTTGTTACACTGAAGAAAGAAATCCAATGATTTCCGAAACATACTTATGCTTACTGCATTTTATGTTGTAATCAAGTTTATTTTAGATTACAAAATTGAGCCACATAATAATTTTTATTGTTGCCAGTACAGTTAATCATACATTCTGTGCTGAAGAGTGTCAATAAACTTACAGATTCACATACGCTGTTCGTTGTATTGGGAACATTTCAGTGATGCTAATACATTGGATGCATTTGACTTATCTGTGTTAATATGAACTTTTTAAATACCGTTAACATCCATAATTTAAATTAATTATCTCTTCTCTATATACTTTATACTACCATTATATATTTGCTTTCCATAGGAAATCTTAAAATTCAAATAACTCCAGTTCTAATTGTGAAAATTACTAAAAAGTTCTATCTAGTTCTAGTTTTTCACATAAAATATCTGTATAGCAATTATCTAACAAGTTTTTGTCTTTTCATACCCTCCATAAGCTCCCTGGTGAGTTAGAAGACTGAATTTTTTCATACTTATAGATTGATTACGGGATAGATTTATTCCCCTGAGAAAGAGAAATATATTTCATTCCATACCAAAAGCTTCCCTCTTCAGTGACTTAGGCTGAATCTTTACATACTTATAGTATGGACCACGGGGTAAAACCTAACGGAGCCAGATATATGATTTATCCGGCTTCCGAAAGACAGACAGAATGGAGATGGGTCTAAAAGTCTTTCGAGACGCAAAAGAAGGCTGAAACTTTGCATATTTATTGTACGGACCACAAGCATGGCCACCACATCCTGATTCTGGCCCTCAGGCCAGGATCTTTGAAGGCCTCCCTGCCCATCGCTACGGTTAAGGCCAGCGTGAAGCTCTACAAGATTTAGGTTAAAAATAAGTGAGTTTAAATGATGACACAAAAATAATATTTATACTTATTTTTAAGAAAACTATATGGATGTGCATAATAAAAACTTACAATAATGTCAAAAATTATCTCAAAAGTATATTTTCTAGTCTTTGTTGATGCAAATTTTTCAATAACTTCAGTAGTGTTTAGCTAAATCATTTTTTATGCAGAAAATTGCTACATTATAAGTCTCTCTTGACTAGTTCTTGCTTCTTTGCCATGTTTTCAATGTATTTGCCAGTCTGATGGACGATCTTTCAGCTGAACTAACAGCAACTGGTACTGTACAAAACAGTCTGATGGCGAAGCAGATATTGCCAAATACACCATGCAGTTTTTTTTGTTGTAAATTGCATTCAGAAGTCTAATTGGGCTTTCTTCACTGCCCAAAACTGTCTTGTAAATACTTTTAAGGGGAAGGATTTCGTGCAGTAAGTCTTCAGATAGATCTTTCTCATGTATTTACAAGCTTTATTGATTTTGTGGTAAGTTGACCATCGTCTAAGTTCTGACAGTTCAAAATAGGTGAAAATCAAGTGTCACACCCCAGGCTAGAGCCCTGTCAGGCCCCCTGTTGTGGGAGTCATGACCACAAGGCAACTTAACTGAGCCAGTTTTAAAAAAGGACAAGTATTTTTGACGCTAAGCTTTACATTGTTAAACAAAATAAAACTTATTAAAATAAAAGGGGGTAAAAAGCAGACCAGCCAATTAAAATGTATGTGGCACTTTTCATACGTTACGTGAAGGTGAAGTTCCATGAATGAGTCCAAATTTCTGGATAACTAACACATTTATTCACAAGCATAGCGTAAACAAGAACAATCTACAGTAAAACAAGACTTATATGCTTCATTCATTTCACAAAATAACCGATACTGTTCTCAAAATATTGACGAAAATAATTTCACAAAACAGCAGCTACTATTCTCAAAACATTGACAAAAATCATTGTTCAATATAGCCTGTATCACGTCTGCTCTTCGACTGATTGATGATTCCTTTTATAGTTCTCTATAGAAACTTCTGGAAACCTCTTAATATCTCGTACAATATTGATTATTTCGGGGTGCTTCTCGAACTTTCGGGAAGTCGCCAACTATGGCAATCCTTTAGCATTCTGGAAACCCTAGTCTCGCATCATGGGAAAGCCTGTTTTCTCCGAACGATTCTCAAAAATAAAAAATGACTTCACTCAGTGAGGGAGCATTACACTCTTTCGCAACACTACTTTCTTCATAATAAAGGTTTGGAATGTGAACATTTCCAAATTATCTCGACATAAACAAAATGTTTTAAAAATTCAAATTAGTAAACTAACCAAGTAAACCAAGGTTTCTCAATTGTTAATTATCGGAAATAAACAACGCCTTTTTCTTTTCTTTTTTTTTCACGCAAATAAACTGTGCCTTTTACGATTTAAATGACCGGAAAGTAAACAAAAAACAAAGTTGTTTCATTCAAATTATTAAAAATATTTTTGATATTCAAAACAATAAAGAGTTAACAAATTGATGTATTTATACTTGTATTGATTTATGTTGTATTAAAATATTTTATTGAATTTGTCATGACCGATGGCTGTCTGTTTATTTCAACTTCTTTGATGGCAAACATACTTTACTACGTCCTAAAGATCTGAAATTTGATGTACCGCTTAGTCTAGTAGAACATTTTAATCAATTAAAATTTAACGAATCCTCGAAAAATAGAACCGGTAGTTTTTGTAATCTGGCCCTCGAAAAATCTTCTTTCTCGTCTATAGAAATATAGAAGGTAGGATCAAAAAGTTCGGAGATTGTGCTGATTGCAGGAGAGGCCGAGAGGAGAACTGTTTTACCGTGGCGTAGAGGCACATGTGACGCGAGATGTGAAAAGGAAGAAGCAGGTCCACAATGCAGCGTTTTTCCAGAAAATGCGTGTCAGTGAACGGTAGTCGTTCACTTTCGTCAAAAACGGCTGCAGCAAGTACAATGTTTCTGTCGGCGATTTCCCCAAACGCTGACAGAATTTGATATTTGCACGTTGTTCTTCAAACGCCATTTCCGTTTTCGACGAACGCAAACGACTACCGTTCACTGACACGCATTTTCTGAAAAAACGCTGCATTGTGGACCTGCTTCTTCCCTTTCACATCTCGCGTCACGTGTGCCACGGTAAAATAGTTCCCCTCCCCTCTAATCAGGATGGAGATATCGGCACAGTCTCCGAAATTTTTTATCCTACCTTGTATAACCCCATTGTTGTAAGATAGTTAAAAAGAGTCCAATATACAGCTTCGCTTCTCTATATATAATCCCATTGTTATAAGATAGTTAAAAATGAATCAGATATGTAGTTTCGCAGAGAAATTTTAACACGTGATACTGCGCGTAGCGAGTTATGAATTAAAGATTTTACCCATAAAACGAAGTTTCACTTGTTGAATTCGTCATGACCGATGATTGTCTGTCTATTTCAACTTCTTTGATGGCAATTTTAGATATTTTCCTACGCCCGAAAGATCTGAAATTTAGTGCACAGTCCAGCAAAACATTTTAATCAAATTTTTCAGATCCTCAAAATATAAAACCAGTATTTTTTTTTTTTTTTTTTTTTCTCAAACTGGCTCGAAAAATCTCTTCTCTCTCTCGCTTCTATAGAAATATATAATCCCATTGTTGTAACATAGTTAAAAAGGACTCGAATCTTCACTTCTATATATATATATATATATATATATATATATATAAGGCCATTATTATAAGATAGAAGTGGTCCAATATGCAACTTCGCTTCTATATATATATGATACACAAATTTTAAGCCTTTCCCAATAACACGCCCTTTTCTTTCATAATTATTATTCCAAATTCCTATTCCATGTCCAGCACGTATTGAAACTGCATTAAATTCTATCCCACGCCACTAATATTAACAAAGTCTGCCAGCACTTCCTCTTTTCCTTGATCATACAATATATGGTCACTAATTTTAACCTCTACGTAAACTTTCTCGTATGAAACTGCATTCCCAATCACATTTTTAAAGCCTAAGACGCGAAGACAGCATGTGCCCCATGCCTCATATCCCTCCCCCTCCGATGTAAATGTAATTTATACTTGTGTGTGAATCAACGCAAACGGCATTGAGATTTTGTGAGAGCAGGTCGATGATATGGAGCTCGGCCTATGTAACTAAGTGCATTTTATGAGTATCAGGTAATAAAGTTGATTTTAGTAAAGTGTAAAAGGTCTCTTCCCTGGACTATTTCCACCAATATTACATATATAAAAGACAAAATTTTATTAATACGTAATACTGCTCATGACGAGTTATAAATAAAATATTTTACCCAAAAAACAAAGTTTTTTAATTAGTTATTGTATGCATTTTATTTCATCGCGTTCTTCTGGGAACCACGTACTTGCAGATCCAGAGAAAGAAATCTCGCTGAAATGCCGGCATTTTTAAAGCTCGCCAATGGGGGTCAGTAAACTACGCAAATACGAATTAAAGTTGCAACCTAATTTTTAAGAGTTAATTTTCCTGTCTTTCACAGGTTGCTAGTCTACATATAAAATTCTATGGCGTTAGTTGAATTCGCTCTTAAGTGTACAAAACCTCTCACGCCCAAACTGGCATATTTCGAAGTGTTCAAAATGGGTTTCGGTCTAAAATCGGGCTTATCCGCCAATAAACTTTAATTCGAAATCTTTCAACTCTGTAGTATACAAAAGATATACTATCCAAATTGTCCGTAGTCATGGGAGCAGTAATAATGCAGTGCTTACTTACCTGCAACCTGAAAGTCTTATCTGCTTTTTCTTTTCTCTGATAAGATAACTAAATCAAGATAAATGTATTTGCCTTTATCGACACTACAAAGATGCAACTTTTTTAATAGTGGATAAAAATGTAGACTAGATTGCTGTGTTTCGCAGCTGCATTAACGAAATCATGTCGGTTCGTATGAAAAGAAATAAAACCTATGGGGAGAGTAAGTACCCAAAATATTTATAACTTTAACCAACGGTTCCCAAACTTTTCTCACCTGAGTACCCCATGATTATCAAATTTTTTGCATTGTACCCCTTATATTTCTTTTAATTGAACACCCTGATTGATCGGTCTATATATTTCAACTATATCTGTTAACTCAATATTTTTGAATTGAATACCCCTTCCCAAGTTATTCAATATAATAAATAGTAAATATTGCAATTGTTGCAAATTTGATATCATATAGATGCAAACACATTTTACAAGTCATAAAATATACACAGACACACCACACACAAGCAAAGATCTTATTATAAGTTTTGGGGAATAAAATTGTACCGTACTTTGGATCTTTACTTTGAAATTTCTTATAACAGACACAAAAAAAAAAAAATGTAAAACTCTAAAATATATTAAGGGAATATGTACGCAAAGAATTAATAGAAATGCTTATAATGGGAAAATATATTATTACAAACAGCCCCAGAAAATGGTGAAAATAATACTCCGTTAGTTTCTGGATCATATATATTGTCTGGATCATATATACTGGTAACTGTTTGGACTACTGGGACAGTGAAGCCGAAACCCAATGCGGGTGGCAACCACAGGAACCTCACCATCCTTCCCCTAACCCATCATCTTTTGAATAGACTTTCGGGCCAACAGGTGCTCATATTCCGCGTAGACACGACGATAGTTTTAAGAGGCAACATCGGAAATTGAACCCGTGAAACACCGACCCAGATTTACAATTTGCAATCGCAACGTCTTAACCACTGGGCTATCTCGGCCGTTGATGAGAATTTTGCACGTGTTTATTTTTACGACTTATCCTGGTGGGTGTACTCTCAGCATACAAGAATGAGTCCAAATTTCTGAATAACTAACACTTTATTTAAAAGCTATAATAAACGTAAACGGGAACAATATACAGCAAATATCTCTATAACTATCTTACATGATCAATAAACATAACTGTCAGATCAACAAAACAGCAATTAAATGATCAGCTAATTCACAAAATAGCGGATATTATTCTCAAAACACTAGCGTATCTCACAATTTAATGTAGCCCGTATCACGTCAACTTTTCCAACTGAGCGATGTCTTCCTTATATACTCTCTATAGAAATTTCTAGATCTTCTAGTGCTCGTATCTCTAAGAATATTCGATATTTCGAAAAAGTTCTAGTATATTCGATAACTCACCAAGCTGGTGATAAATCGCCAAATCCGGTAACCCTGCGCCGAAAAGTCGAACTATGGCAACCCTACTTTCACGCAATAGGAATGGTTGCCCGTAAAGGTTGTTTTTCTTTGGAGACAGGCAATATGCAACAAAAGCATTTTATATATTCGTAACAGTATGAATAATGAGTCATTTTGTTTGGTCAAATATATTGACAAAACTGCAAAAACTTAAATTTATGTGCTGATTCAATACCAAGAATATTGTAATATGGTTTCATTTATACGCTTTACGTAGCTATTCCTAGCCATTTTTCTAATTGCCAAGTTAAATTTTAGCGAAATGTAATTGAATTGGGTACTTCGAAATAAGTTGCAGGTTGTCAATAATAAAAGTGTCAAAAAGTACAGCTGAGGGGGAAAAAATCCCCACCTCTTGTTATTCGAGCATCGTTCATCGTAGAGAAAATTTAGAGATACCATTCGATTAGGAATAACATCCTCTACAAATTCTTGTTCATATAATATAAGGGGATATCTTCATATCAAAACGCGAGCACATTTTTAAAATTCCAATGGTAGCACCCAAGTTTCACAACATAATTCGAATCGAAAGCAAAATTCAACCTCCGATGCCAAATTTTAAGTCCATTGGATGAAGTACTTTAGAGTTAGGAGTATGTTAAGTTCTGAGCTCCTATGTTAAATTAGTTTCACATCGTCTGTAGTAATTTTCTTCTCACGCTGATTTTTGTATTACTTTACTACTAAACAACTCAAACACAATTTGCTATTATTATTATTATTATTTTAATACTTTTTTTTTATATTAAATATGCAATTAATATTCGAAAAAAATATGAATAGGATCCTTGACACATTTTGATGGAAATCGATTCACAAACGACTTTTTATATAATTATGTAAAATTTCAGCTGTTTCCTCCTTGTAGTCCTTTCGCTATGTTTAAATATTCATCATCACGATGATTTTAAGGGTCATAAAAAGAACTCAACTAAAAAGAATTCAGCTAAAAACAACTAAAAAGAAATAAAATAAAATAAAAATAAATCACAAGTTACTTAAAAATGAACTGTAGTGTAAGAAAGTCGAATTGGAGCACATTCCAGTTATTACTTTCCTTATATACATAATGTATAAGGAAAATATTGACAATTCGAATGCGAGTTTTCGGCGGGGGAGCACATTTCAAGCATCCCGGATCACGAATCGAATATTTCTGAGGTGATGTCTGTGTGTGTGTGTGTGTGAAATTATGTGTGTGTGTGTCAGTGAGTCTGTGGAAACGATATCTCACGAACGAATGGAGCGATTCGAATGAAATTTGGGACAAAATCACAATCCATGAATACTGGAAGCCTGTTGTTTTGAAACACAATCGAATGTTCAGAACCCCCCTAAATTTTCGAGTAAAATTTTGAAAAAAATCATCAAAAAATCAAAACTTTTAATAAAGTCACGCAAACAGGCATTTTTTAAGTAATTTTTCCTTAGAAAACGATTGACATAAACTTTAGAACGCTAGCATGAACCGTTCTCGAGATATTGCACATTTTTCAAATAAATTTATCAAAAAATCCCATAAATTAAAAAAAAATATTAACTGTTAAGAAACATGTTCATTTTTCATGTGTAATATCATGCGATAAATTTGGTGACATCATTCTCGTGGAACTAACTCGTTCCATTCAAGAGAAAAGATACTTTGAATAATACTTTTGTATTTGAACGCCCATAGTCATTTATCTTCTGTAAGAATAACTTATTTCTCCATCCATGACGCTTGGCGAGATTTTAGTGACGAAATTAACGGAATGTCACCAACTTGGCGACATTTTTAAATGTTGCCAAATTAACGAAAATCTCGCTAAATGGATAAAAATGACGCTAAATCAATGAAAGTGACGACTAATTGAAGAAAACTCAATATCTTGAAAAGAACATATGTATCTACTATAAAAATAGCATTTTTTTTAACTGTAAAAGTAGTAAATTCATTGCATTATATAAAGAAAGTCATGTACTGCCCACATCGGATTTTTTTCATTTCAGATCAAAAACGAATTGGTGCGTTTATAAACGATGCCATACATCTTTGGATAAAAACAAATTACAAATAAAATGAATGTTTATTTTATTTAGTTTTTTACATAATTTTTTTCATGTCATTCAATGTTATCCAGAAAGCGTAGACCTATTGTAGATTATTCGAAATCCGAACGTCAGATTTTCATCCCTATCACAATAAATTTCTCTTAACATATGTATTGAAAGAGAAAATGATAAAACTCGAGCTATAAAGTTTCGCTTTGATGACTGAGACATCATTTCAATCATAATAACGCGACTTCCTCTTTAAAACCAGTTAAGTAATTGTTAAGACTTAATGACCGATTTTCGCGATGTCGAGGTTGTAAATAAATAAAAGAAAAGTCCAAAATGGAGTGCATAATTCTTTTTTACTTTTTTTTTTCTCACTTCTATAGCCTTGGATGCAAACTACCTGAAAGGATTATAAAAGAATATATTATATATAACGAAAAGAATATATAAAGAAATCTGTTTTATTTAAGATTAAAAATCTTGCTCTTTGCTTGGTCTGGATAGAAATATGAAATATACACTTTTTGACCTATTTGTTTCCACATTTTGTTTGGCTATTTTTTTACTGCGGTTAACCGCGTCCATGTCTTAAGTTTTGGGCTATGTTTTGTTATTTTCAAGATATAAATAAAATGCACTCACGTAATTAAGTCTTCCATATATAAAAAAAAGAAACATTCAGCAAATGACCTTTCTGAAACTTTTTATCAGAAAAATTATAATACGCGGAATTAACAATAATTAGAAACGGAATTAAATTGTTTTTATTCTGTAAAAAGTATTTACTATATCAGTGAAATTCGTTGATAAAGCAGACGATTTTAATTTAATGTATCTGATCTAAACAATGGCAAAATTGATGGAGAAATAAATTTGATAAACGAAGATTGATTTTATATTTTGGATTCGATACTATTTCAGCGTCTTCATTTTGGGAAATGTTAACCAAATTTTATGTTTTTTGTAAATTGATTTGCAAACGTCAGGGCCCGATATTCGACCAAATTTTCACATGGATGAACCGTATATTAAAATAAACGGTACAACAGAATCGATTATCTATTATCTATCTATCTATATATATACTAATTGTCCGTCCGTCTGTCTGTCACGCTTTTTCAGGCACTTCCCCCAATAGATAGAGACTTGCAATTTGGTACACGGCTCGGTCGTTCGATAAAACCCCCTGGAAAAATCGAATTTTTCGAAAACGTTCTATAGAGGGGGTGCCCCACACCAAAAGGTTCGAAAAGTGAAATGATAGGAAAGTATACTTTGCGATAAGATAGGGACTTCAAATTTGGTGTATGGGTAAACCGTTTGAAATAAAGAAAGTATACAATTTCAGATATCGAATATTTTCTACTTAAGGGGGTGCCGCACACCGAATTGTTCGATTTACCGAATAAATGAGAAACGACTACATTAAAATTTGATAGAGGCCTGATATTTGGTATATGGGCGAATAATGTGATAGTAAATCCAATGAAAATGGATTTTTTCAAAAATGCATATTTAAGGGGATAGGTACTGTACACAAAAACATTCGAAAGGCGAATTGAAAGAAAAAGCATGCTTTGCAATGAGATAGAGACTTCAAATATGGTGCAGGGGTAAATAGTTGAAAAGGTAGAAAGTGCGCAATTTCAGTTTTCCAACATTTGCTATTGTAGGGGGTGCCGCTCACTAAAATCTATATGTACTAATTGCCAAGTGTCCGTCTGTCTGTCTGTCCGTCTGTCTGTCTGTCTGTCTCTCACGCTTTTTTTAGGCACTTCCCGAATAAATAGAGACTTGCAATTTGGTACACGGCTCGGTCGTTCGATAAAACCACCTGGAAAAATCGAATTTTTCGAAAACGTTCTATAGAGGGGGTGCCCCACACCAAAAGGTTCGAAAAGTGAAATGATGGGAAAGCATGCTTTGCGATGAGATAGAGACTTCAAATTTGGTGCATGGGTAAACCGTTTAAAAGGAAAAAAGTGTACAATTTCAGATTTCGAATATTTTCTACTTAAGGAGGTGCCGCACACCAAAATGTTCGATTTACCGAATAAATGAGAAGCGACTGCTTTAAAATTTGATACAGGCTTGACATTTGGTATATGGGCTAATCATTTGAAGAAAACACCCAAAACGAATATAGTTTTCTAAAATGTTCGTTTAGGTGGTGCTCCACACCAAAACGATCGAAAAGTGAAATGATAGGAAAGTATACTTTGCGATAAGATAGAGACTTAAAATTTGGTGTACGGGCAAACCGTTTGAAAGGAAGAAAGTGTACAATTTCAGATTTCGAATATTTTCTACTTAAAGTGATGCTGCACACCAAAATGTTCGATTTAGCGAATAAATGAAAAACGGCTACTTTAAAATTCGATAGAGGCTTGAAATTTGGTATATGGGCTAATCATTTGATGAAACCACCCAAAACGAATACAGTTTTCTAAAATGTTCGTTTAGCGGGCGCTAGTAGATAGTTTAGAGAAGGAAGAAAGTGTACAATTTCAGTTTTCCAATATTTCCTACTTAAGGGGGTGCCGCATACAAAAATGTTCGATTTTCGAAATAAAGGAGAAACGCCCGTTTTGAAACGTGATAGAGGATTTATATTTGGTAATTGGGCGAATCATTTAATGAAAACACCCAAGACAAAAGAGTTTTTCAAAAACGTTCTTTGAAGAGGGTGCTCCAGAGAAAAACGTTCGAAACGTGAAATGACGAAAAACTATGTTTCGGGATGGGATAGAGACTTCAAATTTGGTGTACGAGTAGATTGTTCGAAAGGAAGAGTACATGAAATTTCAGTTTTTCCAATATTTTTTAATTTAGGGGTGCCGCAAACCCAAATGTTCGATTATCCGAATAAAAGAGAAATTCCTCCTTTACATTTTGATAGAGGCTTGAAATTTGGTATATGAACTAATTATTTAATAAAAACAACCAAGACGCATAGAGTTTCTCGAAAATGTTCGATTAAGGGAATGTTTCAGAGAAAAACGTTCGAAATATGAAATGATAAAAAACATGCTTCGGGATGAGATAGAGATTTCAAATTTGGTGTACGGGTAGATAATTTAGAAGGAAGAAACAGTACAATTTCAGTTTTCCAATATTCTCTACTTTAGCTGGTCACACAAAAATGTTCGATTTTCGGAATAAAGGAGCAAAGCCCCTTTTAAAACGTGATAGAGGCTTGATATTTCATATATGGGCGAATCATCTGAAAAACACCCAAGAATAATGGGGATTTTCAAAAACGCTCATTTAAAGGGGATAGATACTCCACACAAAAACATTCAAAAGGTGAAATGATAGTAAAAGCATGCTTTGCGATGAGATAGAGACTTCAAATTTGGTGTACGGATAGATTGTTGCATAAGAAGAAAGTGTGCAATTTCAGTGTTCTAACATTTGCTATTGTAGGAAGTGCCGCACACTAAAATATTCGATTTCACGAACAAATGAAAAAGGCCTCCTTTACAGTCTGATAGCAGCTTTTTCGTATGTGGGCTAATGATTTGATAAATACATGACTTTAAATTTGGTGTACGGGTAGATAGTTCGAAAGGAAGAAAGTGCGTAATTTAAGATTTCCAATATTTGCTACTTTAGGGGTTGCCGCACACCAAAATGTTCGATTTTTCGAATAAGTTATACGAGCTTCATTTTAAATGTGTTAGAGGCTTGATATTTGGTATATGGGCCAATAATCTGATAAAAAAACTCAAGACGAATAGAGTTTTCTCTAAATGCTCATTTATGGCTGTGCTTCATAGAAAGATGTTCGAATGGGGAGATAAAATAGCAAGCATGCTTCGAGATGAGATAAATACTTTAATTTTGTGTATGGGTAGACAGTTCGAAAGGAAGAAGTGTGCAATATATGTTTTCCAATATTTTCTTCTTTAAAGGGTTCTGCACACCAAAATATTTGATTTTCCGATAAAATGTGAAACGCGAATTATTTAAACATTTACATTATTCAGGGGGTTGCTTACTACGAGACCGTTGATTTTCAACAGGTATTCAGCTAGTATATACTAATTGCCAAGTGTCCGTCTGTCTGTCTGTCTGTCTGTCTGTCACGCTTTTTTCAGGCACTTTCCGAATAGATAGAAACTTGCAATTTGGTACACGGCTCGGTCGTTCGATAAAACCCCCTGGAAAAATCGAATTTTCCGAAAACGTTCTATAGAGGGGGTGCCCTACACCAAAACGTTCAACAAATTGGAGGTCCGGTCCTAAGACTCGGAAAATTTAAACTACTCAGTTCACTATGAAAGAACAAATCTGACCTCCGGAAGTAAACAACTATTCCAAAGGCGCCGACGATACTTCAGTAGACATCAATCACTTCGCTCGCAACGTCATTTCAAGTAAAAAAAACACTCTGCTATCAGGATTCCACACACATTTACAGGCAGGCCGGGAAATAAGACGTTCGTGATATGTGAGTCGTCACACGCCAGGTATTGGCGCTATATAGACCGATCTCGTAAAGTGGAGTAAATAAAGAAATACATAATACCAGTAATTAAAATGAAGAGGCTTAATTTTAAACAATAACAAAGAATTTATTTCATTAAGACAAACCTTATTTAATAACTATTAACATCTGGTAAATTTCATATACCAACATCTTTAGTGTAGTACATTAAGACAATCAAATCTCCTCATTCTATGATCATAATATGAGCATTACAATTATTAACCTATTAATGTGCATTAACTCACTATTCTTACTAGCCTACGTCTTAATGGCCCAGGTTAACCTTATTTAGGAGGGTCAGAGAGATAATAATAATCAAAGTGCAAAAATATGTGTAGAATTGTCCTACCTCGATCATCTTTGCCGATGTCGGACTTTATGACCGCGCGCTCCGGCTCTGTCCCGTGGGCTCGCTCTCTCCGAGATCCGTCGCTCTTGCGACCTCTTCTTTTCACTCACAAAATTCAAGTCCTCGATTTCAAAAACTTAAAGTCCAAAGTTGCTCTCTGTCTCTACCCCCTTAACAAGGCGCCCCTGTCCATAATTGGCTAAGTAAATTAAGGGCTACGCCCTTCAGGCTATATTATTGGTCAAGGCCCCCCTGAAATATGAGATATGCAGTCTCCAGTTTTAAAATCGTTGAAAGTTCTCACGAGAATTTTCCCAAGGTTCGAGTGATATTAATTGACTCTGGGGTCAAGAAGTTCAACCCCCTCCGTTTGTTGTAACACCTAACGCTGACATGAACTTGAGAAGCACCCTCTCTTTTCGAAATGAATGTCCGGTGCAGCTGCGTTAGAGGGAATGTTACAAAAATTGCCTCACATCATGAGGGACCGTCTTCTTAGGTCCACTTCCTTTTTCAAAAGAGCAATGTTATATTGGGAATTGAAAATTACAATATAACAATTACCCTTCTTCCCCCCCCCCCAAAATTTTGGTGGGAAAAAAGCCAATTACAAAGTGCCAGCTCATAGTTGCTGCAGGCGTGTCCACTGTGTAGTCCAACAACTCGTCTTGCTCTCATCTGTATCTACTGTAAAAATGCACTATATACACATATACACAAATCATATTATCATATATATACTCTTATATGCCATCAAAAGAACACGAAAATACTATACAAAAATACAATTCTCAATGTGTCTGCAAATGACGATATCTGTGTCGTTCAGTTGTACTTAATGTCGATTAAAAGTCTATTCATGTAAGCACAAGTTCGTCCACTGGTGATATGTCTTTTTTTTTTTTTTTTTTTTTTTTTTTTTTAAACAATATAGTTCCACACAAGTTCAAGGTGTATATCTGTAAAATTGTTCACATATGATAACCAAAGTCACTTTGACCGTCAATTGGATATTTGTTGGGATCAGGGACTTACGCATATGGTCCCTAATAATATCACTTTGTCCCCTTGTAGTTATGGTGGAAAGTGTAAAATATCTTTCCTTTGGAAAAAAAAAACACTGATATCACTGCACACTTGGAAACCGCTGAAATGTAAATCGCTCCACTGCTGGAACTCGTTGCAGAACTGGATCGCTGTCTAACTGGAATTCGCTGAACTGTAAGGCGCTGAACTGCTGGAACTCGCTGAAGGATTGGACCGCTGTCTAACTGGAATTCGATGAACTGTAAGGCGCTGAACTGCTGGAACTCGCTGAAGGATTGGACCGCTGTCTAACTGGAATTCGATGAACTGTAAGGCGCTGAACTGCTGGAGTCACTGACCAAATGATAATCTTTGTGCACCAGGAATCGTTGAGCACTCGGAATCGCTGATCAACAGGAATTGCTGACCATTTGAGAATCGTTAGGCAACCGGATCTGTACGCTGTCTCATGTTTTGTTTAGGACAATCAATACATATACATTACACTCAAGCTTATTAAAATACTCTCTTCTCTTAAAACTCCCTTAAGTATCATTTTTTTATAAATTCAATTTCTATAATTTTAATTTGTCACCCGGCACACGAAACATTACAAAAAAAAACTCTCTTTTTTTTTTCTTCAAACTCCTTTTAAATTTGTTAACACTCTCAAAAATTGCCCCATTGAAATTTCTACACTTTATCTACTTTAAATCCTTCCATATACTATATACATTTTTTACTTAAATTTGCTACTCTCTTCAAACTTAAATTTTTCAAATTCCTACTATTTATTTATTTTACATTTCTCTACCTTATGTATATATATATATATATATATATATATTTTTTTTTACATTATATACACTTCTTATCTAACATCCAATCCATCATGTGTTCTGAACCGGACATGCCATAAATATAACTCATGTACATATTTATAATAAAATACTTAAACAATTACACTATCCTCTCAAATACTATCAAAATAAGACTTATATAACTCCAAAAATTTCCGCAATATACTTTAAAATTTTCCTACAATCTCTGAGATGACAGAAAAACCCATATAAATATTTAATTACCATCCTACTTAAATTCTTATAACTCCCCTGCGATTCTATATTACACTATCCATAATTATACATTTTCTTTCACATATCCCCTGATTTAATCCAAATCTTATACTTGGATACGGAATTTCCCGAATTCCTTACATTATTCACTTTCCCACTTAATGAAACCATACTTAATTTTTTTTTTTTTTTCGTACATCTTATCACTCACTGAAAATCTCTCAATGCATACATAATTACAAATTTTCTCTCAAATATCCTCTAACTCAATTCAAATCCCATACTTGAATACCAAAATGTACATTTTCTTTTCTTATATCCCCTGTAATTGAATGCAAAGTCTCCTGAATTAATTCATTTCTCCTTTTGTGTAACATATATTCTAGCATCTAAATTCCCTGTTCAAACAGAAAAATCTAGTCCCCAGAGAAAATCAAGTAGTGGTATACAAGGTCAACATGTCCTTCTGCCATTGTGTCATTTTCCCTGGAAAGCGGTCCCCTTTCTGGCCTGCGGCTAATACGGGCATTTCTTCGTGTAACTTCCCATGGCCAATTAGCTGTACAAATTTTTGAAGATGTCGTTTTGGCAAAATGATACAAATTTTCTCGTCTACGTTTCCGCCATGTTGTGTAAAGTGTTTAGGACGACGGGATGTGCGCGTAGCAGTGTGTGTGATTGTCTGTGTTTCGCGACTCCTATGGATTACGCAAGGATTCATTGACCCCACGGATTAATTAAAATGCGGTTAGTGTCCTTTTGTTCTACCATTGTATTTTATTATTATATCATGTTTATTCCCGCGTTCTAGCGTTACCTTCGAAAGTTCGTCTCTCTCAAAAATTTTATATGTGCGACCCATTCAAAATATATGTAGAAACGCTTTTTTTTTTTTTTCAAATGCTTTTTATTTAATCTACAATTCGCGTATGTTTATTAAAATTATCTATTCATTTTAAATTATAATTTGTGTATAATTTTCATTACCATTATCTTTTTTCTTTGAACTGCCATTATGATTTTTAATTAAAATTCTCTATCCATTTTAAACTCTAATTTTAATTTTTAATTACCCATTGTTTAGTTATTTGAATTACAATTTTTATTTTTAATTATGAATTATTTATTTATTTAAACTAGAAAAAAAAATTTGTTTTTCTTTTTTTCTTTTTTTTTTTTTTATTTACCAATTATCTAATTATTTTAAACTATAATTCTATAACTCCTATTTCCTCACGCGTATTCATCCAACAATGGTTGATCAATCCGCTAATTAAATGAAGAGCGCGTGGAGAAAGTTTACTTTTGTTTTAAAATTTCACTGTTCTTTGAAAAGAGTTTTTTTTTTTTTTTTTTTTTAGAAATTCAAAATATCCCTTTATTTAATATTCCTAAATATCTTATCCATCGAAATTTTTATTGCCTGGAAATCAAAGTTCTCTTAAAAAAAAACCTTCTTTTTATAGAGTTATAACGACTTTTTATAGAATTCTAACGATGTCCCCCTTTTGCTTTTTTTTTTTTTTTTTGAAATGTGACGTATCTTCTCTGTTATTTATGTTCTTTCCAAAATTTGAATTTAATATATCCACATCTTTAACCTATCAACCCTAAAATTTCTTTTGTCCTACAACGATACTTGTTATTTATTTTGTAACAATTATTTATTTTTTTAAATCACAATTTTTATTCATAATTCCCAATTATTTATAGTTCCATATTTATTTAAACTTTCTTGTTCATTTAAACTTTCAACTAATTAATGTATGATTTATTTAAAATTTCCTCAATTTTTTTTTTTTTTTTCACAATTTGTTTACACTTTCTTAATTAATGTAATACTTATTTACATTTCTTTAATTTATAATTCAATGTTTATTTAAAATTTCCTTTATTTACAATCCAATATTTATTTAAAATTTGCGTTCCATCTTTCGCGTTGCATTTTGTGAATGGCGATTTTTCTTTGTTACTAACATTCTCAAAATTTTGAATCACGGTTTGTCCGCGTTCTTACCTATGTTTAAACTTCTTTCGTGTTTTAATTGAATCAATTTAAATTTAAATTCTTTAAAGATCTCAAATCATATCTGTGTTTCGGCCTAACCGGTGTTGGAAGAAGTACTGTGCGTGAACAATTTGTACTGCTTATATCGTCCCCTTGTGAATTTCCCGCTGATTCATCTTTCCCCTGAACGTTTTCCATCTGTATACATCCCCCATCCACTTGTGTTGGTCCCTCTTGCGCATCTCGTTCTATTTCTCCCGCCTTTTCATTCGTGTTTGCTTCAATTCGTGTACCGTCCCCCTGTTCTGAAAGTTCCAAATTCTCGTGTGTTTCTAGCGTGCTATGTCTGCCTGATTCCCCCCCTGCTGAAAGAATGTTTGCGTTCGGAGAGTCTTTTGGAGGGATGATTGCATTCTCTCGTGCGCTCTGAGTTGTTTCGTTTTGTACTTGTGCGGTAACTGGTTTCGCGGATCCAAGAGTAAGAGTGTTTTCGTGCGTATGGTGTGGTTTCGCGTTGTGTGCACTGGTTTGACAAGACTCTCTGTACTGTCCGTTTGCTATTTCCTCTTCCAACATGATAAACGGAATATTCTCATTTTGACCGTGGTCTTTCTTTAGTTCCGGTTTCGGTTCAGAGTTTTGTGCGTTTTTAGGAGTGGGGAGAAGAGGTGACTTGTATTTGTTTATGTAGGGCATTTTTAGATGTGGCTTGCGGTCGGGAAGAGTCCTTAATCTATTTATGTGGGCTTTTATGATTTTAGAATTTGGTTTGTCACACAGTTTTATTTCATATATAAATCTATTTATTCTATTAATTACTCGATAAGGTCCCGTGTGGTTCCCCTTTTTATACCGATTATTATTGTTTTCCATGAACACCCTTGACCCGATTTCCAAATCCCTGAATTTAGCTCTTTGGAGTTGTTGACTTTCTTGGCGTTCTTTCGCGAGAATTAAATTTTTATTTGCCTCCTTAAATGCGTTATTCATCACTGTTATTTTTTTTGATATATAATCCTGATATGTTGTTTCTGTATTATTTTCTGTTACATTAGTTTCAAAAAAAGTTGGAAGGTCTCTTCCAAAAAAAAGAAAGTTTGGTGTTTCTTTGGTGCTTGAATGTACCGTCGCGTTGTACACAGCTACGTGGCATTGTACTGCAGTATCCCAGTATGGCGAATTCTCCGCTAATGTCGCTAAGGTGTGTTTCAATTGTTTGTTAGTAACCTCCACTATACCGTTAACCCATGGCGAACGTACCGATGCTATTCTGGCAACTATTCCGAGTTTCTCTGTCATAATTTGATGTATATTAGATGTAAATTGAGAGCCTGCGTCCGATAACACTGTCTTAGGACATCCCCAATTCATAAAGTAATTTAAGAGTCTATCAGCAACCGTAGTGGCCGTTATATCCGGGATAGGAAACATTTGTATATGTTTGGAGAAGTGGTCTACCACCGATAACACATATTTATTATTTGAAGTGCTAGTTTGAAACGGTCCGCAAATATCTGTCGACAAAATTTGCACGGGCCCATCAGGTATAGGATTTCTTCCCAGGGGAACGGGCTGATTTTTTCCCTTTTTCTTTCTACACTGTTCGCAAGATGTAATAAAATTTTGTGTGTCACTGTACATACCCGTCCAAAAATATCTGTCCGATAAAAGTTTATAAGTTTTATCGATCCCTGCATGTGTTACATGTGTAATCGCTAAAATTTCTTTCTGTAAATTTCTGGGTATAACTATAGTTTTGTTCAAATTGTCTCTCCAAGGTCTGTCCTTCCAGTTTCCTACGTGCATTAATAAATTAGTTTCCTCGTCAATATATAATGTGTCATAATGTTTACCCTCTTTAAAATTCCGGTTTTGTAAATTTTCTCTGATTATTTTTAATTTTGGATCTTTAATTTGTTCCTCTAAAATTCTATCTAATGCCGGGATTTCTGTTATTGTGTTTATCTGTGCAATATAGACACTATCCTCATTCACATATCCATTTCTTTTCACCGTGTTTTCTCCCTTAATTTGTTCTATCAGGTTAATTTCTCCCCTTGGATTCTCAATGTTTTGTTTTCCCTCATTCTGCTCTGTTTGTTTATTTTCAAAATCATCTCTACTTAAAAAATCCGCTAATAAATTATCTTTACCCGGGACGTGAATAAATTCATAATCATATTCAGATATCTCTAAAAGCCACCTCTGTAATACGCTGGGTGGGTTTTGTATTTTTAAATGCTGTCCCAAAGGTAAATGGTCAGAAAGCACAAAAAACTTTCGTCCGAAAAGAAAATTCCTAAAAAATTTCATTCCCTGATGCATAGCAAGTAATTCAATTTTCATGGCCGGGTATTTTTGCTCCTGTATCGATAATTTCCTGCTAAAATATGCAATCGGTTTTAAAATTCCCTCTCTGTATTGTAAAAGAGCGCCTCCTATGGACTGAATGCTGCCATCGATATTCAGATAAAAGTCTTTGTCAAAATCTGGCTGTATAAGTAATGGTTTCTTGAAAAAACATTCTTGGAGTTCCTGGAATGCCTCCTCACATTTATTATCCCATTTAAATTTATTATCCTTTCTTGTTAAGTCTGATAAAACCGCGGTTAATTGAGCATAATTTTTTATTGAATTTCTGTAAAAATTACAAATGCCTAAAAATCTTTTTAATTTTCTTAATGTTTTTGGTACTGGAAAAGAAGTGATTTTGTTTATATTTTCATTTGTTGGTGTAATGCCTTTTTGACTAATTTCAAATCCTAAATATGCTACTTTTTCTACAAAAAATTTACATTTGCTGGGTGTCAGAGTTAGGTTGTATTTTCTTAATTTATCGAATACTAATTTTAATTTATGTATTAATTCTGAATAAGAGTTAGCCGGGATTATTATGTCGTCGATGTAAGCTTGTATGTTTTCCTCTCTTAAGTCCGCTAAAATGGTGTCCATAACCTGTTGAAAAATTGGAGCGGAGCTTACATGTCCAAAAACGAGTCTTTCAAATTGGTAGTTGCCATAGGGCGTTGTAAAAGCAAATAATTCTTTTGTGTCTTCAGGTAAAACCAATTGGTTGAATGCACTATGAAAATCCAGTTTCGAATAGTATCTATGTCCGGCTAATTTAGTTATAATTTCATTTACACGGGGAATTTTGTAAGGAAAAAGAGTGGATATGTTATTAATTAATCTCAGATCTAAACATAAACGGTACTCTCCACTTGTTTTACGCACTAAAATCATCGGCGATGCAAAATTTGATTTTGTTCTGGCAATTATCCCTGCTTCTTCTAACTCTTTTAATTGATTTTTTGCGGTATCCTGCAGTGCGTACGGAACGTCGTATGGCCTGGAACGTATTGCGTGGTCATGTGCAAGCTTTATCACCGGTTTTACGATGTCCGTCGCTCCTAAAGTTTTTAATGATTTTGAAAAAACGTCCGAATATTGCATTACAAATTTGAGGAAATCTTGTTTAATGTTTGGGTCCATGTGGTCAGTATTAAAATCTTCTGTTTTCAAATCTTTTTTTCTTTCTTCAATTATCTCCGGTTTAGCCTGTATTAAATTTATCATCTCTTCGTATTTATGTGTCCGTTCACTAATTTCTGGTTCTTTAATGTCCTGTTGTTGTATCGTAAAATCTGTCGTAATGTTTCCTAAAGCCATGTTTTTATTTAATGTAATTGTCGCATTCGTGTTATTCTGAACTTCAATTTTAATTTTGTTCTCATTCATGTGGTGTATTCCATAATTCATTACAATGTATGATTTTTCTTTGGGTTCGAACAAAACCTCTGTTCCATTTTCTAGACTTTCCTCACTATATACTACAACATTCTCCCTCGAATTCGGTTTGATTTCTACTTTTCTTAAAATTTTGGCTAGATTCGGTCTTTCCTGTATTATCTCATTTATTTGTCTATCAATTTGCCTATCAGAATTTAAAATTATTTCTATGTCGCCCATCTTCAGAATGTTCTTTTGTGTATTCAAAATGGCTTGATTTTTCTGTAAAAAGTCAAAACCCAATACTCCCTTAAATTTTTGTGTAAATCTTGCTGTTGTGACAAAAAAAATATGTTTGAACTGTTTTCCCTGAATTTTAAATGGAATTTCCACAGTCTTTATATATTCAATACTATGTCCTGTTAAAGTTGATATTGTAACACTCCTTGACACATATTTAATTTTGACATTATCTTTAATTTTATTGAACAATTCTAATGATAATACACTAACGCTCGCTCCAGAGTCTATCATGAGTTCGCTTTGTATATTTTTAAATTGAGCTATTATTGTTGGCAATTCTGTTTTTTCAATTTGTTCTCCTACAGATGCAATCGTTTCCTCATGTTTTTCAGTACTTTCATCGTTATGTATCTCCAATTTCTTATTTTCTGTTTGTACAGGAATTTCAATTTTTCTCGGGAACTTTACCCTGTAATTTTTCTCTCTTTGTAAGTTATTATTTAAAGCTCCCACAATTAGTTTAAATTATCTCTTCTATTAGGGAAATTTCTGTATTCAAATCTTGTATTCATCTCTCTCCCATTGTTTCTTTGCCCGCCCGATTCTCTGATTCTGTTTTGGTTTGACTCGTCCCTATTATATCGTTGTTCCCTAGAAAATCTACTTTGTGGAGGGGGTGCTGCATAGTAATTTCTGCTCTGTTGATAGTTTCCAAAGGCGTGGTTTGGCCTATAATCGTATGTGTCCGGCTGGGAGGAGTAAGTTCTGTGGTCATCATACGGCTGGGTTTGAAATGAGTGGGGAGGAGACTGTATTTGATTATGCCACTGTGTCCTCGCGTTGTTTATGTTTTGACTCTGTGTTTGTTTAAAATGATCAGCTTTGTATATTCGGCATTCTCTCATGAAATGTCCCTGTTTATTACAGTAGTGGCATGTTACGAGTTTTTTTGTTTGTGTCGTGGGAATTTGTACTTTTTCTTGGATTTTTAATGTGTTTATTTCTTGGGTAATTGAATTTAAAATATGTGCGTTAAATTCCTGTTGCTCTTTGCGGAGCGTCTCAATTTCTTGTCTATATGTAGCACTATTTACATTTGCCGTTATCGCAGCTAAATTTGCCTGTTCCAAGTTTGTGGCTATTTTTACAGCTTCATCAAAATTTTGTGCATTAGTTTTTATTATTTCTTTCTGGAATTCAGGTGTTACCGCCTCTAAGAATTTACTTAACCTTAATTTATCCATAATCTGTTGTGTCGCTTCACTGTGCTCTGTGTCGCCAATATAATTTAAAGTTAGTGTTGTTATTCTGTGTGCTAGCTGCTTAATCGTTTCTCCCTGTGTCTGTTTTGCGGTCGTGAAAAGGATCTGATTTGTTGTAATGTTCGGTTTTTCTGTAAAGAACTCTAATAACCTATCCCTAAATTTTTCGAAAGATGTTTCCCTTCTTAATTCTTGTGACCCTATATAAAATTTTCTTGCATTCCCTCTTAACCGCGATTTCACAATTGCTAACTTTTCCTCCTCTGACCAATCCCCCAAGCTGCTTAAAGATTTGATCTGGTCAAAAAAAATTTCTACATCATTCTCTATGCCATTGCATTCCCCTAATAGGTGTATAAGTCCTGGTAACCTGCCCCTCGTTGCTGGATGATTTTCTCCGCTTTCCGTCATTCTAAATTTCACTTTCTCGCAAAAATTCTATATCTAAAATTATCTCCTGTTTTTACACCTCAAAATGTTCCCCCAAAATATTTAAATACAATATCACATAAATTCAAAAACATAATTCTAATCATTTCACTATCTACGCCTGCAAATACTTCACTCCTCATAATTAACTCCTCAAATATTACACAAATATTTATACAATTCAAAAATTTCTTAAAAGCTTCAAGTTCCCTAATAATTATATTTTCACATACAATATGGCATGTCTCATTAAGAACACATAATGATTCACTATTTGCTTGCTTCTCATACTGTGAAATAAATTTTCTTAAATTTACTTATATTTATTTTAATTTTAAATTTCTTTCTTTAATTTAATCCTTATTTTACACAAAAAAAATTTTTATTCAATATTTTCATTTTTCATTAATTCCAAATATTTTTATTCTCTTCATTAAAATTTAAATTCTGGTATATAACAGGTCTAAAACAGCAAAGTCGCCAGAAGGGTGAAATAATTTTGAATCCAGGTTTGATTGGTCATGAGCACCAATATGATAAGGGTGCAATAATTTTGAGTCCAGGTTCGAAACTGGTTTAAACGGCACCAAAATGATATGTGTGCAATAATTTTGAGTCCAGGTTCGACTGGTCACGGGCGCCAAAATGATATGTGAGCAATAATTTTGAGTCCAGATTCGACTGGTCACGGGCGCCAAAATGATATGTGAGTCGTCACACGCCAGGTATTGGCGCTATATAGACCGATCTCGTAAAGTGGAGTAAATAAAGAAATACATAATACCAGTAATTAAAATGAAGAGGCTTAATTTTAAACAATAACAAAGAATTTATTTCATTAAGACAAACCTTATTTAATAACTATTAACATCTGGTAAATTTCATATACCAACATCTTTAGTGTAGTACATTAAGACAATCAAATCTCCTCATTCTATGATCATAATATGAGCATTACAATTATTAACCTATTAATGTGCATTAACTCACTATTCTTACTAGCCTACGTCTTAATGGCCCAGGTTAACCTTATTTAGGAGGGTCAGAGAGATAATAATAATCAAAGTGCAAAAATATGTGTAGAATTGTCCTACCTCGATCATCTTTGCCGATGTCGGACTTTATGACCGCGCGCTCCGGCTCTGTCCCGTGGGCTCGCTCTCTCCGAGATCCGTCGCTCTTGCGACCTCTTCTTTTCACTCACAAAATTCAAGTCCTCGATTTCAAAAACTTAAAGTCCAAAGTTGCTCTCTGTCTCTACCCCCTTAACAAGGCGCCCCTGTCCATAATTGGCTAAGTAAATTAAGGGCTACGCCCTTCAGGCTATATTATTGGTCAAGGCCCCCCTGAAATATGAGATATGCAGTCTCCAGTTTAAAATCGTTGAAAGTTCTCACGAGAATTTTCCCAAGGTTCGAGTGATATTAATTGACTCTGGGGTCAAGAAGTTCAACCCCCTCCGTTTGTTGTAACACCTAACGCTGACATGAACTTGAGAAGCACCCTCTCTTTTCGAAATGAATGTCCGGTGCAGCTGCGTTAGAGGGAATGTTACAAAAATTGCCTCACATCATGAGGGACCGTCTTCTTAGGTCCACTTCCTTTTTCAAAAGAGCAAATGTTATATTGGGAATTGAAAATTACAATATAACAGTTCGTTCCTCGGAGCGCATTTCGCTCGGCTTTTAATAATTTTTAGGAACCTGGGTTAGGCTTTTAGGTTTTAAGAACTTGGAAAACTTCGAATATTTTGAATGTCAGAATGAGTTAGAATGTTGTTTTCTTTTGTATTTCATAAATGATTCCTCTTTCTTCCCCCCCCCCCCCCCACCCAACAATTGGCGCCGTTTGACCAGTCTAGGGGCTTATTCATGCTAACTGTAATAGATGTTCTTAATAATTTTTGTTCTTAAAAATGAAATTTCAGTAAATTGATTCCACACCTGTTTATTCTAAAAGTGATTACAGTTGAGATTTTAATATGTTCTTAAAGTAAGGCAGGATGTTTTAGAATGTTCTTAAACTAAATTAGAGGAATTTATTTTAATATTTTGATTAAAATTTTAGGATTGATTTAAATATTTTCATTTAGAATTTTTTGAGGAAACTTTTGAATTTGACTTTTTCATTTAGAATTTTTATTCAAGCATTCCTTAATGTAAGTTAATTTGATTTGAATTTTATTATTTGAAGTAGTGTAAAATTGCATTTAATTCATAAATTTAGGAAATTATAGGCATGCGAGGAACGCACTTTATGGTATTTACATTTTTTGTTCTAATCCCATCTCATTAACAAATTTTTTTTATTTTGATGTTTTTGTAACCCACGCTCCCAGCAGCACTTAAAATTGTTTTAATAAAATAGAGTGAAATTAATTGAGTAAATTTAATGAGAATATTTTTTTTTATTAAGTTAAATTATATAGAATTAAAGCAGTAGTTTTTCGACTTGGAATATTTTTGTTCTGATTTGGAATTGAGTTTTAAATCCTCACTGATATGTGAATGTAGATGATGAAATGCTGTTGATTTATTGAAAAATTGGGTAATGCAGGTGTTTTTACACTCCAATATGAGTGTGACATAAATGTCATCTTGAGTTATCTTGTTCTTCACATTGATCATGTGTTTGGTTTTCACACTCAAATAGAGTGGTGATAAAATCAGTTTGTTTGTTCTTAATTCTGAATCTGATATTTTTAATACTGTCTTTAAAATTTTTGGTCGTTAAAGTGGAAAATTTATTTTATTATAGGAGAATTAAATTTTTTTTAAGTGGAATATTTAAAATTGTGCAATGTAATTTGAGTACTTTTGGTTTTGAAATTTAAATGGGGATTTGTAATTTGATTTTCCCTTTGGTATTTTGTTTAAAGAAATTATGATACACTTGGCAGTTAGTGAATTTAAATGTACTACTTATACTTGATGGATATTTTTTTTGTGCTATTTTTTTGGGGTTCAAAAAAGATTCACAACCTTTGAGAGGACTCACAACCCTCGGCCCCTTGTCTTAATTTTTTTTGATTTTTATGAGAATTTTTGAGATTTCCAGAGAGATACAGTTATGATATTTGAGTTTATTGTTGTTGAGAGTGCAAGATGTTGCACCATATTTATTGGAATCGCGTTTATTGTTGTAGTGTAAAATGATGCATAAGGTCATTTTGGTGTATTTTTGTCTTTTAAACGACCTAATTTGCCAAGTAATCAGTTTATAGTATAATTTGTAAACAAGTCGGTTAAATTTGTGTTCAGTTCCAAATTGTTAGGGAATTGAGTTTGTTATTTTGGGGGTAAATATTCCACAATTTTTTTGTTTGTAACTTGAGCCAAAATTGATATTATTATTTAAATTGAAAATTATGCTTCGAATGATTGTTTTCTTTCTGGAGTAGATAGAGATTGATGATGAATTTGTTGATTTGTATTTATTGGTTGTTATGTTGAAGGTACCTTTTCAAAATTTATTGTTTAGATTATTGGAATTCTTTGGCTGGTCCAAAGTTTTCGTTAAAATTTATGTTTATTCATGACAGCTAATGATATGGAGATCTGTTTATTATTTTTCTGTTTCTTCTCTCTGATGGCGTATTTGTTGGAGCATTTTAAAATGATTTGATGAATTTTCATAATATAAAGTTATAATGAAGTTAGAGAGTTTAATGTTGAAATGTTGAATCTACATGTTTATTTTGGAGTTGAGAAATATGATAATTGTTATTATGAAAGTGTTTAGTGAAGTGATTATTTGATTATTGATTTATTTATAAGGAATTTGATTTTTATGTGATTTTTATGGCTCATGTTACAGATGTAGTTGAGATTTAGATTTTTTTTCTCTCCTTCGTTTCGCGGAATTTTGTCATGTGTTAGGTAAAATTTTTCATTTTTCAAATGAAAAATTTTTTTGGGACGTTCGAAGGAGTTGTTGGGTTATACTTTTGGATATTTAATATTTTAGGAGTTTTGCTATTTGTTTAAACGTGTTCAGGGGTCTTATTTACATAGTCATTCTCTTTTAGTTATCCATTTTCCAATTGTTTAGGTTTTTGATATTCTTTGTTCAAATATATTCTATTCCATAGGTTTTGTGTAAAAAACGGCGAAAGTTCGTTCTTTTCAGGTTTTAGCAATTTAAATTTATTTAAATTGGCTAATTTGTGATTCCATTTCTTGCCCTTTTTATTCCCTTTAATTTGATTCCAAATTTATTGCTCTCGGTTAAAAATTGGTTAATTCATCGCAATTTTACAGTTTTATTCTATTTTCAGCTTTTTAAATATTTTAGAATCGTCCATATTTAAATTATTGCCGAATTCGTATTTTCCAAATCGTTTCACTTCATTTCTTTTTAATTTTCGTCTGCTCCGAAATTCCATTGCTCTTCTTTAAAATTTCGAGTTTTTAATTGGTTGACCGTAATATTAAAATCGTCTGTCATTAATTATTTTATCGTTCATCGATAATTTTGTTTACAATCTGTGGCAGCGATGTTTCGCAGTATATAAGCAAAATCGCGCACTTTTTCGATCTCTTACTCTTCCCTTTTTTTGATTAAAATGGAGATGTAATACTTTGAAGTGGCAATTGCGCTACGGCGCGCGCGCGATTCATAATGGAACGAAATTTGTTCAGTTTTTTCAAATATTCTCCTTTGGAATGCACCGGTATTTTGTCTACGTCCAGAGAACAAAAATCATTTTTAACGAGCCTCTGAAAATGTAGCATCTTCCATGACTGAATGGAGATGTTTTGAATTCCTGCCTCTTCAGTCTTGCTAATTAGTTTCCTATCTGCTAAATGTTGATCCAAGAAGTTCCGCGATTTATGCGATGTCCGCCGAGGAAGTGGCAATTTGTTTATTTACCCGAGTTGTGCAGCTCTTTACATGAGGAATGGAATCAATATTTCCGTGCTCAATAGACGGACATATATTTTTGGTTTTCGTTCTGATGTCAGAAGTTCGGTGCTGCAACTTGGAGAAATGATGTTTATTGCTGGACGTCCGGCTGATTTGGAGAATCTCCGGTGGAGTCTGAATTCGTGGAGCGATCGTTTTTCCAGATTTCTACTGGACAGAAATAAGATCCTGTGCCATGGATTTTCCTCTTCTGGTTTTCCCTGGGTCTGCAGCACGTTTGGTGATTCTGCCTCCCTCCCGCCGATCTCTGCCGTTCTTCTACTGGACCCTTGGTGATATAATTCTTTTCCTTCAAGTTTCAGACTAGTTTACTTTTGCCTTATTTAAAGTTTTATTGAGTTAGCACAGAAATAAGACCCCTTTTGACCTATATACTTTAGGTCACCTGAACCTGTGGTTCTTTAACTTTTGTTCTAAATTCCCTTTTGGCTAACTTATGTTCTTTTATCACAAATTCTAGTTTAGGCAAATAATTGAATAAGTTTAATATTGTTAACTTTAAAATTTAATATTCTAACGTTTTTTTTTACCACTATACGACCGGCCATTCCATTTATTTTTATTTATTTAAGTTGTTTATTAGATTTGTTAGTTAATGAGATGTAAAATGTTTTGAAAATTCTTTTAAAATGAATTTTAAAATTTTAATAAACGTTAGATTTTGAAAACCTAAAGTCTGTGTTCTCTTTCTTTTACTTTTAATGCATTTTTATTTTTAGGAAAGTTCCATTTAATTACATGTAGAGTACATATTTGTACACGTAGGGAAACTGGTCAATAGGTCCACATTCAGTTTATTTAAGAATTCAGTTTATTTCTAGAATGTTTTTAGGTTTGAGGAATTTCAGATATTTTTGAGTGTTTTCAGAAGAATGATTTTTAGGTTTTAAGAACCTTGAGTAAGAACTTTCAGGAATTTAGAATGTTTAGAATCATTTAGAATGTTTTTAATATATCATAAATGCTCTTTCTTCAACCCTACCCAACACTTACTACGAGACCGTTGATTTTCAACAGGTATTCAGCTAGTATATACTAATTGCCAAGTGTCCGTCTGTCTGTCACGCTTTTTTCAGGCACTTTCCGAATAGATAGAAACTTGCAATTTGGTACACGGCTCGGTCGTTCGATAAAACCCCCTGGAAAAATCGAATTTTCCGAAAACGTTCTATAGAGGGGGGTGCCCTACACCAAAACGTTCGAAAAGTGAAAAGATGATAAAGCATACTTTGCGATGAGATAGAGACTTCAAATTTGGTGTATGGGTAAATTGTTTGAAAGGAAGAAAGTGTGCAATTTCAGATTTCCAATATTTTCTACTTAAGGGGGTGCCGCACACTAAAACGTTAGAAAAGTGAAATGATAGAAAAGGATGCTTTGCGATGAGATAGAGTCTTCAAATTTGGTGTATCGGTAAACCGTTCGAAAGGAAGAAAGTGTGCAATTTCAGATTTCCAATATTTTCTACTTAAGGAGGTGCCGCACACTAAATCGTTCGAAAAGTGAAATGATAGGAAAGCATGCTTTGCGATGAGATAGATACTTCAAATTTGGTGTATGGGTAAATTGTTTGAAAGGAAAAAAGTGCGCAATTTCAGATTTCCAATATTTTCTACTTAAGGGGATGCCGCACACTAAAATGTTCGATTTACCGAATAAATGAGAAAAGGCTCCTTTAAAATAGGATAGAGGCTTGAAATTTGGTATATGGGCTAATCATTTGACGAAAACACCCAAGACGAATATAGTTTTTCGAAAATGTTCGTTCAAGGGGGTGCTCCAGAGTAAAACGTTCAAAAAGAAAATTGATAAAAAATCTTGCTTCGGAATGAGATAGAGATATCAAATTTAGTGTAAAGGTTGATAGTTTGAAAGGAAGAAAGTGTACAATTTCAGTTTACCAATATTTTCCATTTTAGGGGATGCTGCACACCAAAATGTTCGATTTTCGGAATAAAGGAGAAACGCCCCTTTTAAAACGTGATAGAGGCTTGATATTTGGTATATGAGCGAATCATCTGATAGAAATCACAAAAAGAATAGAGTTTTTCAAAAATGTATAGTTAAGGGGGTGGGTACTCTACACAAAAGCATTCGAAAGATGAAATGCTAGAAAAGCATGCTTCACGATGAGATAGAGACTTCAAATTTGGTGTACGGGTAAAAAGTTGGAAAGGAAGAAGGTGTGCAATTTCAGTTTTCCAACATTTGCTATTGTAGGGGGTGCCGCTCACTAAAAGGTTCGATTTGCCGAACAAATGAAAAACGCCTCCTTTACAATGTTATAGAGGCTTGAAATTTAGTATATGGGCTAACCATTTGACAAAAAACCAAACATGAATACAGTTTGACAAAAATGTTCATTAACGGGGTGCTACACAGAAAAACGTTCGAAAGGTAAAGTGATAGAAAAAACATTCTTCTCGATAAGATAGAGACTTCAAATTTGGTGTACGGGTAGATAGTTTGAAAGGAAGAAGGCGTGAAATTTCAGATTTCCAATATTTGCTACTTTAAGGGGTGCCGCACACTAATATGTTCGATTTTACGAATAAATGAGGTACATTTCCTTTTAAATGTGATAGAGGCTTGATATTTGGTATATGGGCCAATCATCTGATAAAAAACCCAAGACAAAGAGAGTTTTTCGAAAATGTTCATTTATGAGTGTGCTTCACAGAAAAAAGTTCCAAAGTATAAATAATAATATAGGGGTGCCTCCGGATGAGATAGACTTTAATGTGGTGCACGGGTGAATAATTCGAAAGGAAGAAAAGCGCAAATTTAGTTTCCCAATATTTTCTTCTTTAGGGAGTTCTGCACACCAAAATAATTGATTTGTCGAAAAAATGTGAAACTCGAATTATTAAAAAATGTACCTTATTCAGGGGTTGCTTATTGCGAGACCGTTGATTTTCAACGGGTATTCGGCTAGTATATACTAATTGCCAAGTGTCCGTCTGTCTGTCATGCTTTTTTTAGGCACTTCCCGAATAGATAGAGACTTGCAATTTGGTACACGGCTCAGTCATTTGATAAAAACCCTGGAAAAATCGAATTTTTCGAAAACGTTCTATAGAGGGGGTGCCCCACACCAAAACGTTCGAAAAGTGAAATGATGGGAGAGCATGCTTTGCGATGAGATAGAGACTTCAAATTTGGCGTATGGGTAAATCATTCGAAAGGAAGAAAATGTGCAATTTCAGATTTCCAATATTTCCTGTTTAAGGGGGTGCCGCATACCAAAATGTTCGATTTCCGAATAAATGAGAAACGGCTCCTTTAAAATTTGATAGATGCTTGAAATTTGGTATATGGGCTAATCATTTGATGAAGACACCCAAGACGAGAATAATTTTTCAAAAATGTTCTTTTAAGGGAGTGCTCCAGAGGGAAACGTTCGAAAGATGAATGGATAAAAAAAAACATGTTTCGAAAGAAGATAGAGATTTCAAATTTGGTGTACGGGTAGATAGTTTGGAAGGAAGAAAGTATATAATTTCAGATTTCCAATATTCTCTACTTAAGGGGGTGCCGCACACAAAAATGTTCGATTTTCCGAATAAATGAGAAACGGCCCCTTTAAAATATGATAGAGGCTTGAAATTTGATATATGGACTAATCATTTGATGAAAACACCCAAAACGAATATAGTTTTTCAAAAATTTTCGTTTAAGGGGTGCTCTAGAGGAAAACGTTCGAAAGGTGAATTGATAAAAAAACATGCTTCGGAATGAGATACAGACTTCAAATTTGGTGTACGGGTAGATAGTTCGGAAGAATATGTGCAATTTCAGTTTTCTGATATTTTCAACTTTTGTGGGTGTCTCAAAACCAAATGTCCGATTTTTCGAATAAATAAGAAACGCGAATTATTTAAAAATTTACCTTATTCGGTGGTTGCTTAATGTGGGACCGTTGATTTTCAACGGGTATTCAGCTAGTATATACTAATTGCCAAGTGTCCGTCTGTCTGTCTGTCAGTCACGCTTTTTTTAGGCATGTTCGAATAGGGAGATAAAATGTTCGAATGGGGAGATAAAATAGCAAGCATGCTTCGAGATGAGATAAATACTTTAATTTTGTGTATGGGTAGACAGTTCGAAAGGAAGAAGTGTGCAATATATGTTTTCCAATATTTTCTTCTTTAAAGGGTTCTGCACACCAAAATATTTGATTTTCCGATAAAATGTGAAACGCGAATTATTTAAAAATTTACATTATTCAGGGGGTTGCTTACTACGAGACCGTTGATTTTCAACGGGTATTCAGCTAGTATATACTAATTGCCAAGTGTCCGTCTGTCTGTCTGTCACGCTTTTTTCAGGCACTTTCCGAATATATAGAAACTTGCAATTTGGTACACGGCTCGATCGTTCGATAAAACCCCCTGGAAAAATAGAATTTTTCGAAAACGTTCTCTAGAGGGGTGCTCCACACCAAAACGTTCGAAAAGTGAAATGATAGGAAAGCATGCTTTGCCATAATATAGATACTTCAAATTTGATGTATTGGTAAATCCTTCCAAAGGAAGAAAGTGTGCAATTTCAGATTTTCAATATTTTCTACTTAAGGGGTGCTGCATACCAAAATGTTCGATATACCGAATAAATGAGAAGCGGCGCCTTTAAAATTTGATAGAAGCTTGAAATTCGGTACATGGAATAATCATTTGATAAAAACACCCAATACGATTTTAGTTTTTCAAAAACGTTCGTTTAAGGGG
The DNA here is from genome assembly GCA_951213105.1 of Amaurobius ferox. Lineage (NCBI taxonomy): Eukaryota > Metazoa > Arthropoda > Arachnida > Araneae > Amaurobiidae > Amaurobius > Amaurobius ferox. Next base: position 84,743,218 of record OX578145.1, on the reverse strand, counting down.
GTGCTCCAGAGGAAAACGTTCGAAAGGTGAATTGATAAGAAAACATACTTCGGGATGAGATAGAGATTTGAAATTTGGTGTACAAGTAGATAGTTTGGAAGGAAGAAAGTCTATAATTTCAGTTTTCCAATATTTTTTACTTTAGGAGGTGTCGCACACAAAAATATTCGATTTTCGGAATGAAGTAGAAATACTCCTTTGAGAACGTGATAGAGGCCTGATATTTGGTATATGGGTGAATCATTTAATAGAAAACCCAAGCAGATTGGAGTTTTTCAAAAATGTATATTTAAGGGCGTGGGTACTCCACAGAAAAACATTCAAAAGATGAAATGATAGAAAAAGCATGCTTCGCGGCGAGATAGAGACTTCAAATTTGGTGTACGGGTAAAAAGTTGGAAAGGAAGAAGGTGTGCAATTTCAGTTTTCCAACATCTGCTATTGTAGGGGGTGCCGCTCACTAAAATGTTCGATTTGCCGAACAAATGAAAAACGCCTCCTTTACAATGTGATAGAGGCTAGAAATTTAGTATATGGGGTAATCATTTGATAAAAAAACCCTACGATTATTACGGTTTTTCAAAAATGATCATTTAAGGGGGCGCAACAAAGTAAAAAGTTCGAAATATGAAGTGATAGAAAAACATGCTTCACGATAGGATAGAGACATCAAATTTGGTGTACTGGTAGATAGTTTGAAAGGAAGAAAAGGTGCAATTTCCGATGTCCAATATTTGCAACTTTAGAGGGTGGCGAACACCAGTGTTCAATTTTCGGAAAAAATGAGACGCGCTTCCTTTAAATGTGATAGAGGCTTGATATTTGGTGTATGGGCCAATCATCTGATAAGAAACCCACGGCGAACAGAGTTTTTCAAAAATGTTCATTTATGGGTGTGCTCCACAGAAAAACGTTCGAAAGGGAAGATGATAAAATAGTATGCTTCGGGGTGAGATAGAGACTTTAATTTGGTGTACTGGTAGGTAGTTCGAAAGGAAGACGTGCGCAACTTAAAATTTACAACATTTTCTTCTTTAGGGGGTTTGCACACTAAAATATTCGATTTGCCGAATAAATGTGAAACGTGAATTATCAAAAAAATGAGAATATTCAGTGGTTGCTTATTGCGAGACCGTTGATTTTTAACGGGTATTCGGTTAGTTAATCTTCTATTCCTCTGTGAATCAATTCCATTTTAATGTAAAAATTTGTTAAAAATTAAAAATTTATTAAAATAGGTGCGAATTCTTGTTATTCTAAATGACATTGTTATTCAAAACATTCTTTTAAAATATGTAGTTTAATTCATCTAAAAAAAAGTGTACGAATATCTATTTTTGCTATACAAAAATATCCTTACAGGCAGATCTGAAGAATAAAACATCTTGATTCTGTTTGTAAAATAATTTACAAAAAATATGAAACTGAATCAACATGTGTCGGAATGAAAGCGCTAAAACTGTATTAGAAGATATACCCGTACCATTTTCATTCTGTTTCAATAACTGGATAAACATAATATATGAATTTGAAAAATCTTTGCCAAAATAAAGCATATGACATTGAAAATATCGATAATTCCCGTAATCATCAAACCCGAAAACCGTAATTAATATAATCCAGTCAAAAATGCAATACCGTTCATTTATGAAATTTATTTTCCTCTCCATTTATTACTTTCCTTATATACATATAATGTATAAAGAAAGTTTAGTGACAGGGTCGAAAATTCGAATTCGAGTTTTCGACGGGAGAGCACGTTTCAAGCATCCCTGATCACGAATCGAACATGTTTGAGGTTATGTCTGTGTGTGTGAAACTATGTGTGTGTGTGTGTGTGTGTGTGTGTGTGTGTGTCAGTGAGACTGTGGAGACGATATCTCACGAACAAATGGAGCGATTCGAATGAAATTTGGTACAAAAATTACAATACATGAATACAAGAATCCTATTGTTTTTAAACACCATCGAATGTTCAGAACCCCCTAAATTTTCGAGTGAAATTTTGAAAAATTTATCAAAAAATCAAAACCTTTCATAAAGTTACGCAAATAGACATTTCTTATGAATTTTTCTTTAGAAAACGATTGACATAATCTTTAGAACTCTAGCATGAATTGTTTTCGAGATATTGCACATTTTTCGGATAAATTCATAAAAAAATCCCATAAATTAAAAAAAAATATTAACTATTTTGAAATATGTTCACTTTTCATATGTAATATCATACGGTGAATTTGGTGACATCATTCTCGTGAATCTAGTTCGTTCCATTCATGAAAAAAGATACTTTGAGTAATACTTTTGTATTTGAACGCCAATAGTTATTTATCTGCTATAAGAATAGCTTATTTCTCCATCCGTCGGATTACCTCGGACCGTCGAATTATAACAATGGTTTCCTGTCATAACAATAGGGTAGCACTTCCGTCACACTCTTCCGTTTCTTTCCCGTCACATTTCTTACACGATTTTCTCCTTACCCGGCATTCTAAGTTGTTTCATATCAAAAACTAGCACTATTTAGAATTTTTTGTAATTATCATAGTTAAAGCCCGCATTGTTTGAAACTTCAGATTTCCATAGAGTCATTATTTATGGAGAAGTATGATAACTTACAAAACAATGATGGTAATAATCTATAACGAGAAAACAATAGTTTCAACTATACGTGATGCATGAAAAGGGTATTAAAATAGTATGTTAACATAAATCTGTTAAATGCATACAATTCAGCAGCTTGACTGTCATATGACTGTCAGCAGCTGTCATACGATTCAGCAGCTTGACTGGCATGCCAACTTGAAAACATAAATTTTTAAGAAAATTTGTAAAAAAATAACTTACAAACGAAATCTCATAAAAAAATACAATTTTATTTTGTTTTCTGATACTGATTAGTGATTATGATATGATATAAGTAGGCCTACACAATAGAGTATGAATGTGTCAAAAGTTCGAATGGAACCTCATACTCCAGATCATGGAATTAGAAAGCAGATAAAACTCCTTATAGGTGAAACTTTCGAAAATGCCATAATGCTTTGAGAATTTTATCTAGGTGTCACTATAGTGTTAGTAAAGCGTCCTTTGTTTCCATTTGACACGACAGAGAGGCATAGTATTGAATATATAATTTTTTGATTATTTTTAAATTAAGATTCCCTAATTATCAGTATAAATAATCAGTATTTTTTCACAGTTGTAGGATATAATTCAGAATATAGGGAGGTAAAAATAAATCGAAAGGTAAAATTATTTTGAATACGTAGGACTATTTCTTATTGTTTCAGTTCTTATTTGCGTTTCGCCACTCATTTATTTCTACAAAATTGACAGTTTAAATAAATATTTTAAGCCTTTCACCATAGAAATACATACACTGCAAGGGCGCTTATCTTTTCTCAGCGCCGCTTGAATTATTGTCTCAAATGATATTGGCATTTTCTCAGTATGGAGTTTTACCTCCATGCTCCAGATGTTTATTTACATTACATAAATCTTGATGTCGATCCCGGCAAGATGACTTGGATGGATGCCTTAAAAAAACTACTGAAATATTCCAACTCTTGAACAGAGGTGGTTCATGCTTTTTGAAAGACATCCCCTGATGAGCCGGGAGGAAGACTCTATTAAAAGCATAAGAGATCTTGATGAACTAAATTTACAGTTTAATGAAGCTTCATTGCGAACCTGCGCATTTCTCTTTCTTTCTCAACTCTTTTGCCTAATGTCTTTGTCAGGTTTGTTCAACAAGATGTTGTTTAATACAGAGAGGAATTTTTATAGGGGAAAAGTCAAACCTGTTAAACTGTGTATAGCCCATGTGGCAGCACATGACTTTCCTTATATAATGCAATGAATTTACTTCTTCCACAGTAAAAAAAAATAATGTTTAGGATTCACGGCAGATTGTTTTTAATGTCGAATTGTACATTTGGTGCATTTCCTGATGACAGAGTGTAATATTATTTCAAAGTACACAATTAACTTATATTTCACGTAACTCCAAAGTAACAATTATTAATATTGACAGCATCCTCAATAAGCAATATAGTCCATATATTAAAATTTTTTAATACATTATTCATCAATTAGGCGCCATTTTAATTAACTTGGCGCCGTTTTATAATTTTGACGATATTTTCGTCAAATTGAAGTCAATTGGTTAACGAGTTGGTTGCATTCGGACGGTCTGGGTTCGATTCCCGCTACTGCCAAAATTGCCGCTGTGTTCATGCGGAGTACGATCAAGTTAAATATGTGGGTCCGTAAGTCCTTCCGAGAGGTTGGTTGTAGGGGAAGGAGGGTACGGTACCTGTGGATATCTCCCCCATTGGGTTCCTGGCTAAATTGGGTGACACTTCCCGGCCGCCCAAACAGATACTTTATACCTTTGTGGTAGATCGGATGGTATGGACCAAAGAAGAAGACAAACGGAGAGAACAGCATTTCTTACATACTAGAAAGTATGCCCGTCATATATGCCCCCCACATACCTCAAAATTGTTTTATTCGTGATCAGGGATGCTTGAAACGGGCTCTCCCGTCGAAAACTCGAATTCAAATTTTCGACTCCGTCACAATACTTTCCTTATACATTATACTATGCATATAAGGAAAGTAATACATTATAATATGTATATAAGGAAAGTAATACATTATACTATGTATATAAGGAAAGTAATATGTAAAGGCATTTTTCCTCTCTGAAGGCAATGGCGTATTCCAGGATGACAACACCATGATTCACTGTACTAAAATTGCGAAAGATTGGCCACCACAAAGTTCTGACCTCAACCCTATTGACGGTATGTGGGATATACCGAAAAAGCATCTAAGGAGTCATTCCAGTCTTCCTTCTTTAACTAAGGATCTTGGCAAAACGTTATTGAAAATTTGGCCACGCATAAATGTTGGGTTAGTACATGGGTGGGTGACCACCTGGGAACACCGCATGCTGTTGGCACATTTCGGGCGCTGTAGCCCGGTGGTTTGCGCGCTGAATTTGCACGCTGCCACAATTGCCGCCGTGTTCATGCGGAGTACGATCACATTAAACATGTGGGTCCTTAAGTCCTTCCGAGAGGTTGTTGGTAGGGGAAGGAGGGTACGGTCCTTGTGGATGCCTCCCCCACTGGGTTCCGGTCTAAATCGGGTGGCACTTCCCGGCCGTCCAAACGGTTACTTTACACCTTTCTGGTAGGTTGTACGGTCTGGGTCTCAACAATAACAACAACAACACATAAATGTTGAGACACTGCATAAACTTATAGACACAATGCAACGATGAATATGTGTAGCAATTCGTACTAAAGGTGGTCGAACGAAATATTAACATGCACGACTTTATTTTAGCCAGGCATAAAAAAAAATATAAAATTGTAATTTTATATTTTTTTATGTCATATCTGGCAAACGAGTCTCAGGATCCCAATCATTCTTTACTTACTAGACACAGGCATCCTTGGTAGCCAGTTCCGCTATTAAAGGAGCAGAATTAGTTCAGCGTACCTTAAGAGTTTTTCATAACTGGTGGCTCCGTCTCTATAGAATGTATTTCTGTTAGACTACTGCTATTTCCACAATAATTATCCAAACTGATTTAGCTCACTTTACCTCTGTCTACTTCAGGTGTCTGCCTGGTTCTAATCGCTTGGTTTAATTGGTCTCAAAACCGCGATTCGGAATTCTTAGTCAATGATTTAGGAATGTTACAAGTTACTTGCTTATTCTTCAAACAAACCACAGGAACCCAATCTTTCTTCGCATACTAGGCCCAGTCATCCTTCGTAGTCAGTTCTGCCATTAAAGGGGCAGAACTAGTCCAGAAGATCTCTATCCTTCAGGAATACCTGGTTCTCTTGGTTCAATTAATTTCGAGACCGTGGCTGGTTTATTTTCCCCAATGACTTAGAATCCAGTACTAAATGTCTGATGTCATTATTACTTTCCTTATATACATAATATATAAGGAAAGCATTGTGACGGGGTCGAAAGACCGAATTCGAATTTTCGACGGGAGAGCACGTTTCAAGCATCCCTCATCACGAATCGAACATTTTTGAAGTGATGTCTGTGTGTGTGTGTATGTGAAAGTATGTGTGTGTGTGTGAAAGTATGTGTATGTGTGTGTGTGTGTGTGTGTGTGTGTGTGTGTGTGTGTGGAGACGATATCTCACCACGAACGAATCAAGCGATTCGAATGAAATTTGGTACAAAAATCACAATCCATGAATACTGGAAGCCTATTGCTTTAAACGCAATCAAATGTTCAGAACCCCCCTAAATTTTCGAGTGAAATTTTGAAAAAATCATCAAAATATCAAAACCTTTAAGAAAGTTAAGCAAATAGACATTTCTTATGTAATTTTTCCATAGAAAACGATTAACATAAACTTTAGAACGCTAACATGAACCGTTCTCGAGATATTGCACATTTTTCAAATAAATTTATCAAAAAATCCCATAAATTAAAAAAAATATATTAAATATTGAAAAACATGTTCACTTTTCATATGTAATATCATGCGATAAATTGGATGACATCATTCTCGTGGATCTAGCTCGTTCTATTCATGAGAAAAGATACTTTGAGTAACACTTTTGTATTTGAACGCCAAAAGTCATTTATTTGCTATAAGCATAACTTATTTCTCCGTCCATTACACTTGGCGAGATTTTGGCGACGAATTTGGCGGAATTTCGCCATCTTGGCGGCTTTTTAAATGTTGCCAAATTAACGAAAATCTCGCCAAATGGATAAAAATGATGCTAAATCAATGAAAATGACGACTCACTGACGAAAATTCAATATCTTGGAAAGAATATAAATATCTACTATAAGAATGATCTATATTTTTTACTGTAAAAGTAGTAAATTCATTGCATTATATAAGGAAAGTCATGTGCTGTCCACATCAGATATTTTATAACAGTGCTCGTTTGTTTTTAAAAACTCTGGTGGAAGTTGAATTTTGCCACAATGTAAATTTTATACAATTTATTTTACAATATTATTTCCAAAGAGCAATTGTAATAATATCTGCGTGTATAATAGGTTAGGTGAAATAAGAATACCTAAGTGATTCGAGTGTTACATAAGGGTAACCGACGATGCTTGTCAGAGAGATTTTTTTTTATTAAATTCAAATTAATTTGTGAATATTTTATTGTTGAAGCGCAAATTTGAGATTTTCACACAAATGTCTTTCTAGAGATCTTGACGATTTTCCATTCCAACTCTCGCATAGGAAAAAATCTGATGTGGGCAGCACATGACTTTCCTTATATAATGCAATGAATTTACTACTTGTACCGCAAAAAACTATTCTTATAGTAGATTCTTATATTCTTTCAACGATATTGAATTTTCGTTAATTAGTCGTCATTTCATCGATTTGGCGAGATTTTCGTTAATTTGGCAACATTTTAAAAAATCGCCAAGTTAGCGACATTCCGCCAAATTCGCCAAAATCTCGCCAAGCGTTATGGACGGAGAAATAAGTTATTCTTATAGCAGATAAATAATTATTGGCGTTCAAATATAAATGTACGAGTATTACTCCAAGTATCTTTTCTTATGAATGGAACGATAGGTAGATCCACGAGAAAGATGTCACCCATTTTATCGCATGATATTACATATCAAAAGTGAACATGTTTCTCAAAAGTTAATATATTTTTTTTAATTTATGGGATTTTTTTATAAATTTATTTGAAAAATGTGCAATATCTCGAGAACGGTTCTTGCTAGCGTTCTAAAGTTTATGCTAATCGTTTTCTAAGAAAAAATTACATAAGAAATGTCTATTTGCGTAACTTATTAAAGGTTTTGAATTTTTGATGATTTTTTCAAAATTTCACTCAAAAATTTAAGGGGGTTCTGGACATTCTGTTGCGTTTAAAAACAATAGGCTTCCAGTATTCATGGATTGTGATTTTTGTATCAAATTTCATTCAAATCGCTCCATTCGTTCGTGAGATATCGTCTCCATAGACTCAGTGACACACACACACACACACACACACACATACTTTCACACACACACACACAAACACACATACTTTCACACACACACACACACACACACACATACTTTCACACACGCACACACACACACACACAGACATCACTTCAAAAGTGTTTGATTCGTGATCAGGGATGTTTGAAACGTGCTCCCCCGTCGAAAACTCGAATTCGAATTTTCGATCCCGTCACAATACTTTCCTTATACATTATGTATATAAGGAAAGTAAAAATCTGTAGGTATCCTCCCTAAAGCAAGCAATAAACACTTTTAATAATAAAAAATCCTATTTTACTGCATGAAATCAATTGTTTGAATCCCAGTCCGTTCCTAAAATTCACAATAAACATTTTACTTATTAGTTTTACATGTCAATAAAATAATTTACACGATAAATTAAAACTTCGTAAAATACAGCATATGAACAAAAATAAACTGATCAAGCGGTTTCAAAGGCAATAAACACCCTTTTTCTCCTCAGGACCTACAAGAAGCGCAACCTCACTTACTCAACTCAAGACATCCTGACTTGAGTAAGTGAAGTTGCCGTCCGGACTTAACTTGGGTCTGAAGAGAAGAAGTTGAGCTTCTTGTTGGCTCTGAAGCTGTTTATATGCTGTATTATATATATATATATATATATATATATATATATATATATATATATATATATATATATATATATATATATATATATATATATATATGTCATACATATATCTATGTCACATAAAATGTCTAACAAATAAAAAAGTATCAAACAGAGAATCCTCAATCAAGTGGAATATAAAAGGTAAACCTGTCATCAAGCTGAAAACAAACAACAAACATCAATGGAAAGGAATCGATAATAGAAAATAAAATAAAATCCAAGCATTAAAGCTTTACATGTGGACAAATCCTAGGCCTAAACAAATGAATTGTTCATTTCGATAAACCTCTTCATCAAGTCCAAATATTTCATCAAAATGAGCACAAAATGCATGTTTCTGATATCAGTGATAGATTATATATATATATAACTTGGACAACATGCATAAAGATTGAACAAGAAAGATCAATCATGCTTAAAGCATTGATTATGAAACACTTTCCAACTTCAATGCAATTTTATTTCAACATGTCTAAAATGCAATACATTCCTCGGTAATATTTTAAAACTTATCACAATACTACATTAATTTATTATATTTGAAACCTTAAACCTTCATCGAAAAAAATTAACTTCATTCAAATGACGGCATTAAAGTATAAATTGCCTGGTTTAAACATCTCTTAAATGTTATACATTCCTCGGTAATAATTTTAGAATTATCATAATACTACGATAATTTATTATATTTGAAAACTTCATCGAAAACAACTGAAATCCATTCAAATGACGTCATAAAAAAATAACACGCCTGGCTCTCTCTATAAAAGCAACATTTCATTCATAAATAATTCCCCCATTCATGTCATTCATCACAATACTATAATAATTTATTTTATTTAAAAATTAAGACCATTGAGCTGCAAGTAAGTAAGCTCTATGCGCAAAACTTCATCGAAAAATATCGTCCTTCTCTTTCTAAAATCAATGAATTCATATCAGCTAAGCAGACTCCATGGACTAAATGATTTTGTGTTAAAGAATTACAGCGATTCTAATACAACTCATTCTACATCTTTTGCTGTTTACATTTTACATAGGTGAAAAATAGGCTTAATAGTAGAAATAATCAAATTTGGAAGAGCATTTAAACTGAAATATATTGTCATTGCGTTGTTTCAGTATGTAGATGCACAGAATTTAGGCAAAAATAAAGTAATTTTAGGGCGGATACAACACTCAATATGAATTAAAAAGAACTTTAAAAATCACGATTTTGACACAAGATGGATGCCATATATCATTTTGAAGTGGGTCATGTGATCGTTTCATATCATGGACACGTGATCGCTTAATATAAGAGGTGTTATTATTATTTTAATTTTTATTTAAAAAACAACTGAATATATGTCGCTGAATTTTTTTTTATATATTATATGGAACAATTTGAATATTGCCTAAAATTTTCGAAGCAATTTGTGAATTTTAAATCCGCTTAAAAAATGCTTGAAAAATTAGGTCCCATAGTGCTCAATGTATTCCATTTTTTCAACCCGGGTTCAATCCAAAACTAATTGGGTGATATTATTCATTTATATTCCCATAGGTCCTATAAACCGTCTGAACAACATACTAAAATTTCATTTTGATTAAGTCATTTTTACGGCAGTTATCGTGCTAACGGACAGACAGACAGACAGACAGACAGACAGACAGACAGACAGACAGACAGAATGAACAAAGTCATAAACACTTTTCAACTTTGTTGTAAAGTGTTAACAAAGTCATAAACACTTTTCAACTTTGTTGTAAAGTGTTAAAAATTATAGGAAACAAGAATACCTGAAAAAGCACTGCATATGTCTGAACCATTGAAGCCTTGAATAAAGAGACCAATCGCAAAAAATATATAAATTGCGAACTGCTGATGCCAATCGTGAGAAATAAATAACAGTAATGTGAAAAGACTATAAAAGGTGATATTCAACAGTAAGAGTTACAAAATAAAGGGGCAGATGATAAAAGAAAACATTGAGGCTAAATTATAAGGGAAGAGAGAATTATAAAACAAGAGAAAGTGGATGTCTGGCTAATATAAGATACTAAGGAGAGAATTTAAGTATATTCAACCATTCCAAACTTTCTAATTATACCATTTACTAAATATGCAGGATATTTATATAATTTGCTGGTCATTTTTAGCTTATTAATATGTATAGCATGAAATTTTTTATCGGATAATCTATATATTCTAAAAAGTTGATGAGGTTGATTATTTCTAAACAATTGAATCGAGTTACAGGAATTAAATGGTAATATTTTATTAATGTTACAGTAAAAAAAGTCTTTTTTATCATATAAATGAGTAACTATCCTATTGAAGGTTCAATAATTGGATTTAAATCCAAAAAATTAATCTATATATACTAATTGCCAAGTGTCCGTCTATCCGTCTGTCTGTCACGCTTTTTTTAGGCACTTCCCGAATAGATAGAGACTTGAAATTTGGTATATGACTCGGTCGTTCGATAAAATACCCCTGGAAAAATCGAATATTTCGAAAGGGTTCTCTAGAGAGGGTGCTCCACACTAAAACGTTCGAAAAGTGAAATGATAGGAAAACAGGCTTTGCGATAAGATAGAGACTTCAAATTTGGTGTATGGGTAAACCGTTTGAAAGGAAAAAAGTGTGCAATTTCAGATTTCCAATATTGTCTACTTAAGGGGGTACAGCACACCAAAATGTTCGATTTTTCGAATAAATGAGAAACGGCTCCTTTAAAATTTGATAGAGGCTTGAAATTGGGTATATAGACTAATCATTTGATGAAAACACCTAAGACCAATATAGTTTTTCAGAAATGTTCGTTTAAGGGCCGGGCTGCTCCAGAGGTAAACGTTCGAAAAGTGAATTTATAAAAAAACATGCTTCGCAATGAGATATAGATTTCAAATTTTGTATACGGGTAGATATTTTAGGAAGGAAGAAAGTGTGTAATTTCAGTTTTCCAATATTTTCTACTTAAGGGGGTGCCGCACACAAAAATGTTCGATTTTCGAAATAAAGGAGAAACGCTCCTTTCAAAAAGTGATAGAGGATTTATATTTGGTATATGGGCGAATCATTTGATGAAAACACCCAAGACAAAAGAGTTTTTCAAAAATGTTTGTTTAAGGGGGTGCTCCAGAGAAAAACGTTTGAAAGGTGAAATGACTAAAAACTATGATTCGGGATGGGATAGATACTTCAAATTTAGTGTACGGGTAGAGAGTTCAAAAGGAAGAGTATGTGCAATTTCAGTTTTCCAATATTTTCTAATTTAGGGGGTGCCGCAAACCCAACTGTTCGATTATACGAATAAATAAGAAGTGCCTCCTTTAAATATTGATAGAGGCTTAAAATTTAGTATATGGGCTAATTGTTTAATGAAAACACCCGAAACGAATAGAGTTTGTCGGAAATGTTCGATTAAGAGGGTGCTCCAGGGAAAAAACCTTCGAAATATGAAATGATAAAAAACATGCTTCGGGATGAGATAGAAATTTCAAATTTGATGTACGGGTAGATAATTTGGAAGGAAGAAAGTGTACAATTTCCGTTTTCCAATATTCTCTACTTTAGCTGGTGCCGCACACAAAAATGTTCGATTTTCGGAATAAAGGAGAAACGCCCCTTTTAAAACATGATAGATTGATAGATTTTAAAACATGATAGATTGATATTTCATATATGGGCGAATCATCTGATAGAAAACCCAAGAATAATGGAGATCTTCAAAAATGCTCATTTAAGGAGGGGGGGGGGGGGCTCCACACAAAAACATTCGAAAGGTGAAATGATAGAAAAAGCATGCTTCGGGATGAGATAAAGACTTCAAATTTGGTGTACGGGTAGATTGTTGCATTGGAAGAAAGTGTGCAATTTCAGTGTTCCAACATTTGCTATTGTAAGGAGTACCGCACACTAAAATATTCGATTTGACGAACAAATGAAAAACGCCTCCTTTACAATGTGATAGCAGCTTGAAATTTGGTATACGGGCTAATCATTCGATAAATACATTTTATGGATACAGTTTTTCAAAAATGTTCATTTGAGAGGATACTACGCAGAAAAACATTCGAAAGGTGAAATGATAGTAAAAGAATACGTTGCGATAGGATAAAGACTTCAAATTTGGTGTACTGGTAGAAAGGAAGAAAGCGGGAAATTTCAAATTTCCAATATTTGCTACTTTAGGGGGTGCAGCACACAAAAATGTTCGATTTTTCGAATAAGTTATACACGCTTCCTTTTAAGTGTGATAGAGGCTTAATATTTGGTGTATGGACCAATCATCTGATAAAAAACCCAAGACGAATAGAGTTTTTCCTAAATGCTCATTTATGAAACCACAGAAAGTTGCCACAGGAAGATGTTCGAATGGGGAAATGATAAAATACCATGCTTCGGGATGAGATAGATACTTTAATTTTGTGTATGGGTAGATATTCGAAAGGAAGAAGTGTGCAATTTATGTTTTCCAGTACTTTCTTCTTTAAGGGGTTCTGCACACCAAAATATTCGATTTTCCGATTAAATGGGAAACGCGAGTTATTTAAAAATTTACATTATTCAGGGGGGTGCTTATTACGAAACCGTTGATTTTCAACGGGTATTCAGCTAGTGTTATTACTAATAGTGGCTTCATTAGGAATTAGTTCCAAATTATCGGGATAGAAATCTATATCTATGACACAATTGTCTGTAAAAAGCAAACAAATTAAATCATCAACATATCTGTAAATTTTGTAATCTGTGGAAGTAAAAGACTTTTCATAATGATAAAGGTATAAATTAGCTAATATACTGCTACTACAGCCACCTTGTGGAATCCCTGAGACTTGTAAGTATAATTTATTACCTTGAAATATATAATTATTGAAAAGAACACAGTGAAGAAATTTAGGAAAATTGGTAAATATAGTATGGGTAGATGAATTAGTAATATAAGCATTATATAGAACTAAAATTACTACATAAAGATCAGAGATCTTAATATTATTAAAAAGATCTTTAAAATAAAAAGTTTGAAATTTGATTAATTTATCTAGTGATGTTAATTTTTTTTTTTTTTTTTTAATTATTTAGTATTATTTAAAATAAGGTAGTTATTGCTAAAAAGACGTAAACTATCGTTGATTGCATTTAAATAATTTAGTAGTAATTTACTCGCAGTAGTAGAGTAAGTATTATGACCATCAGTTACTGTTCTAAATTTAATAGAATTTTTATAAAATTTAGGAATAAGCACTATATATGGAAATTCAAGAAATTTATAATTAATATTTAAATCACTATACATATTGATAATTTTCAGTTTGATACTATTAATGGAGTGTGAATCTAGTTTAAATAGACTATTGTTCTTTAAATAATATAACAGAAATTGTATATAGAAATTTTACAGATAAGAGCATAATTATTAGATACTATCGGATACAGAAAATGCAACACCATAAAAGAGCGAATAAAGTGTGATGATAAAGAACACACAGACAGAGATGGCATATAAAAAATAAGTGATGTTAATTCCAAAAGAAGAATACAATACATTAATGGCATAGACAAAGTGATCAGTTGTAGTGGGACTGTATCTTGCGGCGATACAAACAGCAACCCTTCGAGGAAAATATGCAATGACCGTACGGATAGTTTTCTGAGGGATGGATGACCATATGCCTTCAACCATCCTGCACAGGTCGTCTTTTGTTTGAGGCGAGGGCAGGGCAGTCAAACGACAACCAATCACGTCCCATACATGCTCGATGGGTGAGAGATCTGGAAACAGCGGAAGCCAAAGAATCACCTGGATACCTTCCAAGGCTTGTCTGCTGATGGTTGCCGTGTGTAGTCGTGGGTTATCTTGCTGGAAAATAGCATTTTGCAACCGCTGAATGAAGGGCAGTGCAACCGGCCGCAGCACCTCAACCACATATCGTCGTGCCTCCATTGTGCTTCAAATACAAACCAGAGGTGACCGAATATCGAAGCCGATAGCACTCCAAACCATGATGTCGCGTTGTCGAGCAGTATGGCGTTCAGCAGTCGCAGCAGGATTGGATCTGTTTCCACGTTGCCTCCAGACTCTCACACGGCGACTGTCATTCGACAAACAGAACCGAGACTCCTCGCTGAAGACTGTCCCGTCCCATTCAGTCGTCCAAGATACTCGGGCCCGACACCATTGCAATCTCTCACGTCCGTGTCTTGTCGTCAATTACAGTCTTCGTAAAGAGAGGTATGAGTGCAAGCCGCTTTCGCCCAATCGTCGAGAAACTGCTCTCGCTGATATTGGAACATCCAATGTACTCTGCAAAATTGCAGAATGTCGACAGTTGTCGTATGTGAGGTCTCCACCGCATGCCTTCGAATGCGCCTATTAACGCGTGCTGACGCACGTCTGGATGGACTTGTACCACTGCGATGATTCACATGCCCTTATTTAATCCCTCTTCTCTAATTCCTTTGCACAGTGGACAGACACATTTACGCGTATTTCAGCGGCGATACGTCGGTACGACTACCCAGTTTGCCTAAAATGAATTCCCTCACACAATCAAAGAATTTCTAACCGACACAATACTGAAACGGACTTTAGCTTCGTCGGCCAGGCATCTCTTTAACAACACGTGTCTTATGAAATGGAAAACAGATAGGAAAACTGGTGTCCAGAGGCGACAGACAGTAACAACTGGTGGCTCATTTTTCGTTCCTATCCCTTTTATCCAGCGATCTAATCATGTGATCTACTTGCATTTCAGATCATTTGCATACATCGGCCAGCCCCGCGTTTGTCTCACAATTTGTATAATTATACGGCCAAGAGCTTCATGGTGTTGTATTTTATATGGCGAGTAGTATATATATATATATATGAGAATGCAATTTCGAACTAACCGCCATTTTTTGTGTAGTTTCAATTGATTGTTCTTTATGTCTTAATCTTTTATCTTGAGCTAATTATTATTGCCTTTTCTCATTTTTGCCGTGTTTTCTTTTTAATATATTTATATACTTTTAATTGTGAATTTTGTATCCTAATATTCTTCTCATCCCCCTTTCCATTGTAGTGTTATATTACCTTCTATCTTTATCCTTAGTCTTGGTCTATAGTTACTCATTTGTAACAGATATGCTAGAGATGGGTTTTTTTTGTACATACAGTAGTTTATGCATAATTTTCGATTAAAATCTTTCAATTTTTATTTATATATATGTATATATATATATATATATATATATATATATATATATATATATTAGAAAGATATAACAACAACCAATTCAAACTAATTACGAAATATTAAAATCACCAAAGCAGTTAAACCACGGCTACAACGCCGAAAAAAGAAATGAACAGCATTGGCTTAGTTTTGGAGGTTAATTAGACTAGATTCATCGTCAGGTCTGAGTATCTAACTCTAATTAACACAAACACATGCTTGCTTTAGATTTAGCAATAGTAAGTTACTATAAATGCCAAAGCACAGACTACAAGCATTAAAAGAGGAAAAATTGAAAAATTATTAGGAAATCAAATATTACCATGACCCATGAGGCAGGAACCCAGCGTACACGTGTATTGAAAGCGAGCAGTTGTAACTGAATGAAAAAAGTTGCGATGCATCCGGGGAAATGAGGACAAAATAGACTATGGGGGGAGGAACAAATAGTTGAAGTGACCTTCCCTGAAACCCATCCAATGGGTTAGAGTAGGAGCCAGGACAACTATTAATATAAGGTAAATAGGATGAATAGGAATCGTAGATAAAAAGTCTTACTATAAAAGTGATTCACAGAAGAATTGAATAAACGAGAATGCCACTAACATCATTATAAAGGGGCTCAAATCATAGTATCAAACTGGTCAAAGTTACATATTTTTAGCGGAAATAATTTTCAAAATATTAACTATTTATATATCTTATTTTCAAATTTTTTTAGTTTATTTTATTATTTTTCATTTTTACATAATTATATAATTAATAATTATAATAATTATTTTTAACTTATTTTATTTTATTTATTATTATTATTATTATTATTATTATTATTATTATTATTAGCTGCCATAATTGGGTAAGTTGTCTTGGATGTTATCGAGTGCACTGAGTTGATAATTTTAATTACGAAATTGGGAGGATATTCATTAGTAGTAGCAGTATTTAATAATTCTATAAAACGTGCTAATTTATAATAGTCATCACAAATTTTATTGATTCTAAGAACTTGGTTTAATATAATATTTCTAAACACTGATTAATATTTGATTAAGTTTAGACATGTCTAACAGTATTGTTTGCCACGTTACAACTTAGATATCAACTGACTTAATAGAGTGTGCCATTTTCTAAAAATATCGGAGCAAACAATGATGTCATTTACTATTTGGAAAAGACGCTTTGCAAGCCTCTTCAACAAATAATTTGTCTTATCTATTTCATTGAACTGATATTCTGCTACCTTTTACGGAGCGGTAGGTGAAAAATCTTATTCAGGTTCTATTGGTAAGAAAATAAACACTCTGAGAATCTTCCATTAGTACATTTCACATCGCTAAAAATGTGAACCACTGCAGACAGAGTTTCTGAACGCGAGAATTTCGCACTTTCCCGTCGTCTAACAATTCGTTTTCCAAGAGGAATGCAAAATAAGAATGATTCGCATTTGTAAAACAGCGGGTGGCTTTACTGCATCGCAAAGCAGAATGGAATGACACTGTAGTTAAACTTTCAACAGCAAACGCCATTTTCAACTTCTCGGAAGGAGAATAAAATTGGAGCCCTGGATATCAATATTAGGGCCCGGAACTGAAACTTTTTGGCTCACTTGGCAGCTAGTAATGAAACATTCCATATCTTCTTGTTATTTTAGTGACGTTCTATAATTTTAACATGCAATTTTCTTAACACTTACATCATAGCTGCTACAATATAGTCTTCTGACTTTTACGGGAGGCCGCAATGTGTCCTGTTTATTCTCTAGATAAAAAATCTGATGTGGGCAACACATGACTTTCCCTATATAATGCAATGAATTTACTACTTTTACAGTAAAAAAATAGGTTTTTCCTATAGTAGATACTTATATTCTTTCCAAGATATTGAATTTTCGACAATTAGTCGTCATTTTCAGTGATTTATCGTCATTTTTATCCATTTGGCGAGATTTTCGCTAATTTGGTAGCATTTAAAAAGTCGCCAAGTTGGCGATATTCCGCCAAATTCGTCGCCAAAATCTCGCCAAGCATTATGGACGGAAAAATAAATTATTTTTATAAGAAAAAAATAAATAACTATTGGCCTTCAAATAAAAAAGGATTACTCAAAGTATCTTTTCTCATGAATGGAATGAGTTAGATCCACGAGAATGATGTCACCAAATTGATCGCATGATATTACATATGAAAAGTGAACATGTTTCTCAACAGTTAATATTTTTTTTAATTTTTGAGATTTTTTGATAAATTTATTTGAAAAATGTGCAATATCTCGAGAACGGTTTATGCTAGCGTTCTGAAGTTTATGTCAATCGTTTTCTAAGGAAAAATTACACAAGAAATGTCTATTTGCGTAACTTTATTAAAGGTTTTGATTTTTCGATGATTTTTTCAAAATTTCACCCGAAAATTTAGGGGGATTCTGAACATTCGATTACGTTTAAAAACTTCCAGTAAGCTTCCAGTATTCACGGATTGTGATTTTTGTACCAAATTTCATTCAAATCGCTCCGTTCGTTCGTGAGATATCGTCTCCACAGACTCACTGACACACACACGCACACACACACACACACACACACACACACACACACACACACACACACACACACACTTTCACACACACACACACACTTTCAGACACACACACACACACTTTCACACACACACACACACACACACACACACACTTTCACACACACACACACACACGGACATCACCTCAAAAATGTTCGATTCGTGATCAGGAATGCTTGAAACGTGCTCTCCCGTCGAAAACTCGAATTCGAATTTTCGACTCCGTCACAATACTTTCCTTATACATTATGTATATAAGGAAAGTAAAAAGTGAAAATATTCCATTTTTTCACATCTTCAGAAAAATTGTCTCATTTATTGAATTTTAGAAATATACCTCTATCATTTTTGAAGAAATAAAAGAACTATAGTGCGTAAATAAAAAAAAAGTATCGCAATTCCCGTGTCTGCATGAGACATATATACACTCTACTAAAATCTTGATACCAGTCGTTAGAAATAGCAATTTACTTGATTGCCAAAATTTAATTGGCTTAACCTTCGCCAAAATACTAAGAAAAATGAACTGGAATGTGGCTTTACTCGACTTTCTTATACCAGAATCCATTTTAGTAGCGTGTTTTTTCAAGGGATTTAAATATTTTACAAGAAAATTTAAAAAAAAATCGGTGACGTGGGTCCAAATGAGTGCAATTATAGCGTGTTACCTTTCAAATTCTATCCTATGCTGCCATGTTGAAAAAATATAAAATTTCGAAATGTCCGCTCGAATTTTAAAAAATTATATCTAGTTCTAGATTTTTTGATAACAAAGATAGATATAAAGTTACGTGAAAATCCATTTCTATTTGTGGCTGCTATCGTGCATACAAAAAATCGACCACGAGCATACGGACAGGCAAATGGACATCATTCTATAAATAGTCAAAGCGTGTTCAGGAGGTCTTAAAACGTATATTGGGATCAGCATCGCGAATTCGAAAATTTTCGTGAAAACAATATTTTCTCTATTATATTGCATAGTATGAGAATAAAAGTAAGATTCCATAAAATGCGATTTCAAACTAACTTCTGATTAGCTTTTGTAAATAAACCATAGCTAAAACAGGCTTCTCACATCCGCAGGAAGCCAATTCGTTTTGTTATTTTGTTATCCGTTTTGTTATTAGTTTCACTATTTACATTGCATTTGTTATAATTTTTCATACTGTGTAAATAAATGTACATTTCGTTAATTGTAACATTATGCGAATGTTTATAAATTAAAATTGTTTCATTGAAGCAAAAAATTTTGAATTCTCTCTTAAGCTTTAAAAATCTCCCTCAAATTTTTTGCTAGGGTGAGAAAATCCCACTTAATTTTTAAATTCAATACGGGCTATAGACTAGTAAAATCACTTTTAGATGTCACGGGAAGAATTTATATATTTTCCCCTGAACTTACAAAACGTGATCTTGGAAAGTTAAACAGCATCCGCTAGTAAATAAAAAAATCTGATTTGGGCAACACATGACTTTCCTTATATAATGTAATGAATTTACTACTTTTACAGTAAAAAAATTGGTTTTTCTTATAGTAGATACTAATATTCTTTCCAAGATATTGAATTTTCGACAATTAGTCGTCATTTTCATTGACTTAGCATCATTTTTATCCATTTGGCGAGATTTTCATTAATTTGGCAACATTAAAAAAAAGTCGCCAAGTTGGCGACATTCCGCCAAATTCGTCGCCAAAATCTCGCCAAGCGTTATGCACTAAGAAAAAAGTTATTCTTACGGCAGATAAATGACTATTGGCGTTCAAATACAAAAGTATTATTCAAAGTATATTTTTTTTCATGAATGGAACGAGCTAGATCCACGAGAATGATGTCACTTAATTTATCGCATGGTATTACATATGAAAAGTGAACATGTTTCTCAATAGGAATTTTTTTTTTTTAGACTTTTTCATAATTTTTTTGAAAAATGTACAATATCTCGAGAACGGTTCATGTTAGCGTTCTAAAATTTATGCCAATCGTTTTCTAATGAAAAATTACATAAGAAATGTCTATTTGCGTAACTTTATTAGCGGTTTTGATTTTTTGACGATTTTTTCAAAATTTCATTCGAAAATTTAGGGGGGTTCTGAACATTCGATTACGTATAAAAACAATAGGCTTCCAGTGTTTACGAATTGTGATTTTTGTACGAAATTTGGTTCGAATCGGTCCATTCGTTCGTCAGTTATCGTCTCCACAGACTCACTGACACACACACACACACACACACACACACACACACACACACTTTCACACACACACACACACACACACACACACACACACACACACAGACATCACTTCAAAAATGTTTGATTCGTGATCAGGGATGCTTGAAACGTGCTCTCCCGTCGAAAACTCGAATTCGAATTTTCGACCCCGTCACAATACTTTCCTTATACATTATGTATATAAGGAAAGTAATATAAAAGTTTTATGTTTTTAAACCAAAGCCATTTACTTTGAAAATATTGGTGGAATTGCAGAAAGTTAAAAGCATTTTACGATCAAAAGTTTCGGTTCTACTACTTTAGACAATAATCTTCAACACTCTGTACGAGGACAAGGCAGAATATAAAAGTTCTATGCTTATACGCCAAAACCATGTACTTTGAAAATATCGTCTGGGTTCTCCGTGTAAAATCAATGATTGTTTCATTCATATTAGCTATATTGCTGGCTCCATGAGCTAAATAATTTTGCGTTAAAGAAATTACTATAGTATTGCGGTAAATTATTATAGTATTGTGATAAATGAAATGATTGGAAAAATATTTATGAATGAAATGCTGCTTTTATATTGAGATTAGAGACGATTTATATTTCGATGATATCATTTGAATAAAGTTCATTTGGTTTCGATGAAGTTTTCAAATATAATAAATTATTGTACTATTATGATAATTTTAAAAATATTACCGAGTAATGTATCGCATTTTGAGATGTTTATATAAAATTGCATTGAAGTTGGAAAGTGTTTCATAATCAATGCTTTATGCATGATTGATCTTTTTTGCCAAATATGAAGTCATGGTCGCTCCTCCCTCGGAAAACGTTCTACGGGCGCCCATGGAAGAAAGAACTGAAAATTGGTCAGAAATCTGGTACATAAGCTTAGTTGAAAATCAGTGTAGTCAACAATGTCCTTAAACAATATTGTGTATTAATTATTTACAGATATGCACTATGAAAACTTAAAAATATCTTATAATGCTAAGAATTCGCTAGAAAATTACCAACACTTTTTTTTATCTTAGATTCTCGTGTAACATGGGAATTTTAAAGGGTATCAGATTTATTCTTTCTAAAACTCCCAAATACGCAAACGGTTGCTTCCCCATATTGATGCCGATATAAAGAGTTAAGTCTACTTTGGAAACAACTTAAGTTTAATGGAAGTCATTCTTAGTATATTTCTTCGCTTTGATATTGTTTAAAGTTAGGTAAATGCTAGGTTATTCGTGAAAAATGACTCACATTCTTAAGTATTACAAATAATGATTATTTTCTGCTAATATTAATTATTAGAATCACGTTTGATCCGAAATGGAGGATTCTTGCCCAAGAAATGTTTTTTCATCCAATTATTGACTGTTTAATAACAGCTAAAAATGCGGGAAGCAATAGCCACGCCTTTCTGAAGGCTAGTTTACATGTTAGTTATTTAGCTAGGGAGGAGTTTAACAATTGAGTGTGCAACATCTTATCTTTATAGACCACGAAGGCTGGATGGTTTCAGCTTCTAAAACATTAAAATATGTGTTTTAATGGGAAAAATACTTTGAAACGTGTCCCTTTAAGCAAATAAAAGGCAAGGATTTCCTAAATAATGCATATATATTCGTAAAGTTATTTAAAATTATAATAAATAAAAGTATGTTTAAATAATTCTTTAAATTAGAATTTAAACAGGGGGTGCTCAGCTTTTCAGTCTCAATGGACGCTCTCGAATTCGATATTTTGAGAAATATATAACTTGATTTGATTTTAACCCCCTACCGAACACATTGCGTAATCATTGTCGGACACCTGAGACTGTCGGACATCATTTTAAAATGATGTCCGACAGTCTTAGGGTATGTCTATGAGGTAGTAGCTTAACTACAATATTTGGGCTAATAAGCAAAATTATTTTGAGGGTCACCTCCTTCCTAGCTGAAAATTTTTTAATTCATTCTAAAATAATCTACAACTGATGAATTTATTTATTATATGGAAGAAATAACATGCCACTGTATGACATAAATATGTTAATAAAACATTTAAAAAAAAATATGCTTTTAGCCTTTTCTGCAGAAACTTAGTTCTGTAGTATTAATTTTTCAGGCCTCATTATTTTCATTTACCTGAAATACTAAATCACTTATTCATGGTAGTTGAATAGACTTTCTTTTGTAGTCTTTTATAGGTTTTAATTAACACTTTACAACATAGTTGAAAAGTGTTTATGACTTTGTTCATTCTGTCTGTCTGTCTGTCCGTTAGCACGATAACTGCCGTAAAAATGACGTTATCAAAATGAAATTTTAGTATGTTGTTCAGACGGTCTGTAGAACCTATGGGAATATAAATGAATAATATCACCCAATTAGTTTTGGATTGAACCCGGGTCGAAAAAATGAAATACATTGAGCCCTATGGGACCTAATTTTTCAAACATTTTTTAAGCGGATTTAAAATTCACAAATCGCTTCGAAAGTTTAAGGAAATATTCAAATTATCCCATAAAATATATAAAAGAAAATTCAGCAAAATATATTCAGTAGTTTTTAAAATAAAAATTCAAATAATAATTACATCCTTTATATGAAGAGATCACGTGAGCATTATATGAAGAGATCACGGGACCCACTTCAAAATAAAATATGGCATCCATCTTGTGTCAAAATCGTGATTTTTAAAGTTCTTTTTAATTCATATTTAGTGTTGAATCCGTCCTAAAACCGATTTATTTTTGCTTAAATTCTGTGCATCTACATCCTGAAACAACGCAAATACAATATAGTTGAGTTTAAATGATCATCCAAATTTGATTATTTCTACAACGAAGCCTACTTTTCACTTATTATGGAGGATGTAAATACCAAAAGATGTAGAATGAGTTGTATAAGAATTGCTGCATTTCTTTAACGCAAAATTATTTAGCCCATGGAGTCTGCAATATAGCTGATATGAATGAAACAATCATTGATTTTACAGAGAAGCAAATGATTTTTTGATGAAGTTTTGAGCATAGAGTTAAATTACTTGTACCTCCATGATTTTAAGTTTTAAATAAAATTAATTATTATAGTATTGTGATGAATGAAATGAATGGGAAAATGCTCATGAATGAAATGCTGCTTTTATTTAAAGAGCCAGTCAATTTATATTTTGATGATGTCATTTGATGATGAAGTTCATTTGTTTTTTATGAAGTTTTCAAATATAATAAATTATTGTAGTATTATGATAATTTTAAAAATATTACCGAGGAATGTATCGCATTTTAGAGATGTTTAAACCAGGCAATTTATATTTCAATGCCGTCATTTGAATGAAGCTCATTTTTTTCGATGAAGTTTTAAGTTTTCAAATATAATAAATTAATGTAGTATTGTGATAATTCTAAAAATATTACCGAGGAATGTATCACATTTTAGAGATGTTTAACTAAAATTGCATTTAAGTTGGAAAGTGTTTCATAATCAATGCTTTATGCATGATTGATCTTTCTTGTTGTTTAATGACCTTTCGATAGAGGCTATACGATGATATAGAGGCTATACGATGGCTATACGAGTGAAAAACAGCAACAATACAGAATGCACATATGAAAAATCGTTTTCTCAACGATTTATATTTATTAATCAACATTTCTACGAAATTTTTAATCATCATCTGCGGTTTTAGATTATTGCCATACATTCAAATTTAATTTTCAAAATTTCTTTTGGTGATTGGCTGATATAGTTCTACCGTTCTTCCTGAAGCCCCTTCCATTCCTGAGTTTCTGGGGCCTATAATAAACGGTGATTGCTTTTGCTACCCTGTTGTTGCGCTTCTGCTGTGATGAGTACACGCGGATACGACGTCTCATGCACAAATGCATCAGCATTACATTTCATTATGAAGGCCTGCCCAGGGATAGACATGAATATTAAACCTCTGGAGCCCGACACTACACTGTAAAACATTTGCAAGCATGTTACTGAAAGTTTCAAGACAATCAGTTACCCGTAATGAGGAATTAGGTTCCTGATAGTTATGATAATATATATGTTACGGTAAAAGTGATTAATCGGTAATTATGCATAATCGCCTGTTATTATGCATAATCACCAATCATCTTAATAAGCTTGATAAATTTCAATTTCTCACTTTTACCGGTGATTATGCATAATTCTCAAATGAAGTTGTTGGTATATTTGATAAATATGCCAAAATTTATCACTTTTACTGGCGACTGTGTATAGTTCCCAAATTAATTTGGTATGTTTGATAAATATCGTTGAATATATTACTTTAAAGCGACTTTTGCATAATTTCCAAAATGTTGCAACTGATGGTCAGCTAATACAGTGGTATTCTGAGAAGGCTACAAATGACACCCCAACATGTCCCAGGCGTGTTCTATTAACGATAGGTCTGGGGACCTGGATGGCTATGGGAGAGTATTAAATCCTCGATGACATTGAGAAACTTATGAAGTATGTAGTTGAGCGTTATCTTGTTGGTAAATGTAAAACATTTACCAGCAAAGATTACCAACAATGGAACTTGAAATCAAAGTAGAAAATCCAGTTCCAATTACCAGTGAGTGAGAACACCAGTCGTTTTAAATGCTGCACGATGCGTTGTTCTCATGTGCGTTTCATGAGCCCTATAACATCATTGCTGACAATTTGATCATTTGCATAACTCTTAAAACAATATCTGCATGCCGAGTTTTGGGACTCAAGCTCAATTTTTATGGGTGCATATATTTTTTTGCAACAGACTGTATAATTTAGTATATTTTTAATATGTATCTAAATAACCATTCAAGAATTCAAACTATCTTGACAAAATGGTGTGAAATAATTTCTACATAATTCATTATTTGAATAATGCTTAATGATATGCGATGAATATGCGATTTTTTTTTTAGGTATTAATTTTGCCACCCCTTCGAAATAGGGTGCTCGGGAAAAATTAACTCGCAACTCCCCTTAGCTACACTACTGTACCATATCTTATTAATTACATTTTACTATATTCTTAATTTTCTATAATTTTACAATATTCTTAATTTTCTATAATTTTACAATATTCTTAATTTTCTATAATTTTACTATAATTCTTTATTATTCTTAGAGATATATTTATATTTAACAAAAAATTATCAAAGATATAATTCTAACCTTTATATATTCTCTCGTAAAAAGAAAAAGTAATAACAAAACAATCCCTAAATGGGTACTTTACTAAATAGTGTTACAACCGTTTACTGGAGAAAAAATTAAACAAACCTCGTTAAAATAAAAGCAAGAATTCATTATTTATCAAATTTACCATCCTAGACTGGCAATGATGCATAATCTCCGGTAAATTTTATTAATTATGTGCGATTTATAATATTTCCAACTAAGAACTAGCGTGTATACATAATCACCTGTAAATGTGATAAATTCGCAATATATTAAACAAATCTATCAAACTTACCAAAATGATCGGTGATTATGCATAATAACTGGATTTCTCACTTTTACCGTGACTTATATATAAAAATACAAAAATAACGCTTCGGCAGACGATTATGAGCTGAATATTTCAGAAATGAAGATGGAATTTTCATGAACGCCTGTAATTGCGGCTTTCTGATAGTTTGTCGAAATTATCAATAAAGTAGCTAAAAAATGAGCAAAGATTGCAGAATGTTTTACAATGTGATGATACACCAATTGAGCTACCTTTAGGGAAGCTTTTTTGCCGCCGAAAACAGTGGATACCATTAAACATTTCTTTAGTGCTATTACTAAAATAGTATCTTAATTTTCAATTTAAAAACAGCAATTCGAGGTTATTATTTTTTAACAATAAACCTTTTGGTTTTTAGCGAGATTCAACTGTAGGAACGCTGGAATTAATTCCGATCCATGAATATCCCGTGATTTCCGTGAATATCCGATCTAAATTGGTAAGAATAGTCATGTGTTGAGAACAGGGCCCATGGATCCAAGTTGGACCTGGGCCTAGTTCTTCAGACATTTTGGGGCCTAACAAGAAATTTTAATAAAAATAAAATGCCAGTCATTCCAGAGAAAGAAAATTATCAAAACTCAAATTAATATGAAAATAGGATAAAAACATTTATGTTGCGAAATCGCTCAAATAGTCTTTTAGTTAAAAAAATACAATTGATGGATTTATGATGGATTTATTACAAAGAAGCACAGAACAGACTTTTTTTTTAAGTAATTGCCTTTAAGTTTAATTATCATTTCACTTTTCCCATCAATTTTATTATATTTTAGATTTTTATTATATTCTTAAAGGTAAGAATATAATAAAAACCTAATGGACAAGGAAAAATTGTTCCTAATAGAGAAGGAAAATAAATAAAATAAAATTATTGGATAAATTTATTTTAAATTCATTTGAATTTCTTTAATGTTATTATTTTATGTTATAACTTTTATTATTTTCACAGAAAATATCCATTCAAACTTAATTCATTTAATTAAATTAATGATATTTTTAATTAATTTTCATGGTCTCTATGTGCGTATGTTCGTGTGCGCGCTCGCACATATGTGTATATGCCGATATGTATTTGTGAGTCTATGGACGCGATATCTCACGAACAAATGAAACGTTTCGGAAATAATTTACTACGGTTAATGCAATCCATGAATACTGAACCCTAAAGAATTTAATCGTAATTAAAAGCTCGAAAGGCCCACCCTACTCCATTTTCGAATAAATTTTTGAAAAAATAATCATTCAAAAATCAGGATTTACAATAACAATAAATAAATAATTATTTCATATGTCATTTTTCATTAGAAAACGAATTAAATAAATTTTAGTGCACTAACACGAATCATTCTCGAGATAGTATACGATTTTCGAATGAATTTTTGAAATCATATAAAAATATCAGAATCTTCAATAATGATAAATAAATAAGGATTTCCGATGTAATTTTCCCTTAGAAAACGAAAGACATAATCTTTAGAACGCTAGCATGAACCGTTCTCGAGATATTTGCACGTTTTGTAAATATTTTTATCAAAACATTTTCACAAAATTATGAAATTAGTGAGAGTATGATATGTTCATTTTCCACCTTCAATATTATGCAACAAAACTGTTAACATAATTCTCGTGCATCTAGTTCATTTTATTCATGAGATAATATACTTTTTATGATAGTTTTGCATTTTGACGCCAAAGAATTCGCCAATAGTCATTTATTTTAAGGGCTAATAATTAAATATCAATTGTATTTTGATAACAATTTTGCACGTGAGTAAGTCATTTTATTTGAACTTATAAGTTGCAATAGTGTCATCAAGAAAAACAAATGGGGGGGGGGGGGGCACAAAATATATCGTTTCCCATTTCTTTAAATATAATCTCTACTAACTTTAATGGGTTCTGATGGGTTCCTGGGGAGTTATGACTCTCAAATATTCCACTCCCCCTTCGACGCCAATGATAAGTTGACAAAAGCGCTCAATTTCAATTTACACGGTGTTAATTCAATGACAAAAACATTGAGCCGAGGATCTTGTAAGCTGTTATTTTGCTGAGAAATATGTTAGATCATTGCATTATGTAGGAAAGTCATCTGCAGTCCGTATCAGATGTTTAAAAAATAATTTAGTTTATTTTCTCAATATTATTATTATATTATTTTAATTTTTAAACTGTATAGATCGTACATCTGTAAATTTACCGTTAGGTGACACCAACATATTGTTGGCTCCACATTTTTTAAATCCGCACTGGTTGGGTACATCAATTTTGTTTCTTCTCGAAACAATTAAAACTCATTTTCAGTGTTATTTCCTATCACAATTGCCACCTACAGATATATATTTCAAAATATCATGTGGAGGAAGAGCATGATTCCGTCGTAACGCACAATGCATAATTGTAACTCCGCAGTCATTTCGAAAGACAGTAGTTCAACCCACATCAAACATCTGTTGAATCCACGTCCTTATTAAATACCAGCAAGATTCCGGTAGGGGAAAAAAGGTGGGGACACTTTCATTCCGGTCACGAAATATATCCTATTTCCAATTCAGTGAACATCGAATCCAGGGAAACCTGTCGCTTCTTTCTACCTGAAGCTTTCCCTAACTTTTACGCGGGCCCCTATTCGTTGCTTTCGCTACGTCATCAGAATTGCGTCACGGACCGAACGCTGGAGTTTACAGAAGTTCAGTCTTTGAAATGCCCGGAAAGTTTCGAATTCTGTTTAGAATTAAACTTAAAATATGAGTTTTGTTGAGCGGGAAACAATCAAGTGACATTTCTTTTTTTTTTTCTTTGCCCGAATGAGTTGGTTTTGTGTGGGATGCTGCTCTCGAGACGCACGCTTCGAGGGCGAAGGTTTAGGAACATGTGAGCAAGCATGTAAGTGTTATGTTTTTACTTTGTTCTAAAAAAGAAATTTCAACGATGACGGGGGACCGCGCATCTGTCAAAATGTTTTGCTTGAAGAGCTAGCTGATAGTTTTCAGGTACGAGTTGTATTGCTGGTGTTGTGACGAGCATGGTGATTATGAATAAATTAAGATTTCTCGAAGAGAAATTTCTTTTATTGATATTAATGAAGTACCTAAAATTTAGTTTTACAAAATAATGATTATATTTTTTTGTACAAATCTTTTATGATGGCAATTTGAAATTATTCTTATTTACTTCACGATTATTTTAGCACTCCTTGGCATAAATGTGGCCTTGTTAAAAAAGTATTTGAATACTCTTAAAGTTTGCTTCAAATATGCAATAAATGATAATCGTCATCTCAATGCATAGAGTATCGCCTGCCCAGCTGAAATTTTTACAAAGTTCGTTTTCACTTGAGTTTTTTTAACAGTGTTTAATATTGTCTTATATAAAAAAAAAAAATTTTAAATTACAATCTTATTATTTTATTATAAAATTAATTTGTAAAAAAATTATATTCATACAAATCAAACTGTTTATACTCAATAATTATCAATATTATTTCTGTAAATTTTTTTTTTTACCGTCTAGCAGAGATTTCTTCAAATACTCAACACAAAAATACAAATAATATATCAAATTGAAGTGTTCGGCCGGTAAATTTGCGGATTTTTTTTTCTTACAATTGGACCACGGACTGTTTTTTTTAACAAGCTTTTAGTAACGTTTTACAACATTTTTAATGGCAACATTTCGACAAGACTTCAACCATTTCTGCATGTGTTGCCATATAAAAAAAAAATTTCACATTTAAAAAAAAATATTGCTTATTTTTAAATTAAAAATTTTATTAATAAAGCAAGATGTGGAATTTAGAGTTAAGTATAAGTATATAGTATGTAAGCAACTATACTTGTGGCAAAGCTAACTTGGCACTAGAGGCGCATAAGAAAAACTGTAGTCCCCCGCTAAGTTATATAGTCCATTTGTTAAACGCTATTAATAATAATAAACCAAATTTTACTATATTAAATCAATGTCTTGAATTCAAATCAACCGATTCCTGAAATTAAAATCAAGAATTATATTAATATCGTTTAATATTTCAATAAAAATATTCTTAATTGATATTGAAAAACGCATCCATCACTATATCAACCATATAGTCAGTGTACAATCATAACGGGTGTACGAAGACAAAACTGTGTAACTAGGTTGTCATAAGTTTCTCAGTACTTTCAAGTTAATTTTGCATAAAATGTGATAAAATGTCTAGCTTTTATGCCATTAGCTTAACATAAAATGTCCCCTGGGGTCTTCGCTGTCTCGCATGTATGCCAGATATAACACTGCCTAGAAGACCGTAGCTTCACACGAGAAACAGTACCTTTCCCGGCCGTCCAAACGGTTACCTTACACCTTTCTGGTAGGTCAGACGGTCTGGGTCTCAACAACAACAACGAGAGACAGTACCTAACGGATCCAGATTTTCGATTTTACCTCTGGAGGCCGAAAAAATGGGAGAGAGAGTCTTTCCAAACGTCGCAGATTTCTCCAGCTGACCTAGAATGCTAAACATTTGCACACTTATAGTATTGGCCACGGGACAGAACCTACGAAGCCAGATTTTTTATTTCCACCCCTAAGGCGAGCAAAATGGTGGGGTTCAAGAGACTTTCCAGATCTTCCGGAAGCCTCCCGTCTCCCTAGGGACATAAAAGACTGAAAATTTGTATACTGATAATATTGGTCACGGAATATAGCCTAACTTCGCCAGTTTCCGTCCAATACTTTAAAACTAAGTACTATGCATTGTTAAACAAATCTTTTTTTTATTAAGTAATAAAATTTATTAAAAAAAAGTTGCAACTTAATTTTACAAGAGTATTAGTTTCTCTGTCTTTGACACGCCTCAATACTAAGTAGTTTATAAAAAAATTCACCACAGAAAGAAATGCTGCCGGAGACAGTACATTTATTTTATTCTAAAACCTATAGTTTCTAACAGGCCTGTCATTTACTGAAATTAATTGAAATTATTTATTAGTAGAATCCCATGTACAGTTTCTACTAATAAATGAGAATCTTTATTACAGATTCTCATTTATTTAGTAGAATCTGTAATAGTTTCAATGGCGTCGGCTATATTAAAATAAACCAAAATATATTTTCTTTTGTTACATCCCTGTTGAGAAATTACTGTAAAGGCGATGTTTCAACAATACCGCCATGGATATTAATTACAAGGTTAGCTTACAAGTTTGTATCGATTTCCATGCTTGAAGTAACAAGCAGAAAATTAAGCATTGCTCGAGATATACATACAGAGGGTGCTCACACATTTTTGTAACGATTTTGACCTTCTCCATGAATTAAATTTAAATTTAGAAAAAAGAAACCTGACTGGCATCTAGTCGGAATAGGGTTTAATTATCGTCTGCATTATTAAAAATATTCTTTGCTTTAAAATGTCACTAGAAAGTAAACAATGGATCGAAGGCTATGTTTTCCCCTTTCCGAAGAGAAATACTCTTATTAAATTATAATACTCGATTATTAAAAAAAGATGTGAAAAGCATGGTTTTAATATTTCTACACGTGAATTAAGTGACATAATTAATAAAAAAGGAAAAAAAAACGTTAGTTACGTTAATAACGTCAAGTTTACATTTGACTGGGGAAAAGGTGAAAAATGCATATACAACAAAGGTTTCAGAGAAAACAAGGAAAGTTTTGCTAAAGGTTTTATGGTTATTGCTGGATTCTCTTATAACGGAAAACTTAAAATAAGGAAAGTAGAAAAAAATGTCAGAATTAACTCGGATTACTATCAGAAATATGTTTTAACACCTGTTTTCAAAAAATACATTCCACCACTTTACCCAAACAATCTTCACTGTGTTAAGTTCCATCAGGATAAGGCTTCCAGTTATACCTCTAAATCTACTGTTATATTTTTGAAACAAGAAAGATCAATCATGCTTAAAGCATTGATTATGAAATACTTTCCAACTTCAATGTAATTTTATTTAAAAAAGTCTAAAAGGCAATACATTCCTCGGTAATATTTTAAAACTTATCACAATATTACATTAATTTATTATATTTGAAAACTTAAACCTTCATTGACAAAAATGAACTTTATTCAAATGACGGCATTGAAATATAAATTGCCTGGTTTAAATATCTCTAAAATGCGATACATTCCACGGTAATATTTTTAAAACTATCATAATACTACGATAATTTATTATATTTGAAAAGTTCATCGAAAACAACTGAAATTAATTCAAATGACGTCATAGAAAAAATAACACGCCTGGATCTCTCTATAAAAACATCATTTCATTCATAATTTTCTCCCATTCATTTCATTCATCACAATACTATAATAATTTATTTTATTTAAAAATTAAGACCATGGAGCTACAACTAATTAAACTCTATGCTTAAAACTTCATCGAAAA
This sequence comes from Amaurobius ferox, assembly GCA_951213105.1. NCBI lineage: Eukaryota > Metazoa > Arthropoda > Arachnida > Araneae > Amaurobiidae > Amaurobius > Amaurobius ferox. The sequence goes on along the minus strand of OX578145.1, from coordinate 84,710,638 downwards.
AAATCGTCCTTCTCTTTATAAAATCAATTAATATTTCATTTATATCAGCCATGCAGACTCCATGGGCTAAATTATTTTGTGTTAAAGAAATACAGCAATTCTAATACAACTCATTCTACATATTTTGCTGTTTACATTTTACATAAGTGAAAAATAGGCTTCGTTGTAGAAATAATCAAATTTGGATAATCATTTAAACTCAAATATATTGTATTTGCGTTGTTTCAGTATGTAGATGCAGAGAATTTAAGCAAAAATAAAGTAGTTTTAGGACGGATACAACACTCAATATGAATTAAAAAGAACTTAAAAAATCATGATTTTGAAATAAGATGGATGCCATATATAATTTTGAAGTGGGTCACGTGATCTTCTCATATCATGGTCACGTGATCGTTTCATATAAGAGGTGTAATTATTATTTTAATTTTTATTTAAAAAACTACTGAATATATGTATTTTATAGAACAATTTGAATATTACCTAAAATTTTCGAAGCAATTTGTGAATTTTAAATCCGCTTAAAAAATGTTTGAAAAATTAGGTCCCATAGGGCTCAATGTATTTCATTTTTTCAACCCGGGTTCAATCCAAAACTAATTGGGTGATATTATGCATTTATATTCCTATAGGTCCTACAGACCGTCTGAACAACATACTAAAATTTCATTTTGATTAAGTCATTTTTACGGCAGTTATCGTGTTAACGGACAGACAGACAGACAGACAGACAGAATGAACAAAGTCATAAACACTTTTCAACTTTGTTGTAAAGTGTTAAGAATGAACAAAGTCATAAACACGTTTCAACTTTGTTGTAAAGTGTTAAAAATGAGAAATGAAACCGGAATTGAGGCGATTCCATTTAAATGCATCCCACCAAAACCCACCGGACGTGTCTCCTATGAATTACTGTGCATTTGGACTTTTAAAACAAGCTCTTTATAAGCGACATCCCACAACATTGGATGGACTCCGAAAGATTGTGGCGGAGGAGTGGAACAAAATCAACCTTGATATATTAAGAAAAGCTCTTTTAAACTTGGAAATCAAGATGTAATATGATAATTCAACAAAAGGGCTATCAGATTGAACATATTAGAAAATAAAATTCGTATCTTTGTTCATATATATATTTTTTTCAAAATCGTTACAAAAATGTGTGAACACCCTCTGTATGTATAGCTTAATGAAATAAATAACTCTCTCATACCAATTTTTTATTTCCTACATTATGTTTAATTTAATTTGCACTTACAGAAATTGCTTTTTATTTCATTACGCTACTAGAAAAGTCCTTAAACAACTTGATAATTTTGTAAGGAGTGGTCCATGAGTGTACCTCTGAACATACCCATGAATGTATCTATGAATGCCCGATTGAATAAAGGGGATTGCAGAGCCCCCTAACTGAGAATTTAGAAAATTATGATAACGAACTCGGCAACAAAGCGAGATACATGCGCCATTCTAGAATTATTTCACGTTTTCTATCTAAAACGAATTAAAAAAACATAAATTAAATACATTCACTATTTTAAAATAAAATAACTACTCTTTGTAAATAATTTTCTTGAGATGAATGGTCACCATTGTGATATCACTAATATCATGAGCCATTCCCTAGTTATTGGAAATTTTATTTATTGTTTTTTATATGGAACACTATATCTCTCAAACAAATTGAGCATATCAAATTAAATTTAATTCGATAATTTTAATCGATACACAGCTGCAGCCTATTGATTTTCAAATGAGCTCCGATCTGTTGTAGTTGTTGAGACCCAGACCGTGCGACCTACCAGGAAGGTGTAAGGTAACTGTTTGGACGGCAGGGAAGAGCCACCCAATTCAGACTGGAACCCAGTGGGGGAGGCATCCACAGGGACCGTACCCTCCTTCCCCTACCACCAACCTCTCGGAAGGACTTACGGACCCACATGTTTAAAGTGATCGTACTCCGCATGAACACGGTGGCAGTTGTGGCAGCATGCAAATCCAGCGCGCAAACCACCGGCTACCGCGTCCAATATGTGCCAACAGCACGCGGTGTTCCCAGGTGATCACCCACCCAAGTACTAACTGCGCCCGATGCTGCTTGACTTCGGTGATCTAACGAGAACCGGTGTTTTCAGCACGAGCTCCGACTTATTGTTGTTGTTGAGACCCAGACCGTCCGACCTACCAGAAAGGTGTAAGGTAACCGTTTGGACGGCTAGGAAGTGCCACCGAATTTAAACCGGAACCCAGTGGGGGAGGCATCCACAGGGACCGTACCCTCCTTCCCCTACCACCAACCTTTCGGAAGGACTTACGGATCCACATGTTTAACGTGATCGTACTCCGAATGAACACGGCGGCAGTTGTGGCAGCGTGCAAATCTAGCCCGCAAACCACCGGGCTACCGCGTCCAACATGCGTCAACAGCACGCGGGGTTCCCAGGTGGTCACCCACCGAGCTCCGACCTGTGGAACACCTTTAATTTTTCAAAAAAAAAACAAAAAACAAGAAGGATCAATCATGCACAAAGCGTTGATTATGAAACACTTTCCAACTTCAATGCAATTTCATTTAAACATCTCTAAAATTCGATACATTCCTCGGTAATATTTTAAAAATTATCACAATACTACATTAATTTATTATATTTGAAAACTTAAAAGTTCATCGAAAAAAATGAATTTCATTCAAATGACGTCAATTAAACATAAATCGTCTGGCTCCTCGGTAATGTTTTTAACATTATCATAATACTACAGTAATTTATTATATTTTAAAACTTCATCAAAAACAACTGAAATTTATTCAAATGACGCCATCGAAATATAACACGTCTGGCTCTCTCTATGAAAGCAGCATTTCATTTATAAACGTTTTCCCATTCATTTCATTCATCACAATAATATAATAATTTATTTTATTTAAAAACGTAAAACCATGGAGGTACAAGTAATTAAACTCTATGTTTAAAACTTCATCGAAAATAATCGTCCTTCTCTCTGTAAAATCAATGAATATTTCATTCATATCAGCTATGCAGACTCCATGAGCTAAATAATTTTGTCTGTCTATCTGTCTGTCCGTTAGCACGATAACTGCCGTAAAAATGACTTAATAAAAATGAAATTTTAGTATGTTGTTCAGACGGTCTGTAGGATCTATGGGAATATATAAATGAATAATATCACCCAATTAGTTTTGAATTGAACCGGGGTTGAAAAAATGAAATAAATTGAACCCTATGGGACCTAATTTTTCAAACATTTTTTAAGCAAAGTTAAAATTCACAAATTGCTTCGAAAATTTTAGGTAAAATTGAAATTATTGCATAAAATGTATAAAAAAAATTTCAGCAAAATATATTCAGTAGTTTTTAAATTAAAATTAAAATAATAATTACACCTCTTATATGAAGCGATCACGTGACCATGATATGAAAAGATCACGTGATCCACTTCAAAATGAAATATGGCATCCATCTTATCCCAAAATCGTGATTTTTAAAGTTCTTTTTAATTCATATTGAGTGTTGTATCCGTCCTAAAACCGCTTTATTTTTGCTTGAACTCTGTACATCTACATACTGAAACAACGCAATTACAATATATTTAAGTTTAAATGATCATTCAAATTTGATTATTTCTAAAACGAAGCCTTCTTTTCACTTATGGAAAATGTAAACAGCAAAATATGTAGAATGAGTTGTATAAGAATTGCTGCATTTCTTTAACGCAAAATTATTTAGCTCATGGAGTCTGCAGTATAGCTGATATGAATGAAATATTCATTGATTTTACAGAGAGAAGGACGATTTTTTCGATGAAGTTTTAAACATAGAGTTTAATTACGTGTAACTCCATGACCTTAAGTTTTAAAATAAAATAAATTATTATAGTATTGTGATGAATGAAATGAATGGGAAAATGTTTATGAATGAAATGCTGCTTTTATAGAGAGAGCCAGGCGTGTTATATTTCGATGACGTCATTTGAATAAATTTCTGTTGCTTTCGATGAAGTTTTCAAATATAATGAATTATTGTAGTATTATGATAGTTTTAAAAATATTACCGAGGAATGTATCGCATTTTAGAGATGTTTAAACCAGCCAATTTATATTTCAATGCCGTCATTTGAATGAAGCTCATTTTTTTCGATGAACTTTTAAGTTTTCAAATATAATAAATTAATGTAGTATTGTGATAATTTTCAAAATATTACCTAGAAATGTATCGCATTTCAGAGATGTTTAAATGAAATTGCAATGAAGTTGGAAAATGTTTCATAATCAATGTTTTGTGCACGATTGATCTTTCTTGTTTTTCTTTCATTTGTAACCATTTGTAACTGTGGTTAGTTGTGTTTCAAATACGAAATCGTCTGCTGGCTATTTTTTAATCCAACTTTTGAAAAATATTGTTATAATTAAATTGATTTTTTAAATAAAAATGCCTGAAACGTTGAAAATAACGTTACAAGCAGTGATCGGAAATGAAATATTATTTTACATACCGCTGTTAACAGAATTATAAAATGCTTGCTATTTTATGCTTTAATTTAGAAAATTTTCTGATTATTAAAACTTTAATTTAGTGTGTTGTCACATTTAATGACCAGTAACCATTTTCCCCGTTCTAAGCATCGGTGTAAATAGCTAGTACAAAGTATAACGTACTGTATTATAGATTTAAGCAAGAAAGATCAATCATGCATGAAGCATTGATTATGAAACACTTTCCAACTGAAATGTAATGTTATTTAAACATCTCTAAAATGCAACACATTCAGCGCTGATATATTTTAAAGTATCACAGTACTACAGTAATTTATTATATTTGAAAACATGAAACTTCATGGAAAAAAATGAACTTTATTCAAATGACGTCATCAAAATATAAATCGTCTGGCTCTCTATGTAAAAGCAATGAATATTTCATTCGTATCACTTATACTCCAGACTCCAGAATTTTGCTTGAAAAAAATTCAACAATTCTTGTACAACTCATCTTACAATCACATCCATTCTGCATCCATTAACAATAGGCTTCGTTGTAGAAATAATCAAATTATGATGATCATTTAAACTCAAAAATATTGTAATTCCGTTGGAGCAAAATATAGATGCACAGAAAATAGGCAAAAATAAAGCTGTTTTAGGACGGATGCAACACTATATATAAATTTAAAAGAACTTTAAAAATCACGATTTTTACACTGGGAAAAGAAGGGGGATGCCATATTTTATTTTGAAGTCAGTCACGTGATCTCTTCATACAATATTTGTGTCATTATTATTTCAATTTTTATTTAAAACACTACCGAACATATTTTGTTGAAATTTTTTTTTATATATTTTATGGGATAATTTGAATATTTCCTAAAATTTTCGAAGCAATTTGTGAATTTTAACCTCGCTTAAAAATGTTTAATAAATTAGGTCTCGTTCAATGTATTTCACTTTTTCAACCCGAGTTCAATCCAAAACTAATTGGATAATATCATTCATTTGCATTTCCATATGTCCCACAGACCGTCTCAACAACATATTAAAAATTTCATTTTAATAAAGTCATTTTTACGGCAGTTATAGAGCGAACGGACAGACAGAATGAACAAAGCCATAAACACTTTTCTACTAAGAGTGTTATGAATGAATGAATGTGACAATAAATAAAATATCTTGAGTTCATTTCATATCAAAGGATATCGTGCATCTTCACATTTGTTAAGGACGCACCTTAATTATAATTGCTACAAATGAAAAGTCCAATATTTGTTTGTGTTCTTAAATTACCAGGAAGTTGCTATCACCTTCCAAATACCATTACAAGAAACTTTTGTTATTACAAGCTCTGTTAAGAGTCTCCAGTGGCCCTTTTCCATAACCTTTTCCAATGTAACCGGCTGTTTTATCTCGATTAACTTAATATCCAATCTCCTTTCTTGAGCGATCATATGCTAACCCCGACATAATTAACCTTGACTCGAGGCGAGAAATTTTAAAAGATTAAGAGGGAAGAAAGAGTTTCTTTTCGTCATGAGAAAAAAAAAACTTACGAATTATGAAGGCGTCTTTGAAGGGTTGGTGTCGTGTTAGTCCTTGAAAAATCGTGCAAAAATAGCACAAGACCAGACATAAATTTACAAACCATAGGTAAATGAAGATATTTTTACTTTCCCTGCAATACATGGTAATGTATAGGGAAAGTATTGGAATCATGCCGAAAATCGCAACTCGAGTTTTCGACGAATCTACACGTTTCGAGACCTCTAGAATACGAAAAAATCATTTTTAGCGTGACGTTTATGTGTGTGTCTGTCTGTCTGTGTGTCTGTGCAATGTATGTATCCACTCTAACTCAAAAACTAATGGACCGAATTTCATAAAATTTGGTAGGTCAGTCACTTGGGTATGACCCTGGTGCTGATTAGTTTTTGGTACGATTCGTAAAAACAGAACCCGCCTTTTTTTGCGAAATGGCCCGTAAAAATTTCATGTATCCACTCTAGCTAAAATACTAATTGACTAAATTTCACAAAATTTGGTAGATAAGTTACTTGTACGATACTCTGGTGCTGGTTAGATTTTGGTATTAATTGGAAAAGAACAACCTGCCTTTTTTTACAAAATGGTCCGCACAAATGTCATGTATCCATTCTAGCTAAAATACTAATTGACCAAATTTCACAAAATTTGGTTGATAAGTTATTTGTGGGATACTCTGGTGCCGATTAGATTTTGGTATTATTCGGAAAAGAACAACCTACCTTCTTTTACGAAACGGCCCTCAAAAATCGACAAAATCTAAAAAAATGCTTCGTATGTTCAAATATATCAATTAAAAGCTTGTTTTATACGTAATTTTTGATGAGGAAAATAATAAGAACAACTCTATTACTCTAGGACTAACCGTTCTCGAGATATTTGAGATTTTTCGAATTTAATTATGCCACTTTCGGAAAAATTTCCATTTACCAAATAAAAACAGAAATTGAATTAAAAATGCAAATTTAATGTTATTTTGTGCAATTAAACTCAATTTAATGAATTATTATAGAAATAAAGAAAAAATGGATTTGAGTCTGCAGGGAAAGTCATGTGTTGCCCACATCAGATATTTTTTATTACTTTCCCTGCAATCATAGCACGCATAATGTATATGTAGGATAAATGTCGTGAAGGGGTCAAAATGTCGGAAGAGGCACATTTTAAACATCTCTAATTTAGAATAGAGCGTTTTTGAAGTGATGTCTATGTGTGTGTGTATATGTATGTTAGTATGTGCTTGTGTATGCATGTTAGTGCGTGTATGTATGTATGTATATGTCAGTGTGCGTGTGTCTGTGAGCCTGTGGATGCGATATATCTCGAACGAATGAAGCAATTTGATCGAAATTTGATACGATTATTACAATCAGTATATACTGGAAGCCTATTGATGTTAAATACGATCCAATGTTTGGAATACCCACCAATTTTTGAACGAATTTTTGAAAACACCAATAAAAGATCAGCACATTCAATAATGATAAATAAATAATCGTTTCAAATGTAATTGTTCATTAGAAAACGAATTATACAGGCTTTAAATCAGTAGTATGAACTGTTCTTGAGATATTGCACGATTTTCGAGTAAAAAGTCTTTAAAAATCAAGACTTTTAATACTTTTAAATAAATAATAATTTCATACGTAATTTTCTATTAAAAAACAATGGCACAAACCTATAACGCCATCATGAACCATTCTCGAGATTTTGCATATTTTGCAAATAAATTTATCAAAAACATTGCACAAAATTTAAAAAGTAGTAAGTATATCATCCGATAGATTCACTTTCCATATGTAATATTAAGAAACATCACTTTCGTCATCTAGTTCATTCCATTCATGGTAGAAGATACTGTTTGCAATAGTTTTGTATTTTGACGCCCAAGAATTCGCTGGCAGGCATTTATTTCACAGGATATTATATAAATGTCAATTGCATTTTGTTGAGGATTTTTCAGAGTAGGAATAAGTCATTTTTTAACTCATAAATTGCGGGGGGGGGGGGGGAGCCCAGTGGTTAACGCGCGAGGACTGCACTCGGACGATCCGAGTTTGATTCTCGGCTCTGCCCAAACTGTCCCCGTGTTCACGTGGAGTACGGGCATGTTAAATATATGGATCCGTAAGTCCTTCCGAGAGGTTGGTAGTAGGGGAAAGAAGGTACGGTCCTTGTAGATGCCGTCCGGCCTAAATTGAGTGGCACTGTCCCGGTCGTCCAAACAGATACCTTACACCTTCTGGTAGATCGGGCGGTCTGGGTCGAAGAAGAAGAAGAACTCATAAGTTGCCAAAAACGCCTTATTTCAATTTACGCGGTGTTAATTCAATGATAAAAACATTGTTCTTTGGATCTTGTACATCGTTATTTTACTGTGAAAGAAGCAAAGTCTATGCATTATGTAGTTAAAGTCATATGCAGCCCACATTAGATTAAAAAATAATTTGGTTTATTTTCTCATCAGCGATACATTGCTATATTTTTACTTTCTCGTACTATAGAATATAGATAAAGTATTGTTTTCACGAACATGTTTGATTTCGAGAATTTGATGCCGATATATGTTTTAGGACCTCCTCAATACGTTTTGACTATTTTTAGAGTGATGCCCATCTGTGGTCAATTTTTGTGCACACGATAGCTACCACAAATATTAATGGATTTTCACAAAACTTTATATCCAGCTTTGTCAACGAAAATTCTGGAACAGGATAGAAATTTTCGAAATTCGAGTGGAAACTTCGAAATTCATTCGAAATTTTATATTATCTTAACATAGCAACTCAGAACAAAATTTAACATAATTATGCATTAAAAGAGGTTATTTATAGTTCAATGATCGCGAAACTTGATAGTTTCAACCATTGTATGGAAAAATAGCCGCGATATAATTTTTGTGTTCATGACCTCATTACCCCCCCCCCCCCCCCCCCCCCGAGGGGGTGCATTGTCAAATTTGATATGAATCGAAAGAATTTTTCAAGCCTTTTGAAATGAAAGGTAATACTATAATTAGATTAACGACACGCAGATTTTTCAAAGATTTCCTGAAAAATTTTCGGGGGGGGGGGGGGGGGGGTAATTACAAGGTACTTAAAAGTCGATTCTGGTAAGAGACAGTCTAATTGAGCCTAATTTATTTTATTTTCTCATATTTATATCTAATTTTTATTTTCTTATACACGTAGTATATGCAACTGGAAATTCTTGTGATGATATCAAAGATTTTGATTCCGAGATTTTAAAAAATCTACAGTAGTTGAGTATTCTTGAGCACGAAACAATCATTTTCGTATAATGCGTGTGTTTGCAAATATGGAATGCCAGTTTTAACTTTCAAAAATCATGAATGAGCTAATTTCATCGGTGTTCAAGATCGAAACTGAATAAAAATTAACAGTTTTTACTTTCACTACAGTGCATATGTCAATAATCCCAGCTTCGGCTTTTGATGTATCTACGCGTTTGGCTCATTCCTCAATACGAATCAACTCATTTTTAAATATCTGTGTACCTGAATGCACGCCTAGTCTGTTTTGTCTGTTGGCACGATATTTTTCGAACAAATTGAGGAAATCAAACAAAATTTGGTAGGATTGTTACAATCGGTGAACATCAGCAGACTATTAATCTTCTTCATTTGAACGGACCGAGAAACGGCACTCAAATTTTCGAACATTTTTGTTTTCGAAAATCGATGGCTTTCAAACTTTAATAAAAACATAATTATTTTTAACCTTTATATATATATATATATATATATATATATATATATATAATGTCATATAACAGAATCTACCATAGTACAAATAGTACAAAAACAGATATCTAGACCCATAAGCGCAATGCAGCTTGAAATAGCCCAGAAAAATATAATAGTGAAAATTGAAAGATTGGACATGAAGTCAGCCAACAGGTAATACATAAAAGGCCTAGGGGGATTGTGACCCCTAAAGGCCTAGGGGTCACAATCCCCCTAGGCCTTTTATGTATTACCTGTTGGCTGACTTCATGTCCAATCTTTCAATTTTTACTATTATATATATATATATATATATATATATATATATATATATATTGCAATTTTTTAAAAGAAAACTATGCATAAACTACGGTAAGTACAAAAGAGCCATCTCTAGCATATCTGTTGCAAATAAGTAACTATAGACCAAGACTACGGATAAGAATACATAGTAGGTAACTTATCAATATAATGGTAAGGGGATGAGGGGAATATTAGTATACATAAATCACAATTAAATAGGTATATATATAAATATATATAAAATTAAAAAGCAAACTCGGTAAAAATGAAAAAAGGCAATAATAATATGCTCAAGGTTAAAGATCTAGACATGGAGAACAATAAGTTGAAAGTACATAAAAAATGGCGGTTAGTTCGAAATTGCATTCTCGCCAGAACAGCCATAACAATTCGAATTAAAACCGATGGAATAGCCAGTTTCTGACAATGGCGATAGTATTTGACTATGGACACCATTGGAACTATCTACTAACTAGTGGAAGGAGAAATAACAAATACCAAATGAATTAAAATCCACAAATATAAAAAACAGAAATATAAACTTACTGGTACAGTCACCACGTGGGAGTCGGGTATACACACATACATATAAATATATATATATATATATATATAATGCCGTCATTTATAAATCGCTACAATATTTGCTTTTCTCGCGATATTTTATATTTCTGATCTAAAATGGGAGAATTCATAAAAATAATTTCACCATTACAAAACGAGTTGATTTGTAAATACTTTTTATCCCAAATAAATGGACACCATTGTACAGAAGTTATATCGCGAACCGTTGTCGAGATATTGAAACTTTCATTTTATCCACATGGCTCTCTATATCTCTTAAGGAAACTAAATAAATCGAATGAAATTTGGTAGGATTGCTTTAAAGAATACATGTCAGAGGCTTAATAATTTTGAGGGAAGCTCGGACTAGGAGAATTCTTTTAATTTTTCGAACATTTGCTTTTAAAATTGAAGCATTCTAAACACACACACACACACACACACACACACACATATATATATATATATATATATATATATATATATATATATATATATATATATGTATGTATGTATGTATGTATGTACGTATGTATTAACCATCGAATTGACTAATTACCCAACCCTAGTATGTATAGAAGGAAGTTAACTTAAGCAATTATAGATACCTACAGAATATCAATATGGAATATATTACTCGTAGTTAGTAACTTATTTATACGATGGTAAAAGCGTGAATTCTATTAGTTAACAATTAAATATAGATGCTCTAGCTTTAATGACATTCAATTCAAAAAACACATATTAAAAACATTTTCAAAAAATATTCAAATAATATTCTAAAATAAAAAAAATATTTCAAACGTAAAGCGTAAACGATGCATGAGATGGAAAGGCGATTAAGAAGAATGACCTAAAAAGGGGTGAAAGACATTTAAAGACATGCGAAAATGAAGCGAATAACATAACGTAAAGAACAATAACATCACAGTTGTCATGAGTCGTTCTCCAGATAGAAATTTTGCTCTCGAAATAATTAAGCGAATGGGATGAAATTTAGTATGTTTATTTTAATCGGCCACACCTATTGATTTTCAGCGAATTTTAGTAGTAGGAAAGCTCAAACTTGGGTTTTTGTTTTCCACAAAATTGAATTTTACTAATCTACATAGGGAAAGTCTTGTGTTGGACACATCAGTCTATCAAAAGGCTACATAATAACTGTATTATATCAACCAAATACATTGTTTACTAAACAGTATTAAATGAGGGAAGGATTCTTTCGAGAACGATGTCTTAAAAAAATATTGCCTTCTCATTCTCATTTGGCATTATGAAATATATCATCAGAAAGAAATGATGACGTATTCAACTCATCAGTAGATAAGTAGATTATACGACAGCGTTTGAAACAACAAAGACATACTTGAGATAAACAAAGACATACTTGAAATAAACATTTTGTTTTTGGGGGTTGCGCGTATGACCGGGGGGTTGATCTTAGCGAAGGCTAAATTTCAATATCTGATTTAATTTAGTTCACGTTACTCTTAAACAAAACGATCATTTTCATGGGTTCCCATAAAAGAAGGCAAGGGGGACACTAACACTCACCTCTTCCCTGGAAGTTTAAGGTCACAAAGGGAGCCATCCAGCTAATCTATGTTGTATGTATTCTTGACTTTGCTCCCTTCCCTGGAAAAGTTCTATGGACGGCCATCATTTTAAATCAGTAGCGTCGCCAAGGGGGCGAGGGTCATAACCCGTCCCAGGCACCTAATTAAAACCTATTAAAATGATATTTGGAGAAATGGGAAATAAAACATTTGGTAACCAAATCCCCCTTCAAATTTTACTTTCCCTGCAATACATGGTAATGTATATGGAAAGTATTGGAATCGTACCGGAAATCGCAACTCGAGTTTTCGACGGATCTACACGTTTCGGGACCTCTAGAACATGAAAACACTATTTTTAACGTGACGTCTGTGTGTGTGTCTGTCTGTGTGTCAGTCTATGCAATGTATGTATCTAACTCAAAAACTAATGGACCGAATTTCATAAACTTTAGAAGGTAAGTCACTTGTGTGTAATCCTGGCGCTGATTAGTTTTTGGTATGATTCAGGAAAAACAACCCACCTTTATTTGCGAAATGACCCGCAAAATTTGCCTGCATCCACTCTAGCTGAAAACTAGCAGCTCAAATTTCACAAAATTCGGTAGATACGCCACTTTGTGAGTTATCCTGATGCTGATTAGATTTTGGTACGATCCGGAAAAAAGTAACCTGCCTTTTTTTGCAAAATGGCCCCTCAAAAATCGTCAAAATCTAAAATAAAATACTACGTATGCTAAAATATATCAATTAAATGTTTGTTTTATACATAATGTTTAACAATTAAAAGAATAAGACCAATCCCATCACACTAGGGCTAGCCGTTCTCGAGATATTTTAGTTTTTTCGCACTTACACTGAGCTACCGTTGAAAAAACGTCCAGTTACCAACTGAGAACGAAAATTGAATTAAAAGTGTCAATTCAGTGTCATTTTAAATAATTGTGGGCGTTATTTTGTGCAATTAAACCCAATATAATGAATTATTGAAGAAATAGAGAACGTGAGTATGAGTCTGCATTGAAAGTCATGTGCTGCCCACATCATATTTTTTACTTTCCCTGCAATACATGGTAATGTATAGGGAAAGCATTGGAATCATGCCGAAAATCGCAACTCGAGTTTTCGACGGATCTACACTTTTTGAAACCTCTGGAATACGGAAAAGCTATTTTTAGCGTGATGTCTGTGTGTGTGTGTGTCTGTGTGTCTGTCTGTGCAATGTATGTATCCACTCTAACTCAAAAACTAATGGACCGAATGTCATAAAATTTGGTAGGTAATTCACATAGGTGTGGCCCTGGTGTTGATTAGATTTTGATACGATTCGGAAAAATGAATTCCCCCCCCCCCCCCCGAAATAGCCTGCAAAAATTGTCAAAATCTAAAATAAAAGACTTTGTATGCTCAAAAGTATCAATTAAATGCCCGTTTTATGCGTAGCTTTTAACGATGAAAGCTACGAGACCAACCCCATTACTCTAGGACTAATCGTTCTCGAGATATTTTAGTGTTTTCACATTTTTACTAAGCAGGTTTTGAGAATGCGTCCAGTTACTAAATGAAAACTAAAGTTAATATAAAAGATCAAATTCTGTGTCATTTAAAATAATTGTGCGTGTTATTTTGTGCAATTAATCTCAATTTAATAACTTAATAAAGAAATAAAGAGAAAATAAATTTGAGTCTTTATGGAAAGTCATGTGCTGCCCACATCAGATTTTTTTATTTTCAATATTAGAATAATATATAACAGAATGCGCGTAATTTTCTTAACTTAGTGGTGATATAACCAGAATGAGATAACTTAGTAGTGGGATAACCTAAGTGAGATAACTTAGTAGTGAGATAACCTAAGTGAGATAACCTAAGTGAGATAACTTAGTAGTGAGATAACCTAAGTGAGATAACTTAGTAGTGAGATAACCTAAGTGAGATAACCTAAGTGAGATAACTTAGTAGTGAGAGTAGTGAAATAACCAGATATAAAATAATCAAGTAACAAATTACTATCAAACAAGAACATGTATCACATTAAATCATTTTGTTAAGCACATTGTTAATTAATAATCATATTATTTGTTAATCAAAGTGTTAATTAGTAATCATATTGTTTGTTAATAATATTGCTAATCAATAATCATATTATTTGCTAATCAAATTGTTAATTAGTAATCGTATATTATTTGTTAATAATATTGTTAATCGTATTCGCTAATATTTATGATTTTTGTTCAAAATTTTTATTAGAAACTAATTCAAAATATGTGATAATAACTTGATAAAATCTTCTTCCTATTTGTATATAAGACATTTTAGTGGATGCTCCTGAAAATTTTGAATTTCATTTTTGGTGGTATACGTTTATGAAAAGGTTGAAAACTTCTGTTATATAATATAAGAAGGGATTATTAAATTGAATTACATTATGAATCATGCAGGTAAAAGTAAGGAGTTAAAACTTTATATTAAAAAAGCGCCAATATCGTTTGAGACAATCATTCAGATGGCTCTGGGATAAGAAAAATAGTCCTGTATTGTATGCATTTCTATGACGCGAAAGGTCTAAAATATTTATTTAAACTGTCCATTTTGTAAAAATAAATTATTAGCGCAATGAGAAGTAGAACAGAAATAATAAAGAATATTCCAACGTATTCAAAATTATTTCACCTTTCAATTATTCACCTTTCAATTATATTTATTTTTATCTCCCTATATTCTGTACTCTATCCTACAACTATAAAAAATACTGGTTAATTATACTCATAATTAGGGAAACCTTAATTTAAAAATCATCAAAAATAACATATACCGAATACTACGCCTTTCTACTGTGTCGTCTAACAATAGCAGCCACTTTACTAACATTATCGACACCTAGATATAATTCTCAAAGAATTGTGGTATTTTCAAGCGTTTCATCCATAGGAGTTTTATCTTCTTCTTTCTAACTTCATGCTATGAATATTAATAGCATCACAATAGATTTTAATAACATAAGTAAGCCAAATGCATTAATAAACGTCACTAAGATGTTGTTAAGTTGAAAAAATAATTCAAAGAATTCGCATGAATAACTTGGGTACTAAATCTGAAAAAATAAATAAATAAATAATGATAAAATGAAATAAAATAAATAATTAATTAATAATAATAATAAATAAATAAATATATTACAATATTTTTTTCTAATAATGATTATGATACAGATAGATGTAACTTGCTACGTTTTTGACTTCCTCATACTCTATGGAATATGAATGCATGAGAAAATCGAGTGTAGACTACTGTGAATCTAGTAGTTGGGATGTAGAACTAATTACAGGTAAGGGAAAACACGGGCTACCAGATAAAATATACGAGGAAATAGTGTCTATTTTTCTCCGAGGGTGTTCCAGTCGGCTTAAATTCGCCATAAATCTTCTGCAGACAGTTTCACAATGAATGAAGCAATTCAATAGCTGTAGCTATTTCAGTGTCTATACCCGTACTTTCGTACGTAACCCGTTGTTGTTGTTGAGACCCAGACCGTCCGACCTACCAGAAAGGTGTAAGGTAACTGTATGGACGGCCGGGAAGTGCCACCCAATTTAGACCGGAACCCGGTGGGGGAGGCATCCACAGGGACCGTACCCTCCTTCCCCTACCACCAACCTCTCGGAAGGACTTACGGACCCACATGTTTAACGTGATCGTACTCCGCATGAACACGGCGGCATTTGTGGTAGCGTGCAATTCTAGCGCGCAAACCACGGGGATACCGCACCCGAGATGGCCAACAGCACGCGGTGTTCCGAGGTGGTCATCCACCAAGTACTAACCGCGCCCGATGCTGCTTGACTTCGGTGATCTAACGAGAACCGGTGTTTTCAGCACGGTACGGCCGTTGGCGTACGTAACCCGTAAAAATGTTTACTGTACCGTATTGTAACATTTTGAATACAACGTCGGAATGCAATAACAATGTATCTTTTTATCAATTATCCTTTACACAACTTTTTTCTTTATGTTATACTATTTCGTGAACATTCTTTAAAAATTTCTCTTTTCAAGTTGGCAGCAGCATTAATAACGCCAATTAGTGCAGTTGGCTTGTGCTAACCAGTTTGATACCTTTAAAATCATTAGCGTTATTCAAATTATCAATTTCCACGATATACTATATACTGTAATCATTGTTTTTTTAATTATCATTATTTTTCATACACAATAATACATAAACATGGGATAAACATGGAAATTACTAAAAAGTATATCTAGTTTTAGAATTTTACTTAATGTACTAACAGTATTTCTTCCTTTGGGGGGGGGGGGGGAGGGGGGGGAGGGGGGGGGGCGAAACCGCCCCGGAGATATTTTATGAAACCTAGTTTCTATTTATATGACACAGCATTTAGATATATTTATGTACAGCAAATAGAAAACTTGGCCCCCTAAAATGTCATTAGGCCCCAGGCCTGAAAGAAACATTGTGTACAAAATATAAAATTTAATATCATCATATTCTATCGTGTAACACAACTCACATACAAACACATACATACGGACTTCTTCCCAGGAGTGTTCGAAACGGATTCAGAGGGTCTTAAAACGTGTTTAAACGCCAAAATCTTATTTGGAAATTTTGTAATAATAATTTGCAGAATAACGCTTTTTCTATACAATGGTAAGAGTATGAAAAGTGATAATTATGTTTAAAAATGTATCTCCATGGGTTTGGTTTTGAATAAGCAATATAGTTGCTCCAGAATACATATTTTGTTTATCAAAAAAAAACACTGCAAGGTTGTCCATTCTACTCTGGTTAAGTGTTTACGTATTCTTTCAGCAATTTTACTTATTTTTTTATTTTTATAATGTTTTCAGATGATAAGGTATTGAAATTCCAACTTCATCACCTACGAATATTTTACAAATCTCTAAAGTAAATCTGAACCAAACGTAAGCGACCAGGAAACGACATAAAACTGCTAAAATAACATTTTCCTTTTATAAAACTCAACTAGAAAAAGCAAGGGCCAATAGAGAAAAAGAAAATAAGGGCAAAATTCGGCGGTGGTTCCAATCCGATGGAGCCGAAATGGTTTTGCGTGAATAGCGTCTTATAAAATAAAATCCCAGTAAACTTCCAATTATATATCCTTGTAGGGATTTCTAAGGGCTATAAATTGGTCACCCATTGTGATACATTTCTGGATAAAATATTAAAAGTTGAACCACTTTTTTAAAATAGTAAAATATCGAAAATACAACCTTCAAAAACTGACAACCCTATCCAATATCCAATTATATATTTTTGTGTGGGCTTTAAAATGGCTACAAATTACTTCATTACTATTTCTAGCTAGCACTTTTAGTTTTCAAGATATAAGCACTGCAAATTTTAAGAATGTGAAAACTTTTCCATCTTTTTTAAGTTAAACAAGACGATTTCTTAAAAGCGATAATAGGTTTATGAAAACAAATTTTTGTTTTAGAAACTAAATTTCGTACTGAACCTTTTCGTCGCTTTCTGTTTCTATCCATATTTTATAGTTTAGAAGATATTTCGAGTGAAAGTAAGCAAAGTGAAGTGAAAACTCGCTTGTACAAAATATTTTTATTTATTTATTTTTCTTTTAAATAAAAACAGTTCGAAATATTAAATTATAAGTTTCTTTCTGTATTCATAAATGATACCCTACTTCCAACAAAACAAATATAAATTGTTTGCATTTTTATCTATTATGTTCGGAGATATAAGCGTCTAAAGTATTTACATTTTTCTTAACGTACCAATTTCAGCCGGATACCACAACAACAGACGTTGCTCACGTCAAAAGAAAACTGTTAACAAACGAACGTTTTGGAAATCTTTGGATTTAAAAACTATAAGCTGGGACCTTTCTTTCAGACTGTCCGACCTATCCCAATGTTTTAAAGTATCTGTTTGAACGTTCGGAACAGTGGCAACCAATTTAGACAGGAACCCAGTGATGACGACATCCGTAGGGACCGTGCATTCCTTCCCCTGCTATCAACATCTCGGAGGGGCTTTCGGACTAACAAATTTAACGTGTTCATACTCCGCGTAAACATAGATAGTTTGGGAGTCTGGGTAGAGCTGGGAATCGAACCCGGGTTCTCCGAGTGCAATCTCCGTGCATTAAATACTGGGATATCCCTCTCTAAGCTTGGACTTGAACGTCTAATATTATATACTTCTAAATGTTTGCCTTTTCATTAATAATTTTAGAAACTAAATTAAATACATGCTAGCCTCCTATTCTGCCCTGAGTTTCCACTCTATTATTTTTTTATTTATTAATACTTTACAACATAGTTGAAAAGTGTTTATGACTTTGTTCATTCTGTCTGTCTGTCTGTCTGTTTGTCTGTCTGTCCGTTAGCACGATAACTGCCGTAAAAATGACTTTATAAAAATGAAATTTTAGTATGTTTTTCAGACGGTCTGTGGGACCTATGGGAATATAAATGAATAATATCACCCAATTCGTTTTGGATTAAACCCGGGTTGAAAAAATGAAATACATTGAACCCTATGGGACCTAATTTTTCAAACATTTTTTAAGCGAATTTAAAATTCGCAAATTGCTTCGAAAGTTTTAGAAAATATTCAAATTACCTCATAAAAAATATAAAAAAAATTTCAGCAAAATATATTCGGTAGTTTTGTAAATAAAAACAAGGAAGATCAATCATGCATAAAGCATTGATTATAAAACACTTTCCAACTTCAATGCAATTTTATATAAACATCTCTGAAATGCGATACATTCCTCAGTAATATTTTTAAAATTATCAAATGCTTCGAAAGTTTTAGGAAATATTTAAATTAGCCCATAAAATATATAAAAATTTTTTAGTAAAATATGTTAGGTAGTTTTTTAAATAAAAATTATTTAATATAGGGTGGAAAACAAATTCAATTAAATTTTGACTCTTGCTATATCCTCCAGAAAGAAAAAAGAGATATATTTTATAATAAATATCTTTCCAAGAGTTTAATTATTTTATATATAAGCGAGGTTTCACATTTTAAAATAAATATGGTAGATAACAATTTTTCAAACATTTTTAAAATTTATATAACTCTTCATGATTGATGGTCGTCTGTCTGTCTATCATTTTATACTTATTTGATGTCATTTTTAATGCACTTTCCTAGGTCCTAGAGAGTTGAAATTTGGTACATAGCTTAAATTTGTAGAGAGAACATTTTATTCTACATAAATTTGGTGGTTCCTCAAATATAGATCCTACATTTTTTCGAAATGGCCTGCAAATAATCCCCTTTCACTTCTATGAATCATTGTTGTAAGATTGTTAAAAATTCTGATGTGGGCAGCACATGTCTTTCCCTGCAGATTCATATTCACGTTCTCTTTATTTCTTCAATAATAATTTGAGTTTATCTGCACAAAATAACACCCATAAGTATTTTAAATGACACTGAATTTGCACGTTAAACTTAAATTTGGTTCTCATTTGATAGCTAGACTTATTGTCAAAGGTGGCGTAGCGAAAACGCGAAAAAACTAAAATATCTCAAGAATGGATAGTCCTAGAGTAATGGGGTTAATCTTATTCTTTTTGTTGTCAAAAATTAAGTATAAAATAAGCATTTAATTGATATAATTGAGCACACGAAGTCTTTTATTTTTAGATTTAACGATTTTTGCGGGCCATTTCGCAAAAACAACCCGTTCCTTTTCCCCGAATCGTACCAGAATAACCTACAAGTTATTTATATACCAAATTTTGTTAAACTTGGTCCATTAGTTTTTAGCTAGAGTAGATAAAGG
Source organism: Amaurobius ferox (assembly GCA_951213105.1). Classification (NCBI taxonomy): domain Eukaryota; kingdom Metazoa; phylum Arthropoda; class Arachnida; order Araneae; family Amaurobiidae; genus Amaurobius; species Amaurobius ferox. The sequence goes on along the minus strand of OX578145.1, from coordinate 84,690,616 downwards.
AAATTTTTCCCGCCATTTCGCAAAAAAGGCAGATTCTTTTATTATGAATCGTACTAAAATCTAATGAACATCAGGGTTTCCCACAAAAAACTTACCTACCAAATTTTATGAAATTCGATCCATTAGTTTTTCAGTTAGAGTGGATACAATATTCTCACAGACACACAGAAACACACACAGACGTCTCTCTAAAAATATTTTTTTCGTATTCTATAGGTCCCAAAACGTGTAGATCCTTCTAAAATTCGAGTTCCGATCTCCGGTACGATTCCAATACTTTGAATACACACACACACATGTATTATCTGGTGTATCTAAATTCCGTGCCTACGCAATTACAATAGTTGTGATTTTAATTTATCCCTAAACTTTTATTATTTTTACAACGAAGCCTAATTTTAACTTATGCAGAATGCAAATATCTCAAACGATTGTAAAGTGGGTTATATAAGAATTGCTGAATTTTTTTCACGCAAAATTATTTAGCTCTACAGTCTTGAATACAAGTTATATGAGTGAAATATTCATTGATTTTGCATAGAGAATCAGACGATTTATATTTCGATGAAGTTTTAAATATTTAAGTATAATAAATTACTGTAGTACTGTGATAATATAAAAGATATCACCACTGAATGTATCACATTTTAGAGATTTTTAAATGAAATTGCATTTCAGTTCAAAAGTGTTTCATAATCAATGCTTATGCATGATTAAATCTCTCTTGTTTATTTACTATCGATAATTACCTTTCGAATATATGTTTTCTATTTTGTTTGACGCTAATCAGTCCAATAGACAGTCTTATAGTTATAAAAAAAATAAAATAAAAATATAAAAGTTTGAGGCAAATCATTAAATGCTTCGGCGAAATATTCGGCAAGGATGAACTGCTAAATAATAATCTTTTGTTTTACAAATAATTTTTGGCTAATAAATAACAGAAGCACAGATTCTAACGCCTTATAAAAATACTCATATCTTAGCTAAGAATCGAACCATCAACCTCTGGCTATATAATTTTGATATATAACACGAAAGATTAATGCTTAAAGCATTGATTATGAAACACTTTCCAACTTCAAAAGAATTTTGTTTAAACATTTCTAAAATGCGATACATTCAGCGGTATTATTTTTAAAATTATCACAATACTACAATAATTTATTATAGTTGAAGACTTAAAACTTCATCGAAAAAACTGAACTTTATTCAAATGACGTCAATGAAATATAAATCGCCTGGCTCTCCATGTAAAAGAAGTAAATATTTCATTCATACACTTTTATTCCATTCCTTTCATTCATCACAATACTACAATAATTTATTTTACTTAATAACTTAAAACCATGGAGGTAAAACTACTTTCTAACTCTATGCTTAAAACTTCATCGAAAAAGTCTATGCTATAAAATTGTCTTTTTCTTTATGTAAAATCAATGAATATTTCATTCATATCAGCTTTATTCCAGACTCCAGAGGTAAATAATTTTGCGTTATAAAAAAAAATCACAATTCTTATACAACTCATCTTACAGCTTGATGTGTTTACATTCGGCATACGTAAAAATTAGGCTCCGTTGTAGAAATAATCAAAGTTTGATGATCATTTAGACTCAAATATATTGTAATTGCGTTGTTTCAGAATATAAATACACAGAAATTAAGCAAAAATAAAGCGGTTTTAGTACGGATGCAACACTAAATATAACTTAAGAGGAACTTTAAAAATCACGATTTTGATACAAGATGGATGCCATATTTTATTTTGAAGTGGGGTCACGTGATCTCTTTATATAATATGGGCGTAATTATTATTTTAATTTAAACTACTGAATATATTTTGCTGAACTTTTTTTTTTATGGGATAATTTGAATATTTCCTAAAATTTTCGAAGCAGCTTCTGAATTTTAAATTCGCTTAAAAAATGTTTGAAAAATTAGGTCCAATCGGGTTCAATGTATTTCATTTTTTCAACCCCGGTTCATTCCCCAACGGCCCTGCCGTGCTGATAACACCGGTTCTCGTTAGATCACCGAAGTCAAGCAGCATCGGGCGTGGTTAGTACTTAGGTGGGTGACCACCTGGGAACACTGCGTGCTATTGGCACATTTCGGGCGCGGTAGCCCGGTGGTTTGCGCGCTGGATTTGCACGCTGCCACAACTGCCGCCGTCTTCATGCGGACTACGATCACGTTAAACATGTGGGTCCGTATGTCCTTCCGAGAGGTTGGCGATAGGGGAAGGAGGGTACGGTCCCTATGGATGCCTCCCCCACTGGGTTCCGGTCTAAATTGGGTGGCACTTCCCGGCCGTCCAAACAGTTACCTTACACCTTTCTGGTAGATCGGACGGTCTGCCAGAATCCAACATCAACCTCCAACATCAACAACAACCCGGGTCCAGTCCAAATCTAATTATTCATTTATATTCCCATATGTCCCATACAGCACAGACCGTCTGAACAACATACTAAAATTTCATTTTGATAAAGTCATTTTTACGGCAGTTATCGTGCGAACGGACAGACAGACAGAATGAACAAAATCATAAACACTTTTCAACTATGTTGGGAAGTGTTGAAAATAAGCCATTTTCATTGAGTTACTGAAATAATTGTTTTTATTTCTATATTTAAGGTGGACTCTACTTTCTCCTCCTGATTTCAGATCAAAGTGCAACATTCGATCTGGTTGATTTGCTCATTCCATTGTTTTTATGCGGGATAGCATCCTGTTCGACGTAGCACTTCGTGAATTGAAACCGATACCATTAATGTTAAGAGTCCGGAGAAAATTCTAATTTTGGTTACATTCAGTCATGCACTGCATCTAATCGGCATACTTAAGAAGATATTCTCCCTCCAACAGCTTGATTCTGTTTTCCCATATTAAACTATGGAAATATCTTAAGTACTTGTTCCCTACCGTAAAGGCGTGTTCGCCACTGGAATAAAGCAAGAAACAGCAGTTTTCTTCTGTAAAAAATAAAATCCATGGTTTGTTTCGTATCCTCCTACGATTTGAATGTGGCATTTTGTCACCAGACTACCTGCCGACCTTCAACGACACCTGATGCCGTTGCACATTTTGAGCACTTATTCATTTTTTCGTCTTCCATGCTAGATTCTGTCATGCGCAGATGCTTTCCACAAGAATCAAAAACACATGTCATAACATTCTTTTTTCGTTTGTATTCTTTTCAGATTTATACAACCATGACAAATTGATGTTTGCTGTTTAGTTTGCGGAAATATGTGCATTTGTAAAGTAGATAACATTCCTCGCCATTAAATGCGATTGAATAGGAATGGTGTTAAAAATCTGAATATGTGTTCCCGAAAAGTAGGTTTAGAATGAATATTGAACAAATTTGGTTTAATTATTTGTAATGGCGCACACAAAATTGAATTTTGAAACGATCAAACTAGAGAAAATCCAAATTTTCAACCCCCGAAAAATTGGAAGAGGAGGGAGTAAAAGATAAATAAGTGTGTATGTGTGTGTTTTTTTTTTCTCGATTGACTTTCTCATACTTTAATATTCCATAGTGTTTTTTCTATTTATATCGCAGTCATTATCTGTTTCGACCCAGACCGTCCGACCTACTCGAAGTTGTAAAGAATCTGTTTGGACGGCAATTACAGTACCACCCAATTTAGATCAGAGCTCAGTGAGAGCGACATCCACAGGGACTGTACTATCATCCCCCTGTCACTAACCTCTCGGTAGGACTTTCGGACCAACAGATTATTTAACGAGTCCGTACTTCGCGCAAACACGGGGATAGTTTAGACAGAGCCGGGAATCGAACTCGGGTCCTCCAACTGCAATCCCTGGGCCTTGACCATTGGACTACGTCGCCCCTACACAATTATTATCAGACTATATAATATAAAACAAGAAAGATCAATCATGCTTAAAGCATTGATTATGAAACACTTTCCAACTTCAATGCAATTTTATTTAAGCAACTCTAAAATATGATACATTCCTCGGTAATATTTTAAAACTTATCACAATACTACATTGATTTATTATATTTGAAAACTTAAACCTTCATTGAAAAAAATTAACTTCATTCAAATGACGGCATTGAAATATAAATTGCCTGGTTTAAATATCTCTAAAATGCAATACATTCCACGGTAATATTTTTAAAACTATCATAATACTACGATAATTTATTATATTTGAAAACTTCATCGAAAACAACTGAAATAAATTCAAATGACGTCATAGAAAAAATAACACGCCTGGATCTCTCTATAAAAGCAGGATTTCATTCATTTTATTCATCACAATACTATAATAATTTATTTTATTTAAAAATTAAGACCATGGAGCTACAATTCATAAACTCTATGCTTAAAACTTCATCGAAAAAAATCGTCCTTCTGTTTATAAAATCAATTAATATTTCATTCATATCAGCCATGCAGACTCCATGGACTGAATTATTTTGTGTTAAAGAAATACAGTAATTCTAATACAACTCATTCTACATATTTTGCTGTTTACATTTGACATAGGTGAAAAATAGGCTTAGTTGTAGAAATAATCAAATTTGAATGAGAATTTAAACTCAAATATATTGTCATTGTGTTGTTTTAGTATGTAGATGCACAGAATTTAAGCAAAAATAAAGTAGTTTTAGGACGGATACAACACTCAATATGAATTAAAAAGAACTTTAAAAAATCACGATTTTGAAACAAGATGGATGCCATATATCATTTTGAAGTGGGTCATGTGATCGTTTCATATCATGGTCACGTGATCGTTTCATATAAGATGTGTAATTATTATTTTAATTTTTATTTAAAAAACTACTGAATATATTTCGCTGAATTTTTTTTTATATATTTTATGGAACAATTTGACTATTACCTAAAATTTTCGAAGCAATTTGTGAATTTTAAATCCGCTTAAAAAATGTTTGAAAAATTAGGTCCCATAGGGCTCAATGTATTTCATTTTTTCAACCCGGGTTCAATCCAAAACTAATTGGGTGTTATTATTCATTTATATTCCCATAGGTCCTACACACCGTCTGAACAACATACTAAAATTTCATTTTGATTAAGTCATTTTTACGACAGTTATCGTGCTAACGGACAGACAGATAGACAGATAGACAGACAGTCAGACAGACAGACAGACAGAATGAACAAAGTCATAAACACTTTTCAACTTTGTTGTAAAGTGTTAAAAAACTAGGTGCATCCGCTGACAAAATCCATTTAAATAGAGAGATTTTCTGCTAAGGTTATCGTCTGACCTATAGCATCAAATGATATGCAATTTTGCATGATGATTTAAAGTGCTTTGTTATGCATCGTCTATTTTGGTTACAATCGGATAAAAAATTTCTATTTTTATACAATTTTGAAATGAAAATTTGTTACACTATTTTTGTATAAAAATTTTATTTTATTTCATTTATCTTCAAAATCTAATCTTTTATTGCTGAAAACGCTATTGCCATTTCAAAAGAGTTAATATTTAAATGACAGAAGTAGTCTCCAGAACTACAAAATTTTGCTTTAAAAATAATCTGTAAGTTAAAAAAAAAGGAAATAAAACTCCTATGGATGAAACGTTTGAAAATGCCATAATGCTTTGAGAATTATATTGTGGTCAGTTGATCCGAAACCGGGCCCGCACCAGGGTCCCGGTGCTTACAAGACCGACATTATAAGATTAGAGCAAAAACTAGCTTCCTCTCCGAACTTATAATTCGGGTTCATGTTCCTATCGTCTTCGATCGATGTCTTTGGCAGGAGCAGAGTCGGCTTGCTGCCACAATATCTATGTATCGCTAGTCTTAGTAAAGTAGTTGCTATTTGTAGTTGATATAACAGAAAGGCGTAGTATTTAGTTTATGTATTTTTGATTATTTTTAAATGAAGGGTTCTCTGATTATGAGGTATAATTAACCAGTATTTTTTCATAGTTGTAGGATAGAGTATAGAATATATGGAAATAAAAATAAATTGAAAGGCAAAATAATTCTGAATACGTAGGGATATTCTTTATTGTTTTGGTTCTACTTCGCATTGCGCTAATAATTTATTTTTACTAAATGGACAGTTTAAATAAATATTTTAGAACTTTCGCCATAGAAATACATAATATGCAGAGCTACTTAACTTATCCCAACTCCACCTGAATTATTGTCTCAAACGATATTGGCGTTTCCTTAATATGCAGTTTTAACTCCTTACTTCTACCTCCATGTTTTAAACCATGAAGTAAGAGTTTCCATTTATCTTCATGTGTTAAACAATGTAATTAAAGCTAAACTTATTCTCATTCGGCAAACGATAATTACGTCCTTTTTTAACGTGACGTATCTAAGCCGATGACCACAGATTTTTAACACTTTCCAGCATAGTTGAAAAGTGTTTAGGAATATGGTCATTCTGTCTGTCTGTCCGTTCGCACGATAGCTGCCTTAAAAATGACTTTATCAAAATGAAATATTAGTAGTATGTTGTTGAGACGGTCTGTGGGATATATGAGAATGAAAATGAATAATATCACCCAATTAGTTTCAGATTTATCCACGATTGTAAAAATGAATCACATTTTTCCCGGATTGTAAAAATGAAATACATTGAAACCTATGGCACAGAATTTTTCAAAAATTTTTAAGTGGAGTTAAATATCACAGATTCAAAAATTTTAGGAAATATTCTAATTATCACATGTGATGTGTAAAAAAAATTTAAGCAAAACATGTTGGGTAGTTTTTTAACTAAAAATTGAAATAATATACCCATATTATATGAAAAGATCACGTGTCTCATTGCAAACTAAAATATGGTAACTCATGGCAATATAAAATATATTTTTTCCCGCTGTGTAAACATCTTTTACATTTATATTTAGTGCTGCATCCGTCCTAAAACCGCTTTATATTAGAGTATTATCTATGTTTCTAACTTCTGTGCCAACGCAATTACAATATTTTTTATTTTAAATTATTATTAAGCTTTCTTTATTTCTACAACTAAGCCTAATTTTAATGCTAAACTACAGCATACAGAATGTAAACAAATCAAGCAATTTTAGATGAATTGTATAAGAAATGCTGATTTTTTTTTCACGCAAATTTTTCTAGCTCTGGGAGTCTGGAATATAAGTGATATTAAATGAATTATTCATTGATTTTACATAAAGAAGCAGACGATTTATATTTCGAGGACGTTATTTGAATAAAATTCCTTTTGTGTAACTAGCATTGTTTCTTTTTATGAAGCTTCAAGTTTCCAAGTAGTAGTATTATGATAATTTTAAAAAATGTCATCGCTGAATGCATCACACTTTAAAGATGTTTAGATAAAATTCCATTTCAATTGGAAGTGTTTCATAATCGATGCTTTATGAATGATTAATCGTTCATGTTTTTCTATTTTGACGCTACCGGGGTCATAAATAAGCGCCGCTACTTAAATAATACATTTACAGATAACACTACTCAACTTCTAAATCGTATCTGCGAATCCTTTTCCACGCACGCTATCCGCAAAGCAAAAAGAAAAAAATGCACGCTATCTGCATAGCAGAAAGAAGAAAAAATACACGCTCTCAACAAAGTAAAAAAAGTCGAGACGCGGGGAATCGATGAAATGCGTTTTTTTGCTTTTATTCATTCACTTAATAAATCACTAAAAAATAAAATTACGTATCGATTAAAATAAAAAAAAATTGTTATAATGAGAAGATATTTACTCAACTTTTTGATAGATTTGTGTTTAGTTTTTTTTTTTTTTTTTTGGATGCCGCGAAATAAGTATCAGATAACCTAAAAGATGCAAATCTCTGCATCTTTTTAAAAATATAAAATATAAAAAAATTGTTATGAATGAAATTCGATTCAAATATCTTTGGAAAGAGTTTTCTTCGAACTTTCCGATGACGTCAAAATGGAAAACTTTGTGATAATATTTTCAGTCGCCAAGGAACCTATTTCTGTAAATATCGGTCGAAATCATGTTAAAACATAAAATAGTAACTAAAAAATTAATTCAAATTAAAAAAAAAAATCTTGACGAGGGGCACCTTCCCTCCCGGAAGCCAGAGCACTTACTTCTGACGTCACGGCTTGTGGGCCCACTGCGAGTAGGTAGGTCTTCCAGATCGCGATGGAAGCTTTTGGTATTTGTTTCCCTTTTGTTTCTCTTTTCAATGTAAAGGAATAATAATTTGTCAGTAAAGTAATAATATTCATTAAATTTGGAAGTTTAAAATTTTCAATACTTACAAATCGTAGAACATGCAAAGTGAAACGTAAGGAAATGCTGTATTTATGTTTGTTCACAAATAATTCGATAATTTACATTAAATTGGGTGATTTAAAGGATTAATATTGCTGTAAATTTCCTTAAAATTAAATTTATAATTACCCACATTCACTCTGGGAGCAAAGATGAATGGATTCCATTCAGTTAGTCAGTAATGTTTTAAAAAAGGTTTAAAAAAGAAGCCTGGGTATTTATTGCCTTATAAGGCATTTTATTTAAATAATTTGTTAGTCCATTCACTTACAGCAAAAATATGAAGCTAAAATGATTACTGAATACTATCTTTTTCTTTGAATATCATAAGATAATCATAAAAATTAAACTCATAATTTAGCTTTCAATATACTTATTTATTTATTTATTTTTCATTTTATTACTTTCCTTATATACATAATGTATAAGGAAAGTATTGTGACGGGGTCGAAAATTCGAATTCGAGTTTCGACGGGAGAGCATGTTTCAAGCATCCCTGATCACGAATCGAACATTTTAGAAGTGATGTCTGTGTGTGTGCGAAAGTATGTGTGTGTGTCAGTGAGTCTCTGGAGACGATATCTCACGAACGAATGGAGCAATTCAAATGAAATTTAGTACAAAAATCACAATCCGCAAATACTGGAAGCCTATTGTTTTAAAACACAATCGAATGTTCTACCCTAAACACAATCGAATGAACTACCCTAAATTTTCGAGTGAAATTTTGAAAAAATTATCAAAAAATCAAAATCTCTAATAAAGTTACGCAAATAGACATTTCTTATGTAATTTTTCCTTAGAAAACGATTGACGTAAATTTTAGAACACTAGCATGAACCGTTCTCGAGATATTGCACATTTTTCGAATACATTTATCAAAAAATCCCATGAATTAAAAAAAAATATTAACTGTTAAGAATCATGTTCACTTTTCATATGTAATATCATCCGATAAATTTAGTGACATCATTCTCGTAGATCTAACTCATTCCATTCACGAGAAAAGATACTTTGAGTAATTCTTTTGTATTTGAACGCCAACAGCCATTTATCCGCTGTAAGAATAACTTATTTCTCCGTCCATAACGCTTGGCGAGGAATTTAGCGGAATGTCGCCAACTTGGCGTCATTTTTAAATGTTGCCAAGTTAACGAAAATCTCACCCAATGGATAAAAGTGACGCTAAATCAATGAAAATGACGACTAATTGAAGAAAATTCGATAGCTTAGAAAGAATACAAGTATCTACTATAAGAATAACATTTTTTTAAACTGTAAAAGTATTAAATTTATTGCATTATATAACGAAAGTCATGTGCTGCCCACATCAGATTTTTTATTTTTAATTGTTGTTGTAAATTGAAAAATGATTTAGAATTAAGATAAAATACTAGTTGAATGTCATTCATTAACCTGTGCACTATAATCTTAGAAGTTTAGGTTTTCTAATATAGCATATCTTATCTTCCTTTTTTTACTACCACATTAGCAAATAGTAAACAATTTTGCTTAAATGTAAAGTTTAAAATACCTCAGGGGCTTTGCAAATTTAATAAAGCTGTATAATAGAACTTTTAGGCATTAATATTACATTAATAATTCCATTGAATTGAAAATGTAAGAAAGAATAAATTAGCTTTGTATTATTAAAATAACATTAACTAATATAATGAAATAGGCAATGGTAACGTCAAACTGTAAATTGGTTACTTTACCTTTTTCCAAGTAATTTTAACAATTTTCAATAATATAATGACAGTTTATTAGCGATATTAAAAAAAATATATGCACAACCTAATCACAAATAACTTCTTAATCCATTCTTTTAAAATTTCAGCAGCCATAACAAATAATAAAAAAAGAGAGATCAATCATGCACAAAGCATTGGTTATGAAACACTTTCCAACTGCAATGTAATTTTATTTAAACATCTCCAAAGCGGTAAGCGCTCGCATTCAGCTCTAAGCTCTCTCTCATTCAGCTGCAATATTTTTAAAATTATCACAGTACTATAATATTTTTTTATATTTGGAAACTTAAAACTTTATCAAAAAATCTGAACTTTATTCAAATGACGTCATTGAAATACAAATCGCCTGGATCTCTATGTAAAAGCTGTAAGTAATGTAAAAGCTGTAAGCTGTAAGTTCATACACATTTATTCTATTCCTTTCATTCATCACAATACTACAGTAATATATTTTATTTAAAAACTTAAAACCATGGAGGTACAAGTAATTTAACTCTATGCTAAAACTTCATCGAAAAAATCATCTGCTTCTCTATGTAAAATCAATGAATATTTCATTCATATCAGCTATATTGCAAACTCTGTAGCTAAATAATTTTGCGTTAAAGAAATGCAGCAATTCTTATACAACTAATCCTACATCTTTTCGTGTTTACATTCTCCATAAGTGAAAATTAGGCTTGTAGAAATTGTAGAAATAATCAAAGTTTGATGATCATTTAAACTCAAATATATTGTAATTGCTTTGTTTCAGAAGGTAGATCACAAGATGGATGCCATATTTTATTTTTAAGTGGGTCACGTGCTCTCTTCATATAATACGGGTCTAATTATTATTTTAATTTTTATTTTAAAAAACTACCGAATATATTTTGCTGAATTTTTTTTCAAATTTTTTATAGGATAACTTGAATATTTCCTAAAACTTTCAAAGCAATTTGTGAATTTTAAATTTGCTTAAGAAATGTTTGAAAAATTAGGTCCCGCAGGGTTCATTGTATTTCATTTATTCAACCCGGATTCAGACCAAATCTAATTGGGTGTTACTATTCATTTATATTCCCATAGGTCCCGCAGACCATCTGAACAACATATTAAAATTTCATTTTGATAAAGTCATTTTTACAGCAGTTATCGTGCTAACGGACAGACAGACAGACAGACAGAATGAACAAAGTCATAAACACTTTTCAACTATGTTGTAAAGTGTTAAAAAGGGAAAGAAATTTATTTATCTATAAATAAAATTGAAAATACATCATCTGTCTGTCTGTATGTTTATCTATCTCATCACGGTAGAAGTAGCTGCATCGAATTTCATGAAAATTTTGTGGGTAGCCTTCGAATAGTCCTACTTAAAATTAGTCTATCTTTCGAGTTTCTAGGACCAAAGATTGTCGAGATATGAATAAGAAGACAGATCAATCATGAATAAAGTATTGATTATGAAACACTTTCCAACTGCAGTGCAATTTTATTTAAGCAACTCTAAAATATGATACATTCCTCGGTAATATTTTTATAATTATCACAATACTACATAATAATCACAATACTACATTAATAATAATATTACATAATAATCACAATACTACATTAATTTATTATATTTGAAAACTTAAAACTTCATCGAAAAAAATAAACTTTATTCAAATGACGGCATTGAAATATAAATTGCCTGGTTTAAACATCTCTAAAATGCAATACATTCCTCGGTAATATTTTTAAAATTATCAGAATAATACAATAATTTATTATATTTGAAAACTTCATCGAAAACAACTGAAATTTATTCAAATGACGTCATAGAAAAAATAACACGCCTGGCTCTCTCTATTAAAGCAGCATTTTATTCATAAACATTTTTCCAATCCTTTTATTCATCACAATACTATAATTAATTTATTTTATTTAAAAACTTTTAAACCATGGAGGTACAAGTAATTTAACTCTATGCTTAACATCATCAAAAAAATCGTCTGGTTCTCTGAGTAAAATCAATGAATGTTTCATTTATATCAACTATATTGCAGACTCCATGACCTAAATAATTTTGAGTTAAAGAAATGCAGCAATTCTTATACAACTCATTCTACATCTTTTGATGTTTACATTCCCCATAAGTGAAAATTAGGCTTCGTTGTAGAAATAATCAAAGTTTGATGATCATTTAAACTCAAATATATTATAATTGCGTTGTTTCAAAATATAGAAATGTAGAAGCCCAGAATTTAAGCAAAAATAAAGCGGTTTTTGGACGGGTACAGCATTAAATATAAATTAAAAAGAACTTCAAAAAAATCACAATTTTGACACAAGATGGATGTCAAGGGCGCGGTAGCCCAGTGGTTAGCGCACCGGAATTGCACTCGGTAGGCCTGGGTTCGATTCCCGCCGTGTTCACGCGAAGTACGATCACATTAATCATGTTGGTCCGTAAGTCCTTCCGAGAGGTTGGTGGTAGGGGAATGAGGGTACGGTCCCTGTGGATGCCTCCCCCACTGGGTTCCGATCTAAATTGTGTGACACTTCCCGACAGTCCAAACGGTTACTTTACACCTTTCTGGTAAGTCGGACGGTCTGGATCTCAACAATAACAACAACTCGATAAGACAGTAGTTATTTATATCCAATGTATCACAAAAAAAGTTATTTATATCCAATGTATCACGATTTCCATGATTTGATACAGATTTTGCATAAGAAATTACACAAAACAAAATGTAACATAAAGGAAATGTGTCTAAAAAAAACAAGAATGATCAATCAAGCATAAAATATTGATTATGAAACACTTTCCAACTGAAATGCAAAATGCGAAACATTCAGCGCCGCACCTTCCCGGGTCCTGAAATGTCTGTGTACCAAATTTCATGGCCGTACGGCGCTTAAATTTCCCGCTACATACCGCACAAGTAGACACACACAGACATATTTTTTGTTATGTAAGATATAGATATCTAGCTAATTTTAGAGCAATTAAAAAAAATCATTTACCATTCTCAAAATTATCTCTAAATGAATATTTTTATGGGGTTTTTTTTGTTTGTTTTATTAATTATTAAAAAACGTGTTTATTAATTATCAAAAATTTATAAATTTATTAAAAAAAGACCAAATTCATTGCTCATTATTCTATTTCTAAATAAATTCACAAATCAAGATATACTTATGAGACTGGAAATTATAAAAATTGTCGCCTGATTGTCCTTTAAGTAGGTTTCACTTTAAAGTTTTTAAATGAATATTGTATATTAGTGTCTGTTGCATTCGATCTTAATACTAGAACAAAATGGGTCTCTGAGGGATTATGACCGCTAAACAACCCCCTTGGCGAAACCAATGGGCGATTGCGGAAGCTATAATTTTCGGTAAGGCTGAATTATAAGACTTCCAATTTTTATGTTCTCATACTACTGCATTGTTGCGACATATCCTGTGCAATCGTGGGTGTTCTTTCAGGATACAAGAATGAGTCCACATTTCTGGATAATTACCACGATTATTTACAAGCACAGTGTAAACAGGAGCAATGTACAGCAAATAACTCGATAACAATCGCGCAACATCACTAAATAACTGTCAGGTACAGTAATACAGAAATTAAATGCTCCACTAATTTCACTGAACAGCTGATACTATTTTCAAAACATTGACGTAACTCACATTTTAATATATTTCGTATCACGTCAACTGATTTCCAACTGAGCTGCGTCTGCTTTTTATATGCTCTCCGTATAAACTTCCAGATGAGACTCGTATCTCCCAGAATATCCGTTATTTAAAAAAGGTTCTAGTACCTTCGAAAAGTCGCCAAATTTGTAATAAATCGCCAAACCTGGTAAGCCTACACCGCGAAGTTCACATATGGCAACCCTTCATTGACATAATGGAAATGGCTTCCACTAAAGGTGTTTTTCCTTCTGATTCAACTTTTAGAAAGATTTCTATCTGTGTGTGTGTGTGTGTGAACAGGATAACTAAGCAAATGTTCTTACCAATATAAAATTTTATGCCTAGAAACATTATGTAAAAAATTATAATTAGGTGGAATGTTTAGTAATTTCCATAGTTATAATTCCAATTATTCGAAATTTAAGATTTTGATAGCATTATTTAAAAATCTGATATGGGCAGTCCATGATTTTTTCCTGCGGACTTTTTTTCATTTTCTTTTTATGCAATATCAAAATTTGTTACTTTGTATGGAAAGTTATGTATTTGGAAACATCGTAGTTATTTGATATTTAGCAACTGCAGCTTTTATTTCTACTCTTCTGAAAACGTATCTATCTCCTTATACGCTTAAAATGCTTGTTCACGTAGGCACTGTCATAGAGATAAATGTGAATAATTGACAGCCTACAGGATAAATGAGAAAGTCTTTTTCTTTTTTTTTCTGTTTTCTACACTTTTTTCGCTATAATCGCAGGAGTTGGGTATCACTTACAGGCACAATCTTTTTACGTTTCATGTATGCTTAATAAACTCGTTGACGCCACTTCATGGCCAAGAGGTTTGCCATTGGCTTATGGTTTATTACCGCATATTATGACGTGACTTGAATCAGGAAGGAATTAGCCATTTTCGTATATTCTTTGTATACTTCCAAATAAAATATCTGAAGTGCGAATTTTCACTCAACTTTCTCATATATTCTTTGTATATTTTCAAGTAAAATACCTGAAGTTCAAATCTTCACTTTTAACTTTCCCATACATTCTTTGGGAAAGATCAAGTAAAATAGTTTTCAAGTAAAATTTTCAAGTAAAATATCTAAAGTGTGAATCTCCACTCTTCTTTATCATACATTCTTTGTATACTTTCAAGTAAAATATCTAAAGTGGGATACTCCACTCTTCTTTCTCATACATTCTTTGTATACTTTCAAGTAAAATATCTAAAGTGGGATACTCCACTCTTCTTTCTCATACATTCTTTGTATACTTTCAAGTAAAATATCTAAAGTGGGATACTCCACTCTTCTTTCTCATACATTCTTTGTATACTTTCAAGTAAAATGTCTGAAGTGCGAATCTCCACCCAACTTTCTCATGCATTCTTTGTATACTCCCTGGCAAAATATCCATGGGTGTATGCAGGATTTTTTCCAGGCGGTTGCTAAAATTGATTGCATTCAATATTTAAAAAATACTCTTAACCTTGAAATATGTTACAAAGTAAATGTGAATAGGTGGTATGAGCATCACATTTTCAAAATTCGTGTGTAATTCACTTTTAAAAATTAGTATGCACTATTTTTTAAAAATTAGTCTGCACTACCTTTAAAAAATCTTCCCCCTTTCATAACAGAATTCTAATTTTCCTGGAGACAGAGCAACTAAACTAACAAATTGGACATTCAAAAACATACCAACATATCAATTCTAAGTTTTCCATTTAGGTATAAGTTTAAATTGTTTTTATTAATATACACGGGGGAGAAAGCACACAGCTCTAGTTGAATGTTCTAATTCCAACAAGCATTTTTCTTATTTTTTTCCCCTCTCATGTTGGCTTTTAATTAAATTAACAATTTTTCAAAGGGGTGCTTCCCCCCCCCCCCCCCGACACCCCCTAAATACGCCCATGAAAATATCTGAAGTGCGAATTTCCACTCAACTTTCTCATGCATTCATATTCCATATTATTCAGGTCTACTTCTATCATAATCATCAGTAAACAAAAATTATTTTTATTTGCTTTCCTTATTAGGGTATTCTTCGAACTTTTTTTTATAAAAATTATTTTAAAATATTTGTTTAATCAAAAACTTACAAGAAATAAAACAAGTTGAAAAAATATCTGTTTTTGTGTGACGTGCTTGTGTGTGTGTGCGTGCGTGTGTGTGTGTGTGTGTGTGTGTGTGTCTGTCTGTGCAATGTATGTATCCATTATAACTCAAAGACTAATTAACTAAATTTCATAAAATTTTATAGGTAAATTATTTGTAGGTTACCGTGGGGGTGATTAGATTTTGCTACTATTCGGGGGGGGGGGGAGGAACCTGCCTTTTGCTTTTTGTAAAATGACCCGCAAATATCATATGTATCCACTCTAGATGAGGAAATAATTGACCAAATTTCACAAAATTTTGTAGATAAGTTGGTTGTGGGTTACAGTTCTGCTGGTTAGATTTTGGTACGATTCGAAATTAAAGAATCTGCCTTTTATTGGGAAAAGACCAGCAAAATTCGTCAAGATCTAAAATAAAATACTGCAAATGTATTGATTAAATGCATGTTTTATATGTAATTTATATATTTCAATTTTCAAAAAAAAAAAAAATTGGAATATTGGTGACATTTTCCTGGTATAAGTTCTCCAAAAATCCGGCCTCTTAAGTTTATCGTTCAAAATATTTATGCGCAATTTCAAACGAACTTTGTTCACATTGTTCGAAAGATAAACTCGGATTGGCACACAGATATGAATGAAAAAACTTGATGTGTCCAATACGTAATATTTTCTACCATAAGCATAGATAATATCTCGAAAAAAGAGGGTCGTGGGCGAAAAGGGGGTGGTGAGGCGAGTTACAGGGCTGAATTTCGTTTTTTAATATATACCCTATGGAGAATTAAAGCAATTTTCCCTTAATGAGAAGGTTATGACCCCCAAATTCTTCCTTGCCAACGCCAATATTCTGTATCGATTAAAAAATGTAAATAATGTGGAAAAATAATGTTACAAACACAAATTAAAGCTTTCTTACATTTCGATTAAAACAAATATCTAGGCTTTTCGATTCATACACATTATAGGCTTTCATATTCATTTTATTCATACTTCTGTTATATTCATGCTATTATCTGCAACAGATTTTTGTTGTTACCGATTGCAGTAATCATGCCAAATTTTATGTAAACCACTTTATTCTTTTGAGAGATATCGTGCTCCCTGTGAAAAGTGAAATTTCTAATATCTTGAGAAATGCTCGTGATAACTCCCAAACAATGGTGTACATTCATTTCTCGTTAAAACTACTTACAAATAGTTCATTTGAATAATAGTGAATATATATATTTTTACAATTTTTTTTTCTCATTTTGGATTAAAAAAATCGTGCGACATTTCAGTGTGATTTCCGTTTTAACCCACCATTTCCGAGTGTTTTTTTATAAAAGAACCCAGAAAACCAAGGTTTATTGATACATATAAACCTATTTTGTACGTATCAATTTACCTCGACAGGACACTATCTTCAAAAATTTTCAAAGGTACAAATATCTCTAAAAGGCGAAAAATTCTACACCATGATGTCATTCCCAGTGGATTTCTTTAATTTAAATTAACTAGCGAAAAGCCGGACTTAGAATGAACTCACTCATATGAAGTATGCGAGCTAAGAAATATTTCGAATTACAGCTTAATTTAACAAATAATTATGAAATTAGAAGTATAACAAATTAATTTCAATATTTGAAAATCCTAATACAAAAAAGCATATTTTTTAATATTTTAATATTAAATTAAACAAATTAGAATACAGGAAAACAATGAAACCGAAGTAACACATTTAAATCGTAAAAACGTATTTAATATGCAGGAGTACGTTTAAATCACAATGCATGCAAGTGCACAAACTTTGATTAGCTGTTTAAAAGTGGTTAACTTGTTATTTGTAGGAAGTGCAGTGAGCATGCTCAGTTTAAAGTGGGCGTTTCACCTTGTTGCATTTCATTTTATTAATTGAAATTGTGATTCTGCGTACAATTTCACATATGTATGCAAATTTTCATCTTCCTGCCTATTGTAGTTTTCGAGTAAAAGGAATCACAAAATTCAGGCAAATCTTGATTTCGTTTCGTTAGGAATGGAGAATGGACTTCGCTTAATGCACTTTAGAAAATATGAAAAATGAAAAATTCTATTTAGCCGTTACCGCTATATGAGTTTTCACAAAACTCAGAGTAAAGTATTTTCTTGGACAATTATGGAGAAATAATTAATTGTTAAAGTCTAAAATATTTAGGAATTGAAAATCAAAAAAATCGTAATGTACAAAAAGTTTCCACTACAATAGAACTGTCGTTAGCATACTGCTAGTTTCTTCATAAAATATATTTTACTATCGATTTTTTTATTATTTAAATCGGATAAATTAAATGAAAGTCGTCTGCTATATAAACCCATTTTATTTAATTCCTTTGCTGTGATAATATGATACAATTATCTTCAAATAAATTTTCAGAAAATAATCGTCTGTAAATAATTCCATTTCTATGGAAAGTTTAATTTTACATTTTTTTACTTAATATCTGTACAAACCCTTAGAGCAAGAAACTCGAAACATGAACGGGATTATCTGCATTGACGTAAAATATAAGTATTCCAAATTTGAAGAAAGAAAATTCGTCAAAAACTGTGGATTTGTATACGAAACATGATGACTTTAAATTTTATATATAAAGATTATAAGGAAAGCAAAAATGATTGATTCCTATTGAGGGATGTTAAAAATTATATGATCAAAGTTGACAGTCGCATTTTCGATGCCATCACAATATTTTCCCTTTGAATATACTATGTATTGTAGGCAAGTAAAAATATTAATACTTTGTTTTTACCCCACACTAAGTAATTAATAACTCATTTTTCATCGTCTATCTGCAATTCATTTCCATGATTGTGGTTTCGTTTTTCTCAAGTTTCGTCACTAGCGGACCACAAAGGTCTAATTTATCATTGGCTTATTAAGATCCCGCTCCGCATATGCGCCTCTTTGATTGGCACAAAAGCGGTAATCTGCACATGTCCTTTTCAATGAGAACTGGCAGTTCGTCCTTCTCCCGATGCCACATGTCGAATGTAAATAGAATTTTTTCCAGATTTAAGTTCGCTCCTTATTGAAACGGTAATAATAAACATCCTAAACATTAGAGAGTTTATAATATAGTGGAAATATGAGAGATTCTTCGCCTACTTTTTTTTCTTCACCAGGTAAATCTTAATGTTCTCGTTACTTTTTTCTTTGTACTTATAGAGTTTATAAATATAGTGTGTAGTGCTGAATTATCGGCTTGGAGCTTTTTTAAGTTTATTTGCTTTCAATATTTAAATTATCTTTACACTGTGTCTACGAAATATTAAGTTATAAAGTTGATTTACAATTGTCTTTATTGTAATTATTTACAATTATGTATTTTCTTAGCAATTTTGACAAAATATTACCGAGTGTGAATCTCTCCTAGTCTTACACATGTATTCATATTCCACAGTGTTTAATAGGTCTAAAGACGCAAAAGAAAGATGTATCATATCCATATTTAATACCCAAGTTATTCTTTAAAAATATCTCGTATTATTATTTTTTTTTAAGTTGGCTATATATTAATACCGCCGATGGATGCATAACGCTCACCTGAATTAATATAAGATAATTTGATAACACCATAATGTGGTACTTATTGTAAATTTTTTGCCTACTATATAATATATAGTATACTAATATATCATTGTTCCGAAAATGATCTTACGTTTTCTATAAGGAATAATGCTATAAAAATCTTAGTATTTTCAAATAATTCGAATATTCCTGTGATTCGAATTCCAATCATGAGAATTACAGAAAATTTTATCCACTTCAGGTTTTTCACATAATCCACGCATATAATTTAGTAACGACAGGTGCATTCGATTTTGAGTTACTGCGCCCAGATCTCACAGACTCATATACATACACACACATATCTGTACACAAACATGTGAATCCCACACATGTAAGGATTTCTTAATATTAGATTATGCAAATCTTTTCAAATTCAATTGAAAAGAAGCGCACTCTCGTGGTTCTTTCTAGCTTTCGACCCAGACTGTCCGACCTATCAGAAGGTTTAAGGTATGTGCTTGGACGGCCAGGACAGTGTCACCCAATTTAGCCCCGAACCCAATGGGGTGACATCTACAGGGACAGCACCCTCCTTTCCCCCCCACCAGCCTTTCGCACGGACATTCGGACCCAGAGATATAGCGTGCCCGTACTCCGAGTAGATACGAAGATA
The DNA here is from genome assembly GCA_951213105.1 of Amaurobius ferox. Taxonomy (NCBI): domain Eukaryota; kingdom Metazoa; phylum Arthropoda; class Arachnida; order Araneae; family Amaurobiidae; genus Amaurobius; species Amaurobius ferox. The sequence goes on along the minus strand of OX578145.1, from coordinate 84,670,576 downwards.
GTTTGGGTAGCACCGGTAATCGAACTCGGGTCTTCCGAGTGTAATCCTCGTGCTCTAACTACCGGGTGCTCTCGTGGTTGGACAGATTTATTAAATGGCATACTTTCAGCGTTTAATTTCTGCAAATATTCTAACACTTATACACACTTATAAACACGCATACACATACACACACTTATGCACACACACTCACAGATAGGTATATTTTTCCCAACGCATTTCTAAAATGTGTTCGAAAACGGGTTTATCCGTCAATAAGTCAAATTCGAAAATTTCTGGAGGGGGAGAAAACTGTCTCTATACAACAATATGAGAAAGTAATAAAATCATACAAAGCAATCCTTTTCGTAAACCTGATCTTTTAAATTGAAATAAGATTTTGAGGCTTTACACAAAATTTAATGTGCGTTCAGCAACTTCTTCGATTAATTGGACCTTAATTTGTTGATATTTAATTTATATGCCTGATGCTCTCTGTTTTAAGACAACACTCTCAAGCCTCGTTGTCTTGGTTTTTACTTTCTCTACATGCATAGTATAATGTATAAAGTATTGTGACGGAATCGAAAATTTGAATTCGAGTTTTCTGCGGACGAGAAGGTTTAAAGTATTCCTGAACTGCAATTGAACGTATTTGAAGTGATGTTTGAGTGTGTGTGTGCGTGTGGATGCGATATTCCACGAAGGAATGGAGCATTTCGAAAGTAATTTGGTACGATTCTTACCATTAGTAAATACTGGAACTCTATTGATTTTAACCGCAATCAAATGTTAGGAAGACCTCCCAATTTTCAAATGAATTTTTTGAAAAAAAAGAAAATCATTAAAAAATCAAGGCCTAATATAATGATAAGTAAATAATTATTTCAAACGTAATTTTTTATTAGAAAAAGAATTATTCAAACTTAACGGCAATATATCAATCATTTTCGAGATATTTTACGAGTTTCGCACGAATTTTTGAAAAATTAATAAAAAATCAGAACTTTTAATATTTTAAAATAAATAATTATTTCATAGGTAACTTTTCAGTATGAAACGAATGACACAAAATTTTAACCGCTAATGTGAGCCGCTTTTGAGATATTGCGCGGTTTTCAAATATTTAAAAAAATTAACATTAAATAGTATAAGTATTAGCATATTTACTTTTCGTGTACAATATTATGCAACAAATCTCTTAACATCACTATCTTGGATCTAGTTCATTCCACTTTTCTTAATAGTATTGTACCTTCAAACCAAAGGATTCGCCAATATTCATTTATTTCACGGGATAATAATTAAATGTCATTTGCATTCTGTAAAGATTTTGCACGTAAGTATGAATAAGTAAGTCATCCTGCTTCGACTCATAATTTGTCAAAAGTGCCCAATTTCAATTTACGTGGTATTATTTCAATGTCAAAATCACTGTTTTGTGGATCTTGTTTTATTTCGTTGTGAAAGAAAGTCATGTGCTGGCCAAATTAGATTTTAAAAACATTATGCCTCTAATTCTCTACGCATTGCGAAGATTTATTACGAGGTTTTCTATACGCACATTCCCCTTGAATATGTAATAGAAACATTAAAAGAAATAAATATGGCAAAATAAGCTAAATATATTTGACGGTTTATGGAAGATGCTGAATTTTATCTTTCATTTCGAGGATATATTCTACCATTGCAAGGCATTTATTCTACTGCATTCATTCTGAATATTAATCACTCTCTATAGGCTGGATCGCATAGCGTGTTCTCGCTCTCTCTCTCTCTTTTATTCCTTTTTATAATCACTATATTTTTGTAATCACTTTATCATGACTATAATAGAAAAAGTGTTGTTTGTCCCTAAAAATGTTCGATTTTGCTATTTTGCGGAATAAGTACGTTTCACCCCCCCCCCCCGGACCTATTTTAAACACTCTTGGAAAAGTATTTGACTGTGTGTGTGTGTGTGTGTGTGTGTGTGGATGCGATAACACACGAACGAATGAAGCGTTTCGAACGTAATTTTGTGTGTGTGTGTGTATGATTCTTACCTTTAGTAAATACTAGAACCCTATTGATTTTATCCGTAATCGAATGTTCGGAAGACCTTCCTATTTTCGAAATAATTTTTGAAAAAATATCTTTAAAAAATGGAAGCCTTAAATAATGATAACTAAATAGTTATTTCAATAATTTTTCATTATAAAACGAATAATTCAAACTTTTGTGTTATTTTTGTATATTAGTACTAATTTATGTATTGTTTTTGAAGGGGTAGGACAGCTCAGTGGCTAGCTCGCGGAAATTGCACTAGACAACCCGAGTTCGATTCCCGGCTCTGCCCAAAATGCACCCCTGTTCACGCAGAGTACGGGCACGTTAAATATATGGGTCAGTAAGTCTTTCCGAGAACTTGGTGTTAGAGGAAGGAGGGTACAGTCCCTGTGGATGCCGTCCCCACTGGATTCTGGTATAAATTGGGCGGCACTTCCCAGCTATTCAAATAGATACCTTAAACCTTCTGATAGGTCAGGCGGCCTGAGTCGAAGAATAAGAAGAATCGTTTTCGAGTTATTTTACGATTTTCACATGAATTTTTGAAAAAATCAGGATCTTTAATATTTTTAAATAAGTAATTATTTCATACGTAACTTTTCATTTCAAAACGAATGCCATAAATTATCCGCACTATAATAAAAAAAAATAC